>SJYA01002664.1:0-72397 GCA_006410615.1 Neotragus moschatus
GTTGCTTCCTGACCTGCATACAGGTTTCTCAAGAGGCAGGTCAGGTGGTCTGGTATTCCCATCTCTTTAGCTGATATTAAAATACATAATATCTGTTTGCCTCAGCTTCCACATCAAAATCAATACCCATGAGAAGTTAATTCTCCCAGACAAGTTTGTTGGATTACTTAGGCTATCCAGCCAGTACAAACCCAGGGTCTCCCCAGGTCTAGTCAAGCCAGGCCTTTTATAGAAGCTTGTGTGCGTGCTCAGTCGAGTCAATCATGTCTGACTCTTTGCGACCTTATAGTAGCCTGCCAGGCTACTCTGGCCATGGGATTCTCCAGCAAGAATACTAGAGTGGGTTGCCAAGTCCTCCTCCAGGAGATCTTCCTCACCCAGAGATAGAACCTGCATCCCTTATGTCTCCTGCATTAGCAGGTGGGTTCTTTACCCACGAGCTCCACCAGGATGGGCATACAAATCACATGATCCCTTTCCAAGCCAGCTCCAGCCAGAAAGCAAGCAAGGTGAGCATGGAGGGCCCTGGTATTTGTCAGGGGAAGAGATGTTGGCCAGAATAAGTGAATTTGGACCAATAAATTTTGCTTTGAAACTTTTATTCTTAAAATTTACTCTATGCAACATTTCTTTTTTACAGTGAAGAAAATGCCACTGCAACAAATATGTCTTGTAGTTTTTAATCACTGGACTACTGGTGGGAACATTTTTTAAAATCATATTCCTTTTATTATAAACACTTTTCAGTAAATATTTTTGCTACCAGATCTTTACAGTCAGTTTCTGCATGTGGATTTGCTGTGTCAAATGCTACATACAGTTTTAAATGTTAAGGATGTTGTTAGTTTGTTTCCCTTCCTGAATAATTGTGCCAATTTACACTTCCTAAGCTGTTTGCTTTACTTGCCTACATATAGTCTTGTCAATCTGAGTTCTTAATTTTCAACACTCACAGTTTAACTTGGGGAAAATGTGTAAAGTGTTGGTTTGTTCATTTTTTAATTTTAAGTGATTTTGAATTATTTTCCATTTTTTAACTATCTACACATATTTTCTCAATGATGTATATATTTTACTCTAAAAGTAAATTGTTGCTATTATTATTTCCTATTGCTATTTAGCACACTATATTTAAGAACATACATCCTTCATAGAAAATTCTTCCCAGCAATCATTTGCCTTTTCCTTTTTATTCACTGGTTACTGTGCCATAAAGATCTATTGTTTCCCTGTTATTTTTAATAGAAATAGATCTAACAGTTTTTATGTCTTCTCTTAAATGTCATTCTAAAGAGACTTTCGCATCATTATGGAAATATACATTTTCAGTTATTTTTTATTATGATGATGTTACTTATAAATAAATGTTTAATAAACAGATTTTGTGTTGGCATGGTGATTATAAGTTATATATTACTAGTGGTAACATTATCTGTACATAACTTTCTTTCACCTGAAGATTTTAATGTCATTTTTATCCTGTGTTTTCTAACATATATTTACATCTCTTTCTGGAATTTTCTGAATATAACCAGTATGTTGCACACAGACCTACAGTATTAACATCAGCTAAGAGCTTACAAGAAATGTAGAAACGCAGATCTACTGACTATGAAAGTGTATTTTAACCAAACACCAAGGTGATGCATAAACCCATTAAAAGGTGAGAAGACTATCTTAGATAGAACTTCTGGAAAAAACCAATTACGCTTTCCGCATGCCATCCTCAGATCTGTGTGTCTTATCAGAGCCTGCTACTAGCGGAACCAGCACTCAGCTGGCCTGCTTTCTTTCTGCCACCAGTTGTCCCTTCTCATGTGTCCTTCCGATATTCAAGTCTATATACCCCGAGTGTGTGCTTTTCCATTATAGATAAGGCACACAAATGAATTCTTTACTTTCTCTAGTTTTCTTTTTGGTCTTCTCTATTTGCCTGGACATGCTTCTTCAAAAAAGAGAGAACCCGGCCTTTTGCCACCTTCATTTTGTTCCTTTCTAAGCTTAATATTGGAAAAGGAAATGGCAACCCACTCCAGTGTTCTTGCCTGGAGAATAAAAGGAATGACTCAGTTTTTTACACAATATATCATTCTTAATTGCATTCTACTCCAGTATATATTTCATTCTTTTTGTGTAATTTTTTGACAGCTATATGGGGTTCTGGTCATATAGGCATCAATAAACAACTCATTTATTATCTGGCAACTACCAAAGTCCTGAATAATGAATCAACCAAGTCATCATATACTTTTTGTTTGTGTGTTTTACTCTATTTTGTAATAGTGATATTTATCTTTTGGGCTTGGTCATGTCAATTCAGCCATTATGAATGATACAAAGTAAGACTTACTATGAAAATTAAACCTTAAAATTGTAGGTTAAAGCTGGGGAAATAAAGATCTGAAATATGACAATTAACAACAACAAATAAAGAGTTACTCACAATTGACCACAAAGGTGTGCTGGTAAAGAAATTTATGGAAGAGTCTTATTCCTTTGTCCACAGTAGGTCTAAAGTTGCTATAGGTCAAATCTGTATGTAGTCTGGAAAAAAATATGGACATGGGATTGGGGAATACTAGAGAACACTGGAACTTATGAGGAAGAGTACAACCAGTGAGAACAACTGACAGCTACCCCTGGTTTACTACAGGGGGTAAACCTTGTGTGCTTTCTGTGTGCTTTCTACACACAGCCTCCTTAATGTTATGTGTGGAATACTCTGACAATTACTCGATTACCCCCTGGTCCAGTCTTGACAAGTGGAAGATGGAAGCTAATAAATAAGTGTTTCTTACAGATAAACCTTTTATAAAAACAACTAGACAAATTTTGGATTCCCTAAGTTCATGACTTCTCAGTTTATTGCATTGATATATATTACTGAATGCTTTAGTTACTTATAAAAAAATGACAAAACGGATTTTAATTTAACTTTACATAGCTGCTTTAGGGCTCCCACCACTTATCAAGAACGGTCACTATGTGGTGGGTTTTGTGGTTACCATCATGGTACTTGCTAACATATTCTAACGATATCTATTCCTTTGCCTTTAGCACACAGTCTAGACTCTAGTTCTAATAATCTATCCTTGTATTTTTAACCTGCCTATACTGCCATCTTTCAAACACTGCTGTGATGGACAAACGTCCTGTTCCACTGATACTTTAAGTATGAGGCTCTTGTAGTGTTGGGGAAGTATCTTCTACCATATCCCATTTGACTAGTTCACAATTATGATAGTAGCAATCAGACTTGATTACCTTAAATTTGTTCTTCAAAAATCTTAAGAATTTTCTTTTCTACTATGTTTTAGTCTCATGCTTTCTAGAACTTTTCTACCTACTTTTCATCTCTGTCTTGTTTTCTCAGGAGTGTTTCTTTCCCTATACACCTAATACGATAATCTCACACAGGCTCACAGGTGATCAATTTATATTAAAGCAATTCATACATACAGAATGAATACTGGAGTTGACATGGTGTAAATGAATAATGAAGATAGATTTTCTTTTTTTACTTTTTTCTTATGACTTTCTCTCCTAAGGAACATATTTTAGTGTTCTGTATTTTTCCAATACATGAAAAGTATAATGAAACCTCATCTCTCGGGAGATAATATTACTAATTCCAAATTAAGATTAAAGCTCAATAGTGTCTAGAGATATTGACACAAGATGGCAAGTGGCATTCTGAGGTCAAGATACGGTTGTCACAACTGTAAGTAAATATCTGCCTATGTGAGTCCATCCTAGGTTGAAGGATTGGGAGAGAAGTTGAGGAGTGTTCAATATCCAAAAAGTTATCATCATCATAGTATATTTCATAGTATATTTCTTAAGTAGTGAATAATAAGATGTTTACTTAACAAGGTAAATACAGTAGTGGATGTAATTTTCTTTAATAGTTACTGTCTGCAATTTAAAAATAAGTATGCCTTTTATTGATTTTATTAGGTATTAAACCAAATGTAAACTAAGGAATCATTTAATTTTGCATTGCTGTATAAGAACATTTTGCATACACATCAAAAATTGCAAACAAGTATATAAACAGACTCTAAAAATTCTTATCAGAGGATTCTTTTTATGCACAACAGCTGTTCAGGGAAGTGACTCGGCTAATATTACTCTGTGGACCACTAAACTCAGCAGTATCTAAGACAAATATTTAAAGCTTACATGAAATGAATTATTTGTAATGTGAAGAATATATTTTCCTTAACATTTTGATAAAATTCGAAACCATTACTAAATCCTACTTTTATCATATGAAAATGGAGAATTAAAACTTTAATAGTTCCAAACTGGAAAAGGCAATGGCACCCCACTCCGATACTTTTGCCTGGAGAATCCCATGGATGGAGGAGCCTGGTGGGCTACAGTCCACGGAGTCGCGAAGAGTCGAACGTGAATGAGTGACTTCACTTTCACTTTTCACTTTCATGCGTTGGAGAAGGAAATGGCAACCCACTCCAGTGTTCTTGCCTGGAGACCACTAGGGATGGCAGAGCCTGGTTGGCTGCAGTCTATGTGGTCGCACAGAGTTGGACACGACTGACACAACTTAGCAGCAGCAGCAGCAATTTTTTTAAACTATTAATAGAAAATTTTTTCTATAAAACTTTAATAGAAAGAAAAGTAGGACACAAGAATAGTGAATCATTAATATGACATAAAACAGTATCTTATTTTCTGGACTACAGCTGATATTATAAACATGTTAACTTTTTGACAAATAGTTTATCATCAAGTTCAGGAATGATGTCTCTTTCTGTAAAATTTTAATTCAGTTGAAAACCTTGAATCCAAGATGTGGTAAAATATGAGAAATACACAGATGAAGGTAAAGAACAGATATAGATGACATAAACCATAAGTGACAGCACGTCTGAAAGAGATTTTGGAAAGCGATAAATGTCTGTTGTTTCCTAAAATATGTTAACAAAATTAGAATATAAGCTATGGGTAAAAAAATTTAAAACTGAAATTTTAACAGCACTATGACTTCATATATGCTGATATGATTGAGAGACCTCAAAAGAAAAGTGTCTGTGGGAAAGTGACTAGCTGGAATAGGATTGTAAGTCAAAAGAGAAGATCTAAATCTTAAAAGGAGTGGTAAAATGTTGGATATTATTTAGATGAAAGTAAAAGTAGTGAACTGATATAACTCACAAAGAAAGAGAGCATCATAGGAGATTCTGCACTAAAAGAAATCACTGAAGGCAAGAAAATCTTGACTTTTATATGGTTATACCAGAATCAGATCATCTCATAAATTCTGTCTGTTCTGATAACCTGCATTATCTTTGACTGCAATCACGACTGACTGATTAAACTTGAAATAAGTTTAATCCACTGAAGTGATTATTCCATTTTGTTACACACAAGGATAAATGAAACAAAGAGGAAATAGCATACCTTATACTTCTGTTTTTCCATTTAAAAAACCCGAATGAGCCTTTTGGCCAACCCAATATTTTCTTATTGTTTTACTTTCAATATGGCTGTATTTTTACTTTAAGTTTATCCCTCATGTAGTTTTAATACTGTAACCATCATATCCTTCGCATCTACTGAATCCCATAATGAAATGTACTGTTTTAAAAGCTGGTATTAATTGTGCTTCAAATAAGTTTTATGAATTTAAAATGTCTCATATTTTGCTGTAGTTTAGATTTTTCTTCAGTTTTTCTTCTGTATCCAAACCTTTCCTGTTTTCATTACCTTTAGTTTGAAAAACTTATTATTATTAATTCTTCTGCTAACAAATAATCACAGCTTTTGTATTTTAAATATTTTTATCCCCCTCTTAAAAATATTTCTTTATCTTCTGGTCCCTATTATTTCTAAGACAAAATCAGATGTAGTTTGTATAGTTGATTTCCTTTATATAATGCATTGATACTTTTCTCTAGCTACTTTCAACATTTTGTTATTTTAGTTTCCAACAGTTTTCTACATTGTAGGTGTGGTTTTCTGTGTAATTATCATGTTATGCACTTGTTGAGCCTTTTGAAATTATAAATTTATATTTCTCATCAATGGTGAGAAATTTTAAACCATTAATTCTTTTTTATTGCTTTTGCTTCATTCTGCCTCTCCTTGCCTCCTGTAGCTCCAATTGTACATTTGTTATTCACCTGATATTTTTCTAGAGGTCACTAAAGACATTATCACTTTACTGAAAACTTTTTTTCTCTGTCATACAGATAGATTCTATTGGTTTATCGTCTAAGTTACCAACACTTTCTCTAACTTTTTCCAGTATGATATAAAGCTCATACAATGTAGTTTTTATTTAAGATATTGTAGTTTTCACTTAACAATTTATATAGATATTTCTGTAGTACTTCTTCGCCTGTTTACTCATTATGACTATATTTTACTTTAGGTCCTTGAACATATGTATAATTCTGCTTACAAGCCATCTTCTAATTCTAGTATTTGTATGTATTTTTTTGTGATTTGTTTCTCCTTATTTTATTCTTATCTATTGGTCTTCAATTTCCTGTCTCTGCATATAGCTAGTGGTTTTGATCATTTAAATCATTTATTTTATTTCTGTATTTTTAACTGTGCNCACTAGGGATGGCAGAGCCTGGTTGGCTGCAGTCTATGTGGTCGCACAGAGTTGGACACGACTGACACAACTTAGCAGCAGCAGCAGCAATTTTTTTAAACTATTAATAGAAAATTTTTTCTATAAAACTTTAATAGAAAGAAAAGTAGGACACAAGAATAGTGAATCATTAATATGACATAAAACAGTATCTTATTTTCTGGACTACAGCTGATATTATAAACATGTTAACTTTTTGACAAATAGTTTATCATCAAGTTCAGGAATGATGTCTCTTTCTGTAAAATTTTAATTCAGTTGAAAACCTTGAATCCAAGATGTGGTAAAATATGAGAAATACACAGATGAAGGTAAAGAACAGATATAGATGACATAAACCATAAGTGACAGCACGTCTGAAAGAGATTTTGGAAAGCGATAAATGTCTGTTGTTTCCTAAAATATGTTAACAAAATTAGAATATAAGCTATGGGTAAAAAAATTTAAAACTGAAATTTTAACAGCACTATGACTTCATATATGCTGATATGATTGAGAGACCTCAAAAGAAAAGTGTCTGTGGGAAAGTGACTAGCTGGAATAGGATTGTAAGTCAAAAGAGAAGATCTAAATCTTAAAAGGAGTGGTAAAATGTTGGATATTATTTAGATGAAAGTAAAAGTAGTGAACTGATATAACTCACAAAGAAAGAGAGCATCATAGGAGATTCTGCACTAAAAGAAATCACTGAAGGCAAGAAAATCTTGACTTTTATATGGTTATACCAGAATCAGATCATCTCATAAATTCTGTCTGTTCTGATAACCTGCATTATCTTTGACTGCAATCACGACTGACTGATTAAACTTGAAATAAGTTTAATCCACTGAAGTGATTATTCCATTTTGTTACACACAAGGATAAATGAAACAAAGAGGAAATAGCATACCTTATACTTCTGTTTTTCCATTTAAAAAACCCGAATGAGCCTTTTGGCCAACCCAATATTTTCTTATTGTTTTACTTTCAATATGGCTGTATTTTTACTTTAAGTTTATCCCTCATGTAGTTTTAATACTGTAACCATCATATCCTTCGCATCTACTGAATCCCATAATGAAATGTACTGTTTTAAAAGCTGGTATTAATTGTGCTTCAAATAAGTTTTATGAATTTAAAATGTCTCATATTTTGCTGTAGTTTAGATTTTTCTTCAGTTTTTCTTCTGTATCCAAACCTTTCCTGTTTTCATTACCTTTAGTTTGAAAAACTTATTATTATTAATTCTTCTGCTAACAAATAATCACAGCTTTTGTATTTTAAATATTTTTATCCCCCTCTTAAAAATATTTCTTTATCTTCTGGTCCCTATTATTTCTAAGACAAAATCAGATGTAGTTTGTATAGTTGATTTCCTTTATATAATGCATTGATACTTTTCTCTAGCTACTTTCAACATTTTGTTATTTTAGTTTCCAACAGTTTTCTACATTGTAGGTGTGGTTTTCTGTGTAATTATCATGTTATGCACTTGTTGAGCCTTTTGAAATTATAAATTTATATTTCTCATCAATGGTGAGAAATTTTAAACCATTAATTCTTTTTTATTGCTTTTGCTTCATTCTGCCTCTCCTTGCCTCCTGTAGCTCCAATTGTACATTTGTTATTCACCTGATATTTTTCTAGAGGTCACTAAAGACATTATCACTTTACTGAAAACTTTTTTTCTCTGTCATACAGATAGATTCTATTGGTTTATCGTCTAAGTTACCAACACTTTCTCTAACTTTTTCCAGTATGATATAAAGCTCATACAATGTAGTTTTTATTTAAGATATTGTAGTTTTCACTTAACAATTTATATAGATATTTCTGTAGTACTTCTTCGCCTGTTTACTCATTATGACTATATTTTACTTTAGGTCCTTGAACATATGTATAATTCTGCTTACAAGCCATCTTCTAATTCTAGTATTTGTATGTATTTTTTTGTGATTTGTTTCTCCTTATTTTATTCTTATCTATTGGTCTTCAATTTCCTGTCTCTGCATATAGCTAGTGGTTTTGATCATTTAAATCATTTATTTTATTTCTGTATTTTTAACTGTGCTGGATCTCCGTTGTCATACGGGCTTTTATCTAGCTGCAGAGAGGAGGGGCAACTCTCTAGCTGTGGTCCTCGGGCTTTGCACTGCTGTGGCTTCTCTGGTTGGGGAGCAAGGGCTCTAGGGTGCTTGGGCTTCAGTAGCTGTGGCACGCGGTCTCAGTGGTTGCGGTCCTGAGCTCTTGAGCACAGGCTACATAGTTGTGAGTCACGGGCTTAGTTGCTCTGCCACAGGTAGGATCTTTCTGGACCAGAGATCGAACCCATGTCTCCTGCATTTGCAGGCAGACTCTTTACCACTGAGCCACCAGGAAAGCCCATCTAGTGTTTTTAATTGTGTACCCTATATTGCAGATGGTGCGTTGTAAAATCCCTAATTCTGTTATCTTTCACTGCGTAATTTTTGTTATTTTTTAGCAGGTTGTTACCTGGGGCTTCCTTGGTGGCTCAGTGGTAAAGACTCTGCCTGCGTTGCAGGAGACACAGGTTCGAACCCATGGTTGAGAAGATCCCCTGGAGGAGGACACAGCAACCCACTCCAGTGTTCTTGCCTGGAGAAGCCCACTGACAGAGGAGCCTGGCAGGCTGTAGTTCATAGCGTTGTACAGAGTCGGACATGACTGAAGCGACTAAGCAGCATCGGGTAACTAAGGTTGTTACCTTAGTTACATTGAAATTGCAAGCTCAGTCTCGCTTGAAACATCAGGGAATAGCAGCTGAAATTCTTGTTCAACCTTTCTAATGCCTCCAGCTGTTGTTTTCTGCTCAGATCCTCAGAGATCCTGCATATGTTCTGTTCGGGTGTCTTTCAAGGAATTAAGCCTAGTTTAATGAACATTTTAAAAAATTCCAATACATCTTTCTGTCTGGTGCTCTCCTTCTGAATTTTCAGAAGCATAATAGCCCCAAACTTATTCCTCTAATGCCTGAATTCAATAAAAGTTTTATTTGAATTTTACAAGTGCCAGATTTTTTTTTTTTTTTTTTGGCTTGGATTATAGCTGTACTGCATTCCATAATTTGAAGAAGCCCTTCAGGTAAAATCCATATGAATGTGAATCTCATCCAGCATAATTTTCATCATTTGTGAGCATATTCTCTAATTTCTGCCTACATTTGGTCAATCTCCAGTGTCTTTGATTATTATTTTTTTAATCTGAAATTTACAAAATTGCTTTGCTACTGGAGTTGAGCTTTTGTTTGTCTGATTTTCCTTGCAGACTTCCTTGAGTTTCATTTGGAGGAAGGTACTGCACATCATTCTTGCTCAATATGTGGGAGTCAAAATATGATTAATTATGCCATACATAATATAAACTATAAGTACAAGCCTTTGTATTTTATCAAAGTGAAAATGAATCGATTTTAGCATAAAGCAAGTGTTTTCTTAATAGCCTGATCTCCATTAAAGGTTTTAAATTATTCTATAATTCACTAAAATACTTTTCTTTAAGCTTTTATTTTTTCCTGTTTTCATATGTACTGTCTTCACTGATTTAAGGTAGTCCTCTATTTATTCTATTTGACCTTTCCTTTTCACCTTGCTTGCTCCTAGTGTTCTTTAATGATGCACGTTATTAATACTGACAGGAACATAGACAAATATAAATCTGATGCTCATGTAGAAGACAAATCTATATAGTCAAATTATCGTTTTCACAATTTATTACCTGCATAAAAAACTATCATATGACATCTGGTTGATTCTTTGTAACACAGTTAATAATCATCAGATATTAGTTACATAATTAACTTCTTTGAATATTAGTGACTTATATTATTGACATGGAAACTTTACAAAGCAGAAAGAGCTTTGAGATGGAAAATTTGAGAGCTACAGGAAAGTAGGATAATTAATGATAACTTTTGCTGATGCATTATCTTGTCTGGTCAAAGACCTAAGTGTTATGATTTATCGTAGGAATGTACCAGAGAAAAAAATACTTCACTTTTTTCTTTTCTCTGGACAAACATCAATTGTTGATAGGCTAGTTGAAGTCCCGTTTATCGATTTCTGCTCTGCTGTGGGAGAATTCTGTTGAATTAGAAAATATCACAGAGTCGCTGAAACGGCTTCAGTCACAGATGCAGACTTTGAGTAAAATAAAGTGCACATTTGTCAGTCTGTCTTTGTTTACTTTTTTTAACCCATTCTCCCAACACCCTGAATTGCTTAATGCCAACAGTAGCTTAGCTTTCTTTCACCTTTAAGTAAGAATCTTTATAAGAAGCAAGACGAAGTCAATGGTGTTTAGCTCAGTTACCTGGCACTGTGTTATACATTTATAGTATTCTCTCATCAATCTAACTACAGAGTTCTTAGTTTTGTTTTTGGTATTTCACTACCTTCCTATTCCACCTCCCAAAAACTCAAGCCAAGTCCCCACCATTTCATTGGTTTTATTAAAAGGAATTTGATTGTGTGCCCTAATCTTGAGATCTGTCATAGTCAGATTTGTGGAAGTTTTAAGGCCCTTCTGGGTACAAATTTAGTTAAACCTTGGGATATTCAAATCATTCACCTAGTATCCTTTCATGATTAATTTTTTTTTTTACATTTGTTAAAATGTACATAATATGAAATTTAACACATTATCCATTTTTAGATGCACATCTCAGTGGCAATGTACATTGGCAGTGTTGTGTAACCCCACCCTGTTCATCTCCAGAACTTTCCATCATCTCAAACTGATACTCCATACACAGCAAAAAATAATTTCCTATTTCCCCCTTCAGTCCCAGTTAAACAACTCTTCTGTTTTTGTTTCTATGATTTGACTATTCCAGACTCTTCACATAAGTGGAATCACATAGTATTTCCTTTTTGTGACTGGTTTATTTTCCTTAACATAATGTTTTCAAGGTTCACACACGTTGTGGAATATATCAGAATTCCATTTCTTTTTAAGGTTGAATAATATTATATGGCATAGACCTTGGTATGATTCCTGGGTTGGGAAGATCCTCTGGAGAAGGAAATGGCAACCCACTCTAGTATTCTTGCCTGGAGAATCCCATGGACAGAGGATCCTGGCAGGCTACAATCCATGGGATCCCAAGAGTCAGACACAACTTAACGACTAAACCACCACATACCAAATTTTGTTTGTCCATTCATCTGTCAATGGACATTTGAATTGCTTCCATCTTTCGACTGTTGTGAATAACATTTCAAGCAGGCTTAAATTATGGCTGCATCGTTTGCTCAGCTCTTATGATTCTTTCCTTATGAGACTGTATATGCCAGCTATCTATCTCCTAGTACTGACATTCACATGCAGCTGACCTGGTCCTAACCTGGAGTCAAACCTACCTTGAAACAACACTCTGGGGCCAAGCAGTCAAACTGCACTCAACTTGGAAACCTGTGTGAGAAACTTTTTACTTTCTAAGCTACTGAGCTTTGGGAGTATTCCAGCATGAAGTGCATTATTGCAAAAGTAGATAACAGATGTATGCATGCATGCTAAGTAGCTTCAGTCATGTCCAACTCTGTAACCCTATGGATTCTAGACTACCAGGGTCCTCTGTCCATGGGGTTCCCCAAGCAAGAAGACTGGAGTGAGGTGCCATGCGCTCTTTTGGGGATCTTCTCAACCCAAGGATCACACCAGCATCTCTTACTTCTTCTGTGTAGACAGGTGGGTTCTTTACCGCTAGCACTACTTAGGAAGCCCCAGATAACAGATATCATTATTTTTATCCCCACGTACCACCTTGACAGTCTAATTAAGCTGCTAATATTTGTAAAAGACACCTCTGACAAAGACATGTTATCCAAAATATATTATGAAGAGCATTTAAAACACAATAGTAAGAAAATGAACAATCTTATTTAAAAACAGGCCAAAGACCTTAATAGACACCTCACCAAAGAAGACATACAAAAGGCAAATAAGGGTATGACAGGATGTTGTGTATTGTATATCATTATGATATGGAAATACAAATTAAAACAGCAATAATAGCAATGAGATACCTTCACACATCTATTAGAATGAACAAAATCTAGAACAGCAAATGTTGGTGAGAACGTTGAGGAATTCTTTCATTGCAAAATGGTACATCCATTTTCAAACAGTCTGGAGGTTTCTTACAAAAGAAAACATGTTTTTACCATACTATCCAGCAACTGGGTTCCTTGGTATTCACCAAAAGAAGCTGAAAACCTGTCCATACAAAACCTGCACACAGATGTTTATAGCCTCTCCATTCATAATTGCACACACACACACACACACACACACACACACACCAAAATTTGCATCTAGGAGTGTTTTGAAATTTTCCTATTTTGTGTATACATTAAATGTATATTATGCGTCACCCATAATGGTATATACCATCATGACATATTTTCTTTTTAACATTTCATTATTTATAAGAGAAATATGAGAACTTTGATTTAAACTCATCATCATATGGAGACCAAGATTAAATAATATTTGCCTGAGATTATTCAAATATCTAATAATACTGAAGTATATTCTAAATCACCAACTCNTATACATTAAATGTATATTATGCGTCACCCATAATGGTATATACCATCATGACATATTTTCTTTTTAACATTTCATTATTTATAAGAGAAATATGAGAACTTTGATTTAAACTCATCATCATATGGAGACCAAGATTAAATAATATTTGCCTGAGATTATTCAAATATCTAATAATACTGAAGTATATTCTAAATCACCAACTCAGCACAACTCTAGTTAAAATAACTTTTTCAGTTTGAGCTTCAAGTGTTCAGGTTTCTTTTCCTAGCAGGATACCATAACATTGAGTTTTACCTAAGAAGGAAGCAAGTGAGAAGACTAAAAATTAAACAGATCACCAAATAATCTGATATTTGAATGAGAATACAGAAGAAATGAATGAGCAATGGTTTAGGAAATATGAAGACCTGAATTAATTTTTTTTCTTAACCATGGTGTGAAATCATCTTATCTCTAAAACCAAAGTGGGCACTTACCCACCTGGAGTTGTATTCAGAATCAAAAACTTTATGTTGTCAAAATCTATTAGTAGATGCAGATCATAGAAGACTTTAAGAGTTTAACTGGGGAACAGAGTATTGTCAAACATTTATGCATAGCATCACCCAGTCCAGGCAAGCCATTCACCACATTTCTCCTGCATGTCTTCACAGAGAGAAACAAAATCCAGAGAAAACTGCAAAGACAAAAAGGGTAATAAACAGGACAGAAATTGATCAAAAGCTATCCCCAGGATAGGAAAGTCCACTCTGTGTATTAAAATACTGAAAGCCTATCGGTAGATCAAAGCACTAACTACAGAAAAGGAAATTAAAGGCACACATGGAACATAAGACTATTGCTTTAGCGTGATAATGCCCCCAGAACAGAAGGGAAATAGAAGCAAGTGTGAGGAGCCCTAAGGAAACAGGCAGCAAAGAGAACAACCACAACGCATAAGGGAAATTTAGTACAGAACAACAACGAAAAGGAAGGCAAAAATGGAAAGAAACATGAAACGCTCCCAAACTTTATTTGAAACAGTTTGTTCCAATACAGAAACCATACTTTGCTATACTAAAAGGAAGGAGTGGGTGAGTGCAAGTCACTCAGTCATGTCTGACTCTTTGCGACCCCATGGACTATACAGTCCATGGCGTTCTCCAGGCTAGAATACTGGAGTGGGTAGCCATTCCCTTCTCCAGGGAAAAGAAAGGAATGTTCTTGAATTAGAAAGTTGATAAATGAAATAAACTTGTCATCCTTGTCCACAGAAGTGCAAAAGAGCAAACTTCTTCTATATAAACTGTATTTAATCAATATAAAACTTTTAACGCTAAAACAGAAAATGAGAATCCCAATAACCCAACAAACAACCCTGACCCCTCCCCTGCACATGTGTACGTGTGTGCACGAACACACACACACATATACACACACAGTAGCAAAGTGGGAGAGATGTATAATGCAGCACCCCATACTGAATTAAATATCTTCTCTGCCTCTGGCCAGGAGACATGGAAAGATAACATCAAACAGAAAAGCTTTTTAAGAATCATGTCTGAAGATGATAGGCATCACTTTCACCCATAATTCACTGTGCTGCTTTGCTTAGCTATTCAGTCATGTCCAGCTCTTTGTGACCTCATGGACTGTAGCCCTCCTCGGTCCATGGGGATTCTTCAGGCAAGAATACTGGAGTGGGTTGCCATGCCCTCCTCCAAGGGATCGTCCCAACCTGGGATTGAACACAGGTCTCCCACATTGCAGGCAGATTCTTTACTGTCTGAGGCACAAGGGAAGCCCATGAATACTGGAGTGGATAGCCTATCCCTTCTCCAGGAGATCCTCCCAGTACAGAAATCGAACCGGGGTCTCCTGCATTGCAAGAAGATTCTTTACCAGCTGAGCTACCAGGGAAGCCCTACTATAACGCATTGCCCAGAGCTAATTTCATGAAATCAACTAAATCTAAGAGGACTGATGAATGTGTTGTAGCCAAACCCAGAACAGAAGCATGCCACAGATATTTGTGAGAGCCAGCAGTCTTTATCATGGCTTTATCCATTCAATGGACTTCACTGGTGGCTTGGATGGTAAAGAATCTCCTGTGATTCAAGAGACCCAGGTTCAATCCCTGGGACTGGAAGATGCCCTGCAAAAGGGAATGGCAACCCTCTCCAGTATTCTTGCTTGAAAAATCCCATGAACAGAAGCAGCCTAGCAAACTACAGTTCATGGGGTCACAAAAGAGTCAGACACAACTTAGTGACTAAGCAATAAGTGGCTTGATCAGGGTGATGAAGGAAAAAGGATGGTTTCAGACCACAGTCAAGCAAAGATTCCACTTAGATGTTTGTTTTTGGGGGCCTTTTCTCCTAATTACAAAGTCAGTGAGATCCCATAGGGATAAAACTCAAATGAACAGCCAAGGGGACAAGGTCCTAGGATGCTTCAAAAACCTGGAAATGAGAGTAAGGCACCTATACCAACGAAGGAAATTGTAAAAAAGAAATATGGAGATTGGAGGAAAACAAAACCAAGGTACAGTTAAGGACTCCTTAGAAAGAGACATCCTATAAGAAATATTAATTTATTGCAAATTAAAATGTGGGAGGCTTCTGGAAATACAAATAAAATATGTTCTTAGAAATAACAATTGGATTAGGATAAGACGATATCATTTGGTGACATTTTTGTTAGAGTGATTGGGGATAAAAAGCAACTAAAATGAGTAGAAGAAAGTGTGAGACTAAGAAGTATGACAGTGATTCAGACTGGTCCTTTAGGCTTTCTTTAATAAGCCATTACTGCACTAAAGGAAGCACCAGAATAAATAAATTAATAAAACATAACTTCAGCTCTCGAGAAACCCACAATTTACTAGCTAGCCAATTCACTAAATCCGATTTAATGCTTTCAGCTTTATACTAGCTGTAGAGAACATGGTTCACTGGGGACACAAAGAAGGACACTATAAGCTTGATTATTCCATTGTCTCTGAAGACAAGTGATGAGTGGATATTTCTATCTGCTGTCAAAGTTAAAATATATTCGTGGCCTGGCATTTATTGGCAGCTGTCATTCATTTATGCATTTAAATTTCTTCTATATAAATTTTCACCACCTGTCTTTGTAAATTTTAATATTAAGAAAATATTGAACTGCATTTACTATATAATATTACTTTGTATTCTCCTTAGCCTCTATATTCTCTCCCATTTCCCTTATTTTTGACAATGATTTATGCTTATCAGTTTGATTATATCTTTTGTACTAGAGTATGATAGTGAATGATGCTTTTAGAGGTAGTTTTAAAAGTAAGATTGCATAAATAATTTTTGAAATCTTATTCCTTAAGTAAATTTAGCAAAACGATTTTTGTGAAATCATTTAGGATCGTATAGTGATTTATCTTTTTCCTCTAATATGAGGTCACTAAAAAGGAACAATTTAATAAAGAGCATTATGTTTCCTATTAAGTCATATGATAATTCAATATTGAATTCCTACCCAACTGACTAAGCTCTAAATGCAAAATATTTAACAAAGGCACTTGATATTTTGATTCTCTTTTTAAAGAATAGTCTCAGTAACAGGATACTGAGATGAACTAATAAGAATAAATATTTCATAGTCTTCAAAAGCTATATTACCTTATGTGGAAAACTCATAAAACTGATAAATAATGAAAACTCAATTATACTTGTTAAATTAACAAAATATGCTACTTTATAAACATATTTTATTGTATTTATGTATCTAATAGCTTTTAACCAAAATCAGCAATTTGTAATATTTCTTTTCAATATTAATGTATGTGAGTCATTATTCTTAAATTAGGTGAGTAGCATTTTTATTGTTATCAGATTATTGCTTTCTACCTAAAACTTATTTTATATAAGTTGTGAAAAATTTTTTCAATACATTTATAAAAAGCCAAACTTATCTTAACGTTTAGTTAAAAAGGAGAAGCTGAAAATAGGATAGAATGTCTGCACTACTTTTAATGTGAGTTTGAGAAGAGACTTTTCCTCATAAATGTGATTTAAACACTTTTCACATTTCAGACTTAATTATGTGATAATTACCCTAACCCCTAAACTGTAAGAAGCTAACCATAGCATTATAGTCAAATCTCTAGATATTATCTAATCCAATCCCTTTTATTAGTGATCTTGTGAATTTCCAACACATATGGCAAGCAGTACTCTGAGAATTTCCTCATTTTGATGTGAACCAGACATTTCCCTTTTAGTTCTACTATAACTGTAATTGTTTATCACCAGTAGAACATCTGAATAGCAGAACATAAAGCATAACTCTATCTAAGTTATGCCTTTGTCAAGCTCCTCTAAGGCTATCCCTTCCCAGGGTGAAAGCCAACTCAGTTGCCCTGACCTAAGTGGCCTTCATGATTTGGCTCTAGGTTTGGGTCCTGTCTTCATCTGTGACTCCAGGCCCACTTCTTTTTCTCTCTCTCTCTCCTAGTCACAATATTCGCCTTCCTCTTCCTTGACCACATAGTACACATCATCTGCTCTGGTCTTTGCCCTTATTCTTTTTCCTCCATTGGAGAAGAGTTGATTTACAATGCTGCGTTACTTTCAAGTGTACAGCAAAGTGAAGCAATTATACATGTATCTGCTCTTCGCTTTTTGTTTGTTTGAGATTATTTCCCATATCGGCCATTACAGAGTACTGAGTTGAGTTGCCTATGCTAGAGGGCAGGTTCTTATTAGTTATCTATTTTATACACAGTAGTATGTATATGTCAATCCCAATATCCCAATTTATCCCTCCACTTCCTTCTTCCTTGATATTTTTTATCGATTTATCCCATAAATTTGTTNTTCCCATATCGGCCATTACAGAGTACTGAGTTGAGTTGCCTATGCTATAGGGCAGGTTCTTATTAGTTATCTATTTTATATACAGTAGTATGTATATGTCAATCCCAATATCCCAATTTATCCCTCCACTTCCTTCTTCCTTGATATTTTTTATCGATTTATCCCATAAATTTTTTTTTTACATTTGTGACTCTGCTTCTATTTTGTAAATAAGGCTATTTGCAACTTTTTTTTTGACTCCACATAAAAGTGATATCCTATGATATGTCTTTCTGTGTCTGACATACTTCATTCTTGATGGCAATCTCTAGATCCATCCATGTTGCTACAAATGGAAGTATTTTGTAATTTTTATGACTGAGTAACATTCCACTGTTTATATGTACCACATCATCTTTATCCATTTTTCTGTAGATGGACATCTAAGTTGCTTCCATGTGCTGACTGTTGTAAATAGTGCTGCAATGAACATTCAGGTTCATATGTCTTTTTGAATTATGGTTTTCTCCAGGTACATGCCTAGGAGTGGAATGGCTAGGTCAGATGCTCGTTCTGTTTTTAGTTTTTTAAGGAACCTCTGTACACAACAATAAATTCAAGATGGATTAAAGATCTAAATGAAAGGCCAGACAGTATAAAACTCTTACAGAAAAACATAGGCAGGGCACACTCTCTGACATAAATTGCAGCAAGATGTTTTTGATCCATCACTGAGAGTAATAAAAAGAAAGACAAAAATAAAGAAATGGGATCTAATTAAACTTTAAAGGTTTTGCACAGCAAAGGAAACAAGAAACAAAATGAAAAGAATAGGAGTAAATAGAATGGGAGAAAATATTTGCAAATGAAGCAACCAACCAGGGATTAATCTCCAAAATACACTAACAGCTGATATAGCTCAATATTAAAAACTAAGATTTGCCTCCTATGAAAATAAATACATTTAAATTAAAAAAATAAATCATTTAGAACTAGAAGAAAAGAAGAGAAAAAGAAGAAAAAAATAAAAAGAGAAAAGAAGAAAAAAATAGAAAAATAATTTTAAAAAATAAATAAAAACTAAGATTTGGACATGACTGAGCATGCACATGCATGAGAAACGACTATTTTGCAGTAAATGCCTTCAATTAGATATTTAGACTATATCTCATAGTGTAAATTTAGTGGAAAAGAAAAAAGTATAGGTTCATCAAGAATCATCCTGAAAGAATCATTGGAATTCCAGCAAATATATGTCATTTTTTTAATAGATCAATTATTTAACTTTATTTTCTAGGTAAGATGTATTCAAAGGTACAAGGGAAAGTATTGAATTTAAATCTAAAAAGTATGCAAATTCCTTTTTAAAAATCATACAAGTGACTCTGTGTTCTAAACTTTAAAACTCTTCCAAATTGGGAAAATGTCTACTTTCAATGAGAATAGTAACACTGTTCATTATGTCTTCAGAAGAAATTGTCTTTTAATATCTTGTATGCATTAGAAATGGCTTCTCAGGTGGCACTAGTGGTAAAGAACCCACCTACCAATGCAGGAGACATGACATATGGATTCAATCCCTGGGTCAGGAAGATCCCCTGGGGAGGGCATTGCAACCCACTCCAGTGTTCTTCCTGGAGTATCCCATGGGCAGAGGAGCCTGGTGGGCTGCAGTCCATAGGGTCACAAAGAGCCAGACACGACTGAAGCAACTTAGCAGGCATGCATGCATATGTATTAAAATATATGCATAAATGTGTATATTATATAGATCCTCATTCAAAATGATAAGAAAACTGGATTGTTAATGATTACAAGCATTTGATAACAAGCTGTACTGAGTGTCTGAAAAAATATTCATTCACACATTGATGGTATTGCAAAACTGCTACAATCNGGTGGGCTGCAGTCCATAGGGTCACAAAGAGCCAGACACCACTGAAGCAACTTAGCATGCATGCATGCATATGTATTAAAATATATGCATAAATATATATATTATATAGATCCTCATTCAAAATGATAAGAAAACTGGATTGTTAATGATTACAAGCATTTGATAGCAAGCTGTACTGAGTGTCTGCAAAAATATTCATTCACACATTGATGGTATTGCAAAACTGCTACAATCTTAATGAACAATGTGAATATAACTTAAAAAAAATTAAGTGCACATGGAGCAGAGTGGGCATACAGTTAGTTTTCTAATGTTAGTAAGTGAATACAGAGAAATTCTTATATAAGAAAGTAGAAAGCTTTTCAACGAAAATTTTAAAAACTAGATTTTAGATATGCCCTGTTTGTAGTCTGTTGACATAGATAGCCTTAATGGGCAAACTAGAATTGGGGCATCCTATGTGATTGGTCAGGAAAATATGTCTGGATTTCTCTGGTTGGCCACAAGTGGAAGTGAAACAAAGGTCAAGGGGGACTGATCAGTTACTAATCAAGTACTGCTGTTCAGGGCTAATGCTTATAGGGGTAATGTTTGGTTTCCTGGACCCATTGCTAGAGATAATGATCTGACTTTCCATAAGTCTGATTTATAGATAGCAGGCTGGCCTCCTGGGCTGGTTACTGGAAATAATGGATTGGTTATTTCAGAGAAAAGGGAACCCTCTTACACTGTTGGTGGGAATGCAAACTAGTGCAGCCACTATGGAGAACAGTGTGGAGATTCCTTAAAAAACTGGAACTAGAACTGCCATATGACCCAGCAATCCCACTGCTAGGCATACACACTGAGAAAACCAAAACTGAAAGAGACACGTGTACCCCAATGTTCATCGCAGCACTGTTTAAAATAGCCAGGACATGGAAGCAACCTAGACGTCCATCAGCAGACGAATGGATAAAAAAGCTGGGATACATATACACAATGGAATATTACTCAGCCATTAAAAACAATAGATTTGAATCAGTTCTAATGAGGTGGATGAAACTGAAGCCTGTTATACAGAGTGAAGTAAGCCAGAAGGAAAAACACCAATACAGTATGCTGCTGCTGCTGCTAAGTCGCTTCAGTCATCTGATTCTGTGTGATCCCATAGACGGCAGCCCACCAGGCTCCCCCGTCCCTGGGATTCTCCAGGCAAGAACACTGGAGTGGGTTGCCATTTCCTTATCCAATGCATGAAAGTGAAAAGTGAAAGTGAAGTCGCTCAGTCGTGTCCGACTCTTCACGACCCCATGGACTGCAAGCCTACCAGGCTCCTCTGCCCATGGGATCTTCCAGGCAAGAGTACTGGAGTGGGGTGCCATTGCCTTCTCCCCCAATACAGTATACTAACACATATGTACGGAATTTACAAAGATGGTAACAGTAACCCTGTATGTGAGACAGCAAAAGAAACACAGATGTATAGAACAGTCTTTTGGACTTTGTGGGAGAGGGCGAGGGTGGGATGGTTTGGGAGAATGGCATTGAAACAAGTACATTTTCAACGTGGGAAATGNCCCAATACAGTATACTAACACATATGTACGGAATTTACAAAGATGGTAACAGTAACCCTGTATGTGAGACAGCAAAAGAAACACAGATGTATAGAACAGTCTTTTGGACTTTGTGGGAGAGGGCGAGGGTGGGATGGTTTGGGAGAATGGCATTGAAACAAGTACATTTTCAACGTGGGAAATGGATCGCCAGTCCGGGTTTGATGCATGATACAGGGTGCCTGGGGCTGGTGCACTGGGCTGACCCAGAGGGATGGGATGGAGAGGGAGGTGGGAGGGGGGTTCAGGATGTGGAACACATGTACACCCATGAAGGATTCATGTCAATGTATGGCAAAACCAATGCAATATTGTAAAGTAATTAGCCTCCAAAAAATAAATTAAAATAAATAAATTTAAAAAATAATAATGAGGTGGGAAATCATCAAGGTGGGAAGCCCAATAAGAAAAAGATTACTTCATGAACATAGGATTTAACAATTAGAAGATCATTAGTAGCCTTTGAGAGAATAAATTTTGGCTGTAATATGTAGGAAAGGCAGGTGAAAGTAGATTGAGACATGACTCAGGCCTTAGAACATAGAGGAAAATGTGAGTTAATATTTAGGGAAGTTTGGCAACGCAAAGGTAAATTATAGGACACATAAAATAGATCACATTAGAAACAATGAGATTTCTGGGATGAGAGGGATTTGAGTACACGTGAGTGAAAAGGGCAAGAAACAGTGAAGTGATTAAAACTGCCAGAGTAGTTAAGCCTACTTCCTGGGAGACAAGAGGGAAGGAGCAGGCTCTGAGCCAAGCCATGGATCTCCCTTAGTGTTTAACTTCTCTGAGGAAAGATAAGCCACACGTGTAAATGTGGTGTCTCTGGAATCTGTTTCCTGGGATATAACATTTCTACTCTTCCTCAAAGTGAACTCCAGCAGCGCTTCCCTTTCTGATCTGGTTTTGCAGAGGTTGAAGAAAACAAGGAGGACCTTTCTTTTCCTCTTTGCAGTGTAACTTACCAGTTCTTCATCTAAGAGACCCACCATTCACACATTCTCCCTGACTTCCTACTGTCATAGAAAAGGCTCCCTCCTATTTGCTCGTGGACTGAGGCTCATTCTGCCTCCAGGGCTTTTTCCTTCCCTCTCTTTTCCTCACTATGGAATGATTTGTGTGATCTTGTTCATGTATGGTTAGGCTGGTTTCCCTTCTTTGCTTCTAATTCTGTACTACTACATATTTGCCTTCCTGATTGTACTAGTTGATTGTATCCTATTTTTATTTTTTCTGTTATGCATTTAAGTTACTACTTATCTTTATTACAGACTTTACTATTATATATTAAATTCAAACATAAAGTAATCAATCACAATCAAGTGAAGTCCCCATTTTCATAAATCTATCAAATTTTGCAGCATAAGCAGATTCTTAATCTTCCAATAGATTCTAGAAAATGTCATGGATATGCTCATTACTGGGTGCTCTCTGATCTGCTTTTGTTTTCTTTCAATCCCTTGGAAAATGCCAGCTTCAGCTGGATTATCTGTATCATCCGGCATCTCTCTCGTACAGCTGCGTGTAACAGAGTAAAGACATGACGTAGGCTTTGTGTTGGAGCAAGAAAAGTCAATTCTAGATTAGATCTTAACTGGAAAATAGTCCTAAAATGGGCAAATGTTGTTAATACAAAATAACTTTTAAAAGCATACTCCCTGATATGTGCTGTGTGCTTAGTTGTGTCTGACTCTTTGTGACCCCGTGGATTGTAGCCTGCTAAGCTTCGCTGTCCAGGGGATTTTTCAGGCAAGAATACTGGTGNGTTTTCTTTCAATCCCTTGGAAAATGCCAGCTTCAGTTGGATTATCTGTATCATCCGGCATCTCTCTCGTACAGCTGAAGAAAAATAGTCCTAAAATGGGCAAAAGTTGTTAATACAAAATAACTTTTAAAAGCATACTCCCTGATATGTGCTGTGTGCTTAGTTATGTCTGACTCTTTGTGACCCCGTGGATTGTAGCCTGCCAAGCTTCGCTGTCCAGGGGATTTTTCAGGCAAGAATACTGGTGTGGGTTGCCATTCCCTTCTCCAGGGGATCTTCCTGAATCAGGGATCGAACCTGCATCTCTTGTATTACAGGTGGCTTCTTCACTTGCTGAGCCATCAGGGAAGCCCACTCCCTGATATAACAGCTCTTAGTTTTTTTTTTATCTAGTTTCAGACCTCCACAAGATAAGCTATCACAAATTGAGAGTAAGCTTCCCTTTGGAAGTTTGCCTTTAGGAGGTTTTCTGAAGTAAGATAGGTCGAGTGTTTCACAAATCTTTTATTATTGTGTAGATTTTACATCATGCCAAATGTGTTTAAATTTTATTTTTTCATACGTTGTATTATTGTTACATTTGGCTTTTCTTTTACAGCTTTTTTGAGATACAACTGATAAGCAAAGAGCTGCACAATTTAATGTGTACAATTTGATGAATTTGGACATGTGCAAATATCTGATATTATCACCACTCTCAAGAAAATAGAAAATAGACAACACTTTCCAAAGTTTCCTTGTGTTTGTTGTTGTTGTTGTTGTTAGTTTGAAGTGCAAAATACTTTGTTAACTATAGTCAATAGGTTTTTACAGCAAATCTCTGTAACTTACTCGTTAAAGCATACACTTGACCTTTCAAAAGGAATATTGCAGTTTGAAAAAATGATTGGTTTTTAATCAGAATTTGGCAGCTATTTTATAATTATCTAGATATAAAACTAATGATATTTGGTAATTTCATTATATAATAAAGGTGAAAAGGCCAACTGAAGGAAAATCAAAAGGGCAAAAGATTTCCCGATGCCTGGTTATAGTGAAGTGTAAAAATAGTGAAAAAAGAAATCTATTAAGATGTTCATTTGAATCAGTTTACATTTCCAGCAACAGTCTACTAGGGTTTCTTTTCAAATCAACTGGCATTTAAAAGACAAGAAATAGAAAGTTTTGGCAAGAATATGCAGAAAAAGGAAATATGTCTTTTATAAAGGACTGATATAAGACTGTCTTGATAAATCAGAAACATTGAATATAGGAAGACACTGGAGCAAAATTTTTCAAAATGTGGAATTAGTACTTTTATGGACCAAGAATTGTATACTCCATTATACTATCAGGTAAGTGTGAGGCTTAGTTACTTTAGCAACAACAACAACAACAAAAAAGCATTTTTGAAGGACAAAATTATTTTGAAAATTCACTACTCATTATGCCTTGACAAAAAATTAGCAAAACAAATGTGAGAATCAAAGAAATGGATGTTAGAATAATAAATATATGTCTGAAAATGATTTTGCAATAAAACATACCCCAAATTAAAATCATATGGCCCACCTAAAAATCGGTTGGTAAAAGTTAAAATACAGAATTACTGGGCTTCAGTGGTAATATCTTTCGAAACAAAACATAAAATACGTTAACTAAACTAAATTAAATCACCACTTGGTTGTATTTCATAAATATACATTTTCTTGTGAAAAAGAAAAAGGAGAGCTATAAAGTTAAGTTAAAATATAAGAAAAAGCCATAATTAATATATTTTGCAAATCATGTTTTAATATTGCATGATTTTTTACAAATCGATGAGTCTATAACAAATACAAGTTAGTTTTACCTGCATACTAGCAATGATTCTCTGATTGGAACAAAGGTTATTAAATTTTATCTTTAAAGAAGGAAAAATAATTCTACCTACTGTTGGACCTTTATTTAAAAATTGTTTACTACAAAAAAATAGAATGCAAGCATTGTCTGTAAATTCAGTCAACCTATAAAACATTCACAGAAGAATTGAATATTTTTACAGAATGCAATTTAAATGTTATCAACTTTGACAGGTACCACTTAAAATGAGAAATTGGTAGATGAAAAGATTGAGGAGAGGAAAGAGAGATATCAGGGTGACATGTGTGTGATTCTAATATACTGAGTACATAAAAGGAAAAACTTTGGAAATATCAAAACTTTGAATGTCAATATAGTGGCAGCTATTGGGAAACCAAAACAACAGAAGTTCCTGGAGCAAATTATCTTAGTGTAGCAAGGTTTCTAATCTAAGATTTATCCTTCAGAAGCCCAAAATTAAGAAAACTCTGAGAATTCTCCTGAAGACTGTCCCAAATTTAAAGTCTTTTTAAAACTAAATCATTTTTTTCCTTGAATTAATGGAAAAAGTTGTGAAGAAATATGTGAATCCTGGAAGCTTATTCAAGTGCTAAACTTATTGGCAGACGTAGAGCATCTAGACCTACAGTTTGAGAAAAGGATGCTGTCTGAAGCTAAAGGATATTCCTGTAAGGGAATGGAATTCACATTTCAAGCAGTGGTATAAATATTGACAGAGAAATGAGAGCTGTGAGTGTAACATAAACACTTATGACGTGCACCAACTCCCACTTTCATCCTCTTCAGTTCAGTTCAGTTCAGTTCAGTCGCTCAGTCGTGTCCGGCTCTTTGCAACCCCATGAATCACAGCACGCCAGGCCTCCCTGTCCATCACCAACTTCCGGAGTTCACTCAGACTCACGTCCATTGAGTCTGATGCCATCCAGCCATCTCATCCTCCGTCGTCCCCTTCTCCTCCTGCCCCCAATCCCTCCCAGCATCAGAGTCTTTTCCAATGAGTCAACTCTTCGCATGAGGTGGCCAAAGTACTGGAGCTTTCAGCTTTAGCATCATTCCTTCCAAAGAAATCCCAGGCTGATCTCCTTCAGAATGGACTGGTTGGATCTCCTTGTAGTCCAAGGGACTCTGAATGCTCAAACTACCGCACAATTGCACTCATTTCACATGCTAGTAAAGTAATGCTCAAAATTCTCCAAGCCAGGGTTCAGCAATACGTGAACCGTGAACTTCAAGTTGTTCAAGCTGGTTTTAGAAAAGGCAGAGGAACCAGAGATCAAATTGCCAACATCTGCTGGATCATGGAAAAAGGAAAAGAGTTCCGGAAAAACATTTGTTTCTGCTTTATTGACTATGCCAAAGCCTTTGACTGTGTGTATCACAAACTTTGGAAAATTCTTCAAGAGATGGGAATACCAGACCACCTGACCTGTCTCTTTCGAAATCTGTATGCAGGTCAGGAAGCAACAGTTAGAACTGTACATGGAACAACAGACTGGTTCCAAATAGGAAAAGGAGTACGTCAAGGCTGTATATTGTCACCCTGCTTACTTAACTTGTATTCATCCTCTTGGTCTATGGTAAATATGGATAGACCTTAACTCTGAAGTTGTTCAATAACAGTTAATGGTAAGTTCAAAGGATAACTCAACTCTCTCAACTCTCTAATAAAATTTGGAAGTCTATTTTTGGATGCACTTTATAGACATGCAATAATTCCACCCATTTTTTTCTTAATAGAGGCACTAGTGGTGAAGAGCATACCCGCCCATGCAGGAGACATAAGAGGCGAGGGTTCAATCCCTAGGTTGGGAAGATCTCCTGGAAAAGGGAATGGCAACTCATTCCAGTATTCTTGCCTGGGAAATCCCATGAACAGAGGAGCCTGGCGGGCTACAGTCCACAGTGTAGCAAAGAGTCAGACACAACTGAAATGACTTAGTACATGCACATTTTTCTTAAAATAATTCTTTCTCTGGAATTGGTCAGAAAGGTTTGTGAAAGTAGATAGACATTCAAAAATGTTTGGTACTGAAAAGCATGAAGGTGAACTATGTAAATCGCTTTCAATTTCATCCAGCTCATTGCTGAATGTTTTCTTTATTTTTATTTAATGATTTTACATTAATACAAAGGAATCTGTCACAAGTTTCATGAAATTGTTTATTTACCAGTTATTGAGAACCTACTGTAAAAATGGGACATTTAAAATTTTTTGTTTTGTTTTTCAGGATGAGTCTTATATGTTTAATGAAACCTTCCATCTGTTTTGTCAAAGTAGCTATTGGGAGATAGGAAAATCTTTATTGTAAATGCTGAATGAACAGTGACCTTGCCTCCAGTGGAAGATAAAGGTACATTTTCATCACTCTCTAGGTAAAAGAAACCACTCACTTCCANGGACATTTAAAATTTTTTGTTTTGTTTTTCAGGATGAGTCTTATATTTTTAATGAAACCTTCCATCTGTTTTGTCAAAGTAGCTATTGGGAGATAGGAAAATCTTTATTGTAAATGCTGAATGAACAGTGACCTTGCCTCCAGTGGAAGATAAAGGTACATTTTCATCACTCTCTAGGTAAAAGAAACCACTCACTTCCACTAGAAGGAGTTGTAGTTCTCAGATTCGAAGATACATGGATGACTTCTGAGCTGCAGTTATATTGATGCCTGACCAGGCACCACTTATTTCTCTATCCCAGATAAACACATTAAAGTGCTTGTGTGTGGGTGGTGGTGGAGAGGGATGTGGAGAGAGACAGAGAGATTGATATTAGGCTCTTGCTAAAGATACAGTAAATGAAATATCAGTATCCACAAGGATATGTGAACTATGTAATCACTTGCAATTTCATCCAGCTCATTGCTGAATGTTTTCTTTATTTTTATTTAATGATTTTACATTATTTTGTCTATGGTATTTTAAATATGATTTCTTGAGATTTTACAGGCAAAAGAATAGTTTTTATGTTGTTTCTAATTTTAAAAATTTTTAGTAGACAAAAACAGGATCTTTTACTTTAAAATATTATTTATTCATTTATTTGGCTGCTCTGGGTTCCGCTTGAGGCATGCAGGGTCCTAGTTGTAGCATGTAGGATCTCATTCCTTTGACCAGGCATTGAACCCAGGCCCCCTTCATGGGGAACTCAAGAGTCATAGCCAATGGGCCACCAGGAAGTCCCCCATGTTGTTATATACATATATGTTCACATGCCTGGGTATTTATTTATTTATTTTGAAGTTATTTATATGTGAATGCATATGACATGGAATATATTGTTTACTTGTGACAAATTCTTACCCCAATCCTGGTTATACTCAGCCCAACGTCTTCTCCATGTCCGTATCAGGTAGCTGAACATGTTTGAGGAAAAAGACAAAACTGTGTCCACTGATCTCATTTTAACTTAATGACCACGAACCTACACGAGCCCATAGTGTTAATATTTGTAAGTCAAATACATTTCCTAGTTTGTTCATGTTTACAATTTTAGATGAACATGGTTGCCTCTTTTCTCTTCTCTTTAATTTTCTAACACCTCCTGCCTCCTCCTTCACCCCTTGTGGATAATCTTCTTTTCTGTTTCACTGATAAAACATGAAAAAGAAGAGATGATTTCCGCACATTACCAATCTGTCCGTATTCTCTCTCTGCCTTCTTTTCTGCTATTATGGATAAGTTGCCCATTCATATTTATGAACAACCCATCATCCATTCAAGTACAGCCCTGAATCAAAGTACATCATTGTATCAAAGCGCTCCCTTTCCATCCTGCATTGTCAACTTCTCCATTCTGTTGGATCACTCTCATGATCATGTAAGGATCATATAATACTACCCTACTTAAACAAAACTTGAAGCACACATATCCCTCCAGATACCACCTGCTCTCTCTGTTAATGTCAAAAGACTTGTCTACTTTTGCTGTTTATAATTCTTTTTTTCTTGTTCTGATTTAAACCTTCTGAATTAAACTTGTTTTCACTGTTCTTTTGCAGATTTTTGTTCAAACCATCAATGCCTATCATGTCAGTTTTCAACTTATTTGACATACCATTTCTCATCTTATTGATGTATTGACTTCATCACGTTCTCCCTGATACGTGATCCTGCCAAAATTCCTTTTTGTTTTCTTTCTATTTCACTTGCCATTCCTTCATAATCTCATTCATGGGTTCCTTCTCATCTTCTTATTTCTTGGCTATCAGTGCGCCTTAGAGTTCAGTTGTGGCTATTTCCTTCATACCCTCACTGTCTTGATGATCTCATCACGTGGCTTTAAATACCCTGTATGTTAAGAACTCCCAGAGGTGAGGTCGCTCAGTTGTGTCCGACTCTTTGCAATCCCATAGATTGTAGCCTAGCAGGCTCCTCCGTCCATGGCAAGAGTACTGGAGTGGGTTGCCATTTCCTTTTCCAGAGGATCTTCCCAACGCAGGGATCAAACCAGGGTCTCCCACATTGTAGGCAGATGCTTTACTGTCTAAGCCACCAGGGAAGAACTTCCAAGTCTAGAACGATTGCCTGAAATTCATCATTGTGATTCTAGTTGTCCATTCAGCTTCATAAATTGTCTAACACACATTTCAAACTCAATGTATTCCCAAACAAACTCCTTGTTCTACATCTCTTCTGCTTGTGTTCTTCCCACAATCTTCCTCATCTCAGTATATATAACTCTTTTTTAAAAACTTTTTATTTTACTTTGGAGTACATCTAATTAATGATGCTATGATAATTTAAGGTGCACAAAAGAGCAACTCAGCCATACAACAAATTCACACTTAGAGAACAAACTTATGCTTCCCAGCAGGGAAGGGTGGGAGGAAGGGATAGTTAATGAGTTTGAGATCAGCATTACACACAGCTAAATTTAAAATAGATAACCAAGGTCCCACTGTATAGCACAGGGAACTATATCTAACAGTAGATGTAATGCTTATGGATGCTTTATAACATTCTTACAGATACTCCTGTGACAACCTTGGTGTCCTCTTTGACTCTTTTCTAATCACATTCATAAATCTGTTAATAAGTCCTGCAATTTACATATTCAAAGCACGTATAGAATCTTACCATTTCTACAAAATCCACTGAAACTATCTTGGTCCAAAATGCTATCATTTCTCTCCTGGCTTCTTTCTTTTTCTTCTTAAGTCTCTAAAATCACAACACCAGAAGGTCCAATTAAAACATATTTCAGTTGATGTTACTTGTACTTTCCAAATGCCCTAATGACTTCCCATTTCTCTTAGACTAAGCCATAGGTTTTTGAAACTAGCCTATAAGTCCCCTCTGGAACTTCTGTACTAAATCTCCTACACTCATCCCCTTACTCCCTCAGTGCTAGAATGATCGGCTGAGTCATCAAATTATTTATTGAGTTCCTATAATGAGGTCAGGACTTTTGAAATACTATGGACAAAGTGGTAAACAACTGTTGGTGGCTTCCTTGCATTTCCTCAAAGATAATATGCAAATCATCATGAACTTTTCATTTGCTAGTTCTGTCGGAAACACTCTTCATCATATGTTTACATGGCTGGCGACTTTCTTCCAGTCTCTTCTGCAGTGAAGACTTCATTCATCTCACTTCTTCCTTTCCTCCTCAGAAATATACCTTAACAACTATTACCCTTTTTTATTCTGTTTTATTTTTTCATGCCATTTATCACTAACTGACATGCTTTGCCTTTCATTGTTTATTTATTTCATATCTCCACTGATTAGAATATATCAAAAATGTTATGACCATAAAATACAATAGAATAGAGAAAGGAAGAATAAATATAGGTCATGTTTTAAACCAGGGGTATAAATAACACAGGCATAAGGCTATATTTATTACAATTTATTTCACTTAAGTATATGTGATTCTATCTATATACCATTTTTACCAATATTAAGGCAGCAAATAACGTGTGACTTATTTGGGAGCACTTGTGAATAATAACTCTTCATTAAGAAAGATGTTTTATTAGGATCTTTTAAAACAGAACAATAGTGCTGAATACAATATTTCTGAGTATTTATCAAAATATTATCCAAATTCAAGGTCTATGTACACAGCCAAAATATTGTCTATGTTAATTAAGAACTAGAGTCCTTGCTGGAAGAATCCAAGTGGCTCTCAACTCTATCCATGGACAGGAGCCAACTCTAATCTAGTTGTTGGCTACATTCATCACTCCCAAAATATTCTAATGTAGTCTAATGCAATCAGAGTCTTTATTTCAATGTATATTTATATTTTAGTTTACTTGTTAAAGCACATCATAAAAGCCTCTTAAATAATTTTTGGTCTTTGTTGTTTAAAGTAGTCATCTTTTCATTAGCAAGACAGAGAAGTAGAAACCAAATTTGGTAGATATATTGCTTATCAGGCAAATATCCCAAAGTTATCCCTCTTATCCCTCAAATGTATGATCTGTAATTTGATAAACCATCACTAATCTGAGATAGGACTTTGAAGTTACAAAATCCAGACTTCTTTCTAATCTTGTTACATATGGACACTAGTAATGGATACTAGACTATTGTTTTATAGTATTATTTTAAAATATTTAAAAATAAAGCTTAAAAATTACATTCATAACCAGTCCATTCTGAAGGAGATTGGCCTGGGATTTCTTTGGAAGGAATGATGCTAAAGTTGAAGTTCCAGTACTTTGGCCACCTCATGCGAAGAGTTGACTCATTGGAAAAGACTCTGATGCTGGGAGGGATTAGAGGCAGGAGAAGAAGGGGACGACAGAGGATGAGATGGCTGGATGGCATCAGTGACTCAATGGGCGTGAGTCTGAGTGAACTCTGGGAGTTGGTGATGGACAGGGAGGCCTGGCGTGCTGCGATTCATGGAGTCGCAGAGTCAGACACGACTGAATGACTGAACTGAACTGAACTGAACACAAATACGGTGCCAATATACCCTAACATATTAATTAGTCCTTTAGAAACTGATGGGAAAAAAGGCCCCAATTTCTGATCACATAGAAGCTCTTTCAAAACATACCTTCAATCTATCTTTGCAACCTCCTAAACCATCACTTTCTACAACTATATGACTAGGATTTTCACTGTTTCTCAAATACCTTCATGTTTCGCAGGCTTTGTGGGTGCTGTTGATTTTTGCAATTCCCTTATACTTATTTTCTGTCTTTCAAGTGCACATATTTTGCTTCTTCTAACAGATTAAGTGTACAATACCTTATTGTTAACTATAGATACTGTGTTGCACAGATGATTGCTAGAAATTATTCATCTTGATTAATGGTAACATTTTACTCATTGAACAACAAATCACCATTCCCCCTCCCACAAACTTTGGCAACCACTATTCTATTTTATGTTCCTATAATTTTGACTATTTTATGCACCTCATTTAAGTGGAATTGTGTATTCCTCTGTGGCTGACTTACTTCACTTAATGTCTTTCAAGTCCATTCATGATGTCATATAATAGAATTTCCTTCCCAAGTGGCACAGTGGGTAAAGAATCTGGCTGCCAATGCAGAAGGTATAGGTTTGATCCCTGGGCCAAGAAGATCCCCTGGAGAACGAAATGGGAATCCACTCCAGTATTCCTCCCCAGAAAGTTCCAGGTACAAAGGAGCCTGGCAGGCTGCAGCCCATGGGGTATCAAAGAGTCGGACATGACAGAGGACACACACACAAATACCATTCCATTGTGTGTGTATGCCACATTTTCTTTATCCATTCGTCTACCCACAGACATTTGGGTATCTATAATTGCATATTTTAACAATGCTGTAATGAACATGAGGGTGCAGCTATCTCTTTGAGATCTTGATTTCAATTCTATTGACTATATATCCAGAAATGGAATTGCTGGATCATATGATAGTTCAATTTTTAATTTTTTGAACAAATTCATACAGTTTCCAACACTTGTCTCTTATCTCTTTGATTGTAGCCATTCTAACAGATGTCAGGTGACATCTCATTGTGTTTTTATTTGCAATTCCCTAAGGGTTAGTGATGCTCAGCATCTTTTCATGTACCTGTTCACCATATACATGTCTTCTTTGGAAAAATTATTCAGATCCTCTGTCTAATTTTAACAAAATTGCTTATATATTTTTTTTTACCATTGAGTTATTAACATATTCATCCTTCATGTATTTTAAATATTAAGTATGCTATCTTTGAGTGAAAACTATTAAGTTAAACTTTATTAAAATTAAGAAATTCTATTCTATAGGAGCCATTACTAAGAGAATAAAAAGGCAAGCCACAGACTGGAAAAAAAATATGATACAGGACTTATGTTCAAAAAATACNGCTATCTTTGAGTGAAAACTATTAAGTTAAACTTTATTAAAATTAAGAAATTCTATTCTATAGGAGCCATTACTAAGAGAATAAAAAGGCAAGCCACAGACTGGAAAAAAAATATGATACAGGACTTATGTTCAAAAAATACAAAGAACTGTAAAAACCCAACAATTAGAAAATTAACAACAACAACAAAAAGTTATCCCCAAATCTAAACAGTTACCTCAATTTAAAAACCTATAGATAGAAAAACATGCAAAAGGGAAAACATATAAAAGGATGTTCAACATCATTTGCTGTAAAAGAATTCAAATTCAAACAACAGTAAGATATCATTGTTAGAATAGCTACAATTCCAAGCACGAGCAGTAGCAATTGCTGACAATAGTTAGAGCAACAATAAGGCTCTTTCACTGCTAATGGGAATACAAAATAGTACGGCCACTTTGAAAGACAGTCTGGTACTTTCTTACAAAGTTAAATAGTCTTATGATTTATCTCTTTCATTNATATCATTGTTAGAATAGCTACAATTCCAAGCACGAGCAGTAGCAATTGCTGACAATAGTTAGAGCAACAATAAGGCTCTTTCACTGCTAATGGGAATACAAAATAGTACGGCCACTTTGAAAGACAGTCTGGTACTTTCTTACAAAGTTAAATAGTCTTATGATTTATCTCTTTCATTCCTAGGTATTTACTCAAATTATTTGAAAACTTATTTCTGCACAAGACCTCCACATAAATGTTTATATCAGACATATTCAAAACTATCCCAAACTGGAAGCAATTAAGATGTCCTTCAGTAAGTGACTGGACTACCAAACTGTCATATATTAATACAATGCAATATTATTTGCTGATAAAACATGAGTTCTCATTCCACAAAAAGACATGGGTGAATCTTAAATGCATGTTCCTTAGGGAAAGAAGCCAGTATGAACAGTTTTAATCTATAATTCCAATTATATGATATTCCAAATAGGCAAAAATAGAGATAATACACAGATTCATATTTGCTAGGAGTTTGCTTGTGGAGAGGTAGGGTGGTTTGAATAGGTGAACCACAGGTGAATATTTCAGATGGTAAAAGTATTCTGTATGATACTGCATTTGTCAAACCCTTTGGGATTTTATATGGGCAACCCTCATTGCTCAGTTGGTAAAGAATCTGCCTGCAGTGCAGGAGACCCGGGTTCAATCCCTGGGTCGGGAAACATCCCCTGGAGAAAGAAATGCAACCCATTCCAGTATCCTTGCCTGGAAGATCCCATGAACAAAGAAGACCTGGTGGTCTATAGTCCATGGGGTCACAAAGAGTTGGCCATGACTGAGCGACTAACACTTTACTTAGACTTTTATAGCACAAAATGAGGACTTCAATTTATGCAGATAAAACAGTCATTTAGAAAACTGAATGATGCAAGGATAGAATGCAGAGTGTAATGAAACAACTTAGTATGTCAACCACTCATAGGAAATAGCCTCAGTGAAGGGAGGTGAGGAATAGGCTGCTGACCTATGGACACTGGGAAGGGTTTAACATTATAAGCAGACCCAGTGCAAGACCTTTAACATTATGAAAGGACTCAATGCAAGTAAAACTGCACAGTAACACTATACTCTAATTGATCAACCTGCTCCCCATGGGGTACAGGTTACTAATTATGGTACTACTCATATTAGTTTCTAGGGACTGCCCTAACATGTACCCCAAACTGGGTAGCTTAACCTCGGAAATGTGTTATCTCCCCCTAAAGACCAGATATCTAAAGACCAGATATCTGAGATCAAAATGTACTTAGGGCCAGGCTCCCTCCAAAGTCAGTAGGAAAGGTCCTGCTCCAGGTTTCTGTCAAGATTCTAGCAATTTCTTGGCTTGTAGCAGGGAGATGTTTAATCTTAACATAGTGTGTGTTAGAGGAAGTCATCTAGAAGATACAACCACCCACAGACCCAGGATCTNCTGACTCAATGGATGTGAGTCTGAGTGAACTCCGGGAGTTGGTGATGGACAGGGAGTCCTGGTGTGCTGCGATTTATGGGATCACAAAGAGTCGGACACAACTGAGCGACTGAACTGAACTGAACTGAACTGGATGGTATCCTAGAATAGAGAAAGGACATTATATAAAAACCAAGGAAATCCAAATCACGGAATTTTAAGTAATAATCTATTAAAATTAGTTAAGCATAGCAAACGTACCACCCTGATATAAGTTGTTAGTAATAGGGGAAACTGGATGTGTAGTACATGAAAACTTCTGTATTCACAGTTTTTCTGTAAATCTAAATTTATCCCCAAATAAAAACTAATAATAACAGTTTAAATAGGAATGAATGTTTGCCTTGGGCCTGTAACCTATTCTAGCATCCTAAATACTTTTTCTCTAAGGCAATTAAGGATAATTGCTTATATATTTCTACAGCCTAGTTACTATTTAGAGAATATAAATTAAAACTTTTTACCTTTGTTACTTTATTAAATTTGAAAGGCGATGCTATTACAATTTCTCCCTTGATGTAGTTGCTACCTTGAAGTAAAAAAACTTACTTCCCTATTATTCCAGAAAATGAATACTGGATTAAGAAATAATGTCAGGTGTTTGTCTTCACCTTTTAACCACTAGATATTTAACTTAGGCACATCATTTAACACAAGATAAATAATTTTCAATTTTTAAGTTTATCTTTTAATTTTTCTCTATATAAATCCTATACATATACACATGTATGCACATTTAAATTACATATGTTAAATGATTCAAAGTCTCATAAAGAATCTACTTGCCAATACAGGAGACACAAAAGATACTGGTTCAATCCCTGGGTGGGCAAGACCCCTGGAGGAGGCAATGGCAACCCACTTCAGGATTCTTGCCTGGAGAATCCCATGGACAGAGGACCGCACTCTGTGGGATCATAAAGAGTTGGATGCTATACTCACATAGCATGAGCAGGGGTATACTTGCCTCCACGAACTCACCATAATTCATATAAATTCAGCTAAAACAACGAATCTTAGAATTTTGCTTACTCTGCGCAAATGTTTAGGCTTTTTGAAATATTAAAGCTAATGTGGATACTTCCAATACTATAGTAGCTAAACTGAGTCCACAAATCCCAAACAGAAAACTGCATTACTAAATGATCTCAACCTAAATAATTCTACTAAATAAATAATTGATTGTATTTAGACTAATGAATCCCAACTCTAGTCCTTTACCTTTCTAAAATGTCTGGGTTGTATAAAGCAGAGGGGTCCAAAGTTTACACATGGAGCCAAAAATAAAATGTATATATGTATTTATGGTTTCATGATTTCTGAAGTTTCCAAGGTCATTAAGAAAGCAACATAGGAAGCTGCATTTGCAGTCAGCAGGAAAAAACACCTCTTCCACAGTTAATGATTTTTTTTTTTTTTTTTTTTTGGCTTCACGCAGCAAGAGTTTCACATAAGTGGTATTTTTAGAAGTGGGCCTGAAAGGAACTTTTTTCTTTGGAAGCATAAATTTCAAGCCAAAAGGGGAGAGCAGAGGGCATGAATGCATGAAAGCATCTTTTTTTTTCTTAACAGGCACCAGCTTCCCAAATCAGTCTTTTCCTTCAGTAACCCTTGTATAAGGTAAGTGTTTAATAAACATTGTCTTATCATGATAAAAGGGTAACTTTTAAATGGTTCCTCTGTGTATGATGAATTTAACCATGATTAGAATTTCCACTGCATTCTGAAACAAGATTTCTATTTTGTTATCTGGATCTGTGTATTATAAACTCTAGTACTAGTTATTTCTTTGTCTCACTAGCTATCTAGCTTTAATTAAACACACAGTTAATATTTGAAAATGAAGTGCTTTAATTTTCGCACTCCAGTAAAAAGAAAAATACTATTTTCCATTAAACAGGTTATATGTTTTTATTATAATATAATTCTACTTGAAAATATTTTGGTATATCTGCATCACTACTATGTGAGATAGCATCATCTTTATATTCTAATAATAGTAGGAATAATTATTACTTTCTAGATATTTCTCTTTTTCAAAAAATTATTATATTTTTAAATTAACAGCTCAATAAAATTGCATCTTATTGGGTTCACAGTTGTGAGTCACTTTTACTATAATAGCTGGTATTTTTATCCAAGTAGGCAAAAATTACTTTTAATCTCATAAGGACATTTTATAAAAATTAAATGAATTATTTTCTTTTATATTTTTGCTTTTAATGTTATCACAAATTATGTATATTGCTAGAGTATATATGTAGCATAAGACAATTATATCTTATCTCTGATTTCATGTTTGCTTTAATATCTTAGCTAGTCATAAATAGTGGTAATTTTAGACCTTCCAACTGATGCCCTCTTGAAAATCTGAGGAAAATATTGTGTGTCTTTAAGGAAGAAACCACCTAATGTGAGCACAGTATTGTTGAAAGGCTGTTTTCATTCTGCGTTAATTCCAAAGTGATTGAAATTCTTCCTTGGAACCATTCTTTCAATGTGAACTACTATAAGATTTTGAAATTTAAAGTCAATATGTTTAATAAAAAGGAGTTTAAATATTCTGTATTAAATCAGCTACCTTCGTCCATATCTCCTTTTCTTATGTTCATAGACTAAGATGATTACTTCCTGATTGACTGATTGACAGTGCCTACAGACAAAATTAAATCTTTGGAAACAGGTGTTCTAGTTATTTTTAAGATATCCTCTTCTTCTAATCCCAGCTCTTCACTCTATTACAGTGAAAAGAATTCCATAGAAAGAGATGCTTTTCTTCTGCCTTTTGTAACCCAGATCATCTCAGACACAAATGATTTCTAACCACATGCTGGACACGCATCTCTGGCTGAGATTTTCTCACTATTGTCTCCAGTGCTTTTTTAGCAGATTGCACATATCTGTACTCTGCAATATCCCTTAATGCACATTTCAGCACAATGCTCTGCAGACTTACTGTACATAAAATTGCAGATTCGAATTCAGTAGTTTTAGAATAGGATTTGATATATACATCTCTACCTGTTCCCATGATACTAATGCTATTAATTGGAGAACCAACTTTGGGATATTAAGGCAAAAGTATCACATTAAACCCTGATTGCATTAATGCAACCCTGATCACATTAAAGCTTATGGTAAAGAAACCTATTTAACCTTCACCCAAAGTTTTAGGTTTTCACTAGAATTTTTTTTTTTCTTCCCTGGGATACTATTTGATACTTTCTGGGGCTAATGATCCATGAAACACATTCTGAGAAATGTCACACCAGGTTTAGTAGTTCTCAACCTTTAAAGTGATTCAGAATAATCTGAAGACCTTTGATCAAATAAAGATTTCATTCCCTGCCCTGGGATTTTCTGATTCAGTAGAATTGAAATAGGACCTTAGTAGTCACACACACTAACAAGATCTTCTATGATACTAACTCTTCTGATCTGGAGACAACACCTTGAGAATCATTGCTTTAGTTTCCTTAAATTCTTCATCTGGGGCAAGTCAGATAACCAGCAACCTTCAATCTTATTTCAGTTTCTTTAGTCTTCCATAGAAAGTTCCTTAGGACTGTGATTTAAACTTATGCCTTTGGTTTTCTAGAAGGTAACTTAAAAACATATATACAGATAATATGGAATATAATTATATAAATATCTTGTTGAAAGGCTTGACCAGTACATAGGTCAGTATTCTTTAAATAAGAAATCTGAGATATTATTGTTAGTATTTTCATCTTGAAAAAAAATTTCATGATAGGACAGAACATTTTATTTATGAGAGGACCTTTGTACATACACACACATACATTATTTCCTCCTCTCTCATTTGGGACTTGATTCTTTTCTTATCTCATTGTCTAATGTTTTCTGATGTCAGTGTCTATGTTGAATATATATGTGCTTAATATGCATATATGTTTATACCAAGCTTCTCATATTCTTTAGAAAAAATCAACAAAATGATTAATATACTATAGCATTTAAACTGACACATATGTTTATTTACCCTATTACACATTACTGCAACCTGAAATCACAAGAAATGTTATTTCAATACAATTCCAAAGCCCTGATTTTCTCAGAAATTATACATTGAAGAATTATAGCCCAGGAGAAACATTATAGAGATCTGACTTGTAGACATTTTGATTTGTAGCATAAAAATTATGCTATGTCATTAGAAGGAAACTTTGCATAAATAATAATTAAAATGTATTTATATATTCAAAATTTCTAAGTCCTATCCATATATTTTTGCTGCAGAATAAGTTAACTACACTAAATACATTTCTTTCTCGATGACCTTACTCTTGAGGAGGAACTAGTGGTAAAGCTAATGGTAAAGAATTTGCCTGCCAGTGCAGGAGATGTAATAGTCACAGGTTCAATCCCTGGGTCAGGAAGATCCCCGGAGGAGTGCATGGCAAACCTCTCCAGTATTCTTCCTGGAGAATTCCATGGACAGAGAAACCTGGTGGGCTACAATCCGTGGGATTGCAAAGAGTTAGACACAACTGAAATGACTTAGCATGCATGCAGGGTCCAAAAGAGTACATTGTCAGTTTGTCTAGCTATCAATGTCTGAAGTTCAAATTTCTCACAGTCTGTGTATTGCTAGGAATTTAGTAGGTATTTAACCTCCGGGAGTTGGTGATGGACAGGGAGGCCTGGCGTGCTGCAATTTACGGGGTCGCAAAGAGTCGGACACGACTGAGCGTCTGAACTGAACTGAACTGCACTATTAAATGTGATAAGATAAACATAAATTCTTTGCTACTCCTCTTCAGAAATAGTTTTATACTTTCTATTACTAAAAGATACAATTGTCAGAGAATATATGTGTCCTTCTTTATGAAACTGAATGCATAGAAATTATGAGAAATATACCTTGTCATCTCACATTCTTCAGTTTAGCTATTGTTCAGATGTTTAAGAAGCCGGATGCGTCACTCTTCCACACTTTACCTTTAGTAAATGGCAGGATATTAGTCAGCTGAGTGATATTGCTTCTATAAAATGAGCATTTTGATTTAGAGTTTTCTCCTATTTTGCAAGGAAATAAAGTGTATTGTCAAAAAATAAATAGCACTGTTGCTTCACAATAAAATTATATATAGTAGCTTTACAGTTTTTGTTCTTTTATGTCAAGGGAGGATTTATCAGTTAAACTGCTTGATCAGCCTTAAAAGAGGCAAGACATTTTTAGCAGTGCTCTTTTTACTGCTTTCTAAATATGCTTTAGGGTTTACCACATAGAAACTCGTCTAGCCGGCACCTGTCAATCAGTCAGAGGCTTTACAGTAGGCATCCAGGTACAGCATGAAAGAATAATGTGTTGCAAGCGTTAGTCTATGAGTGCAAGGCATAGCAGAATGAAGACCTTTCATAAAACAATGAGAGCTGGTTCTTCGGGGAAAGCAATTGTGGTAACTTTAAACAGGGAAACTATCCATCTGAAAGCTGAAAGCAGCTCGTACAGTCCCTCTTGCATTACTGGTTTCTATCTTTGAGTAGTTGTTCAAAAATAGAATGCTAGGCCAAAAGCAGAAAATAATCAGTATCAGAGCAGAGATGGAAGCAAAGAGAAAAATAGATGAGAATTCTGGGAGACAATGGCAACCAGATTTCAATGTTTACTGGGCTAATCCAAATTAGGCATTTATCTCACTTGTGTAGAATTTTGCTTTATATTACTTAGGAAATCAGGAAATGAAAGCTCTCCACCTATCCTAAAAACTCTGCTTAGTGGTTTAGAATAATAATCAAGGTATGATTATTATAGATTTTTATTCTCCAGACTCTATAGATATTTAAATTTATACATTCCCTCACTCATGTAAAAAAAAAATCATTCTCTTTAAACTTACGCAAGCTAATTTTGGCTATTCCTACTACAAACGAAGAGAACAATTACAAGCAATTCAAGTATGTTTCTAGAAATATAGTTCCCAAACCATTATACCTGTGATAATTTATCATACAACTTCTAATTTATTGTGATAACTACAGTAAGAAAATACTAATGTTGTCAATTTTAAGAAATTAAAACAGTGTTGTCTTGCCTTTGAAAGAAAATGTATTCTTCTTTTTTCTTTTGTGTCTTTAAAAAGATGGCATCTAAGTAGACTTTATTTGTTTAGAGTGGTTTTAGCTTCATGGCAAAATACTGTGAAAGGTAGGGAGGTTTCCCAGATGCCCCTGGTACAGTGGAGAAATCTACACTGGCACATTATTGTTAGTGTGTCTACGTATCACACTGGCATTGCACCTCCTCTGGGTTTTGACAAAGAATGAGTCACCATGACTGTAGCATACAGAATCGTTTTACTCCCCCCCCCCCCTGNACATCTAAGTAGACTTTATTTGTTTAGAGTGGTTTTAGCTTCATGGCAAAATACTGTGAAAGGGAGGGAGATTTCCCAGATGCCCCTGGTACAATGGAGAAATCTACACTGACACATTATTGTTAGTGTGTCTACGTATCACACTGGCATTGCACCTTCTCTAGGTTTTGACAAAGAATGACCCACCATGACTGTAGCATACAGAATCGTTTTACTCCCTCCCCCCATGAACATCCTCTGTGCTTCACTTATTTATTCCTCCCTTCCCTCAAGCCCTTGCAACCTCTGAACTTATTACTATCACCATAGTTTTGCATTTTCTAGAATGTCATATCTTTGGATTCATAGCATGTAGGCTTTTTAGACTGGCTTTTTTTCACTTGGTCATATGGTTTTCAGTGTCCTTCATGTTCTTTCATGGCTCGAGAGTTCATTTCTTTTCAGCACTGAGTAGCATTTCGTTATGTGGATATACCATAGTTGATTTATCTATTCACCTACAGAACAAATTGGTTGCTTCAAAGCTTTGGCAATTATAAATAAAGATGCCATAAACATCCATAGGAAGGTTTTTGTGTGGACATAAATTTCCATTTAATATGAATACATGGCAAGGAGAGTGCTGGATTGCACAGTGAAAGCATGTTTAATTTTGTCAGAGACTGACAAACTGTTCCAAAATGCCTGCGCAATTTTGCATACCACTGGCAATGAATGAATGTTCTTTGCGTCCCACATCCTTATCAACATTTGACATTACTGGTGTTTCTGACTTTGGCCAAAATGTTTTAGAGGGAAATAGTCTCTCTGGTTCATTCACTTCCTGTGAAACTTGGTTTAGTGTTTCTCATTTCTTGATTGCATTTCTTTGTTCATCTCTGGACCAGGTGTGAAAGTGAGAGTCACTCAGTCCTGCCCAACTCTTTGCAGCCCCACAGCACTCCAAATCTCTTCCACATCTTTTGCATTGCCAAGCACTTTTGTTGTTGTTGTTCAGCCACTCAGTCGTGTCTGACTCTTTGCAATCCCATGGACTGCAGCATGCCAGGCTTCCTTGTCCATCACCCAACTCCCAGAGCTTGTGCAAACTCATGTCCATCAAGTCGGTGATGCCATCCAACCATCTCATCCTCTGCCGTTTCCTTCTCTTCCTGCCTTCAATCTTTCAAGGCATTATGAGCTTCACATCAGGTGGCTATCACATTGGAGCTTCAGGTTCAGCATCAGTCCTTCCACTATATATTCAAGATTGATTTCCTTTATGATTAACTGGTTTGATCTCCTTGCAGTCCAAGGCACTCCTTGAAAGCACTGCACCACTATTTTATTTTCCTTGTAGATTTTTGGGCTGAACGTGTGTTTCTTATACTGTAGTTCCCTGTAAAGCCAAACCCTATTGAATCTTTGAAAAATGAAGCAGTATTTATTTTTGGTAGTGTGTAGGTTCTCTGTCTTTTTCCTGTATCAAGAAAATCATATATGTAAAATGATGGTAGAAAATATAGAGTGCTATGTTTTCTTTGGGGATATGTTGAGGGATCTCAGTAGAAGAATGGTCATTGTTTCATTTGAAAAGTAAATTCTTGAACCTTTAAAATTTATGACAGCAGCTATGAACAATAGCTTGTGAGTAAAACAGATTCAATTTCAGTGCCTATAAATGTGAAAAATATTCTCCCCTTCAGGCAAACATATTTTCTCTGCTAGGTTTTATTGAAAGCTGACTTTTTTGTGGAAAAAAAAAAAGTAATAGTCTGGAGTTATGATCTCAATAATATAAAACTTTGCAGACAATTTTAGATGAATTTGTTCCTATGTATTATTGGTTATATATTCAATTGTCTACTAAGATTAATCAGATGGTAATTAAAGGGAATTAATGCATGAAAGTTAATAATTTGGAGGAAATTACAATAAAGTGTCCATGGTTTAAGTTCAGATGTTTGTTGTTTTCTTTATACTTTCTCTTCTGGTTATTGTCTTTGTGACTTTCCATAGATTCGTCTAGACTAGGTATACAAATCATTCCATCAACTTGATAGGGATGAAAAAAGATTTTGCTTTCATTTTAGTTGGAAGTTTGTGTCTGCTCAGTTTACTATAAACATACATCTACTATCAAAATAAAGTTCCATCTGAAAAAAAATGTTTTTTCCACCTTAATTTTGAAAATGTTCTTTACACCTTCTGTTCACTTTTCTGTTCAGTTAAGTTTAAACAATTTTCCAGGGAAATGCTTTCAAGTTTTCCTGTGTCACATAATAGCATTATGTTTTTGAAAAAAAGAAACACATAAAAATTGGCTTACTTATTTTGATAGCAAATAGAGATCTCTAAGGGATTTTGTAGTGCTTGAAAGTGAAAGTTAGTTGCTCCGTCATGTCTGACTCTTTGCGACCCTATGGACTGTAGCCCACCAGGCTCCTCTGTCCATGGATGTCTCCAGGCAAGAATACTGGAGTGGGTTGCCATTGCTTTCTCCAGGGGATCCTTCTGACCGTGGAATCAAACCCAGGCCTCCTGCATTGCAGGCAGATTCTTTACTGTCTGAGTCACCAGGTTAATCTGTAAGTATCTATTTGATAGCAAGTAGATAGTTTTCTTTTTCCCACTGGTTTACTAACCTTCCAACAGAAGATTAATGTTTTTCTACATTGATTAATTTTCCCAAATAGTATACTGGAATCTGTATAAAACAAAATATTTCATGCATTTCAAAATCTTTTCCACATGTTGTTGGGCACATAGTTGACCCTTGCTGAATAACAGAATGTGAATAGAAGAATATATGGCAATAAAGGAAACTTTATTTAAATCTACTAGAAGAGACATGACAACGTGTCCAAGTTAGCCCGTAAGAAAAGTCCCTTGAAGAGCACCATGGCATCCTGGCCAGTAGCCTTCCTACTGCCAGTTATGAGAATAATAATATCTCGGACCATTTAGCTCTAGCAGAGCCACCAGCTGGCAGCAGCCACACGTGTCAACCAGGCAAGATCAGCAGAACTATTCAGCTGAATTTAGTCCAAATTGCTAATCTATGTTTTGTGAACTGATGAATGATGATTTTTTTTCAATCCACTAAATTTAGGTGGTTTATTACACAAAAAATTGCCAATACATATAGTATTCCATGTGCAATAGGAGTTGTTCAGAATAACTTAAAACATAATTGCAGAGAAACTTATATAATGTTTTTAAAATAAAGTGTGAATTGCTTTCACATTTAGAAATACTGAATTAGTGCAACAGGTGAAAACTTGTTGTGAATAAATATATCTTATTGTGGCTCAGATGGTAAAAAATCTGCCTTCAATGTGGAAGACCTGGTTTTGACCCTTGCGTTGGAAAGATCCCTGGGAGAAGGGAATGGCAACCCACTCCAGTATTCTTGCCTGGAGAATCCCATGCACAGAGAAGCCTGGTGGGCTATAGTCTATGCATGGGGTCTCAAAGAGTTGGACATGACTGAGCAACTAACACAGTTATTATGAAGAATATCCATCTAGTATATATCTATAATGAACCAATAAAATATACCAATATATAAATAAAATGTAGCAAAATATAATTGAATATAATAAAGAATATGTTGATCTTATTTGTCATGCCTGGGGGAAAAGTACCGAAAAACCAGTGCAGTTACAGGGACTACGAAATTCTCTATTGAGTCACATGGATTGGCCGTGCTAAATCAGACTTTAGCATAAGTGCCTAACATTAAGCTTTTGGATTGTAGTGTAAATGCTTGATGTTAAGCTTTTGACTGCTGAGGTGTCTATTTCCAAAGATATCCATCTTGAATCAACGTTGCCAGCTATATGCCACAGCTATGAGCAAAACAATCAGTTCAGGAATTAGGTGCTGAGATCAGCCCTGGGATTTCTTTGGAAGGAATGATGCTGAAGCTGAAACTCCAGTACTTTGGCCACCTCATGCGAAGAGCTGACTCATTGGAAAAGACTCTGATGCTGGGAGGGATTGGGGGCAGGAGGAGAAGGGGATGACAGAGGATAAGATGGCTGGATGGCATCACTGACTCAATGGACGTGAGTTTGAGTGAACTCCAGGAGCTAGTGATGGACAGGGAGGCCTGGCGTGCTGTGATTTATGGGGTCGCAAAGAGTTGGACATGGCTGAGCAACTGAACTGAACTGAGGCAGGCAAGTTTCTCTTCCAGAAGGCCTTGGGTGCTTGAGTGATCCCATGTCTTCCTTCCCATACCCTACTTCCTTCTCTTAAACTTTAAACTAGCCAATAAAGTGTGAACTTCATTGGAAAAGACCCTGAGGCTGGCAAAGATTGAAGGCAAAAGGAAAAGGGGATGACCAGAGGATGAGACGGGTAGATAGCATCACCAAATCAATGGACATGAATTTGAGCAAACTCCAGGAGATAATGGAGGAAAGGGGAGCCTGGAGTCCTGGAGTCCATGGAGTCTCAAAGAGTGGGGTATGACTCAGTGACTGAACAACAATAACAAGAAAACTGTAGACATCCCACCCTTGTATAGTAACAAAAATAAAGCCCCAGGTCTGCTCTCTCATTTTACTTGAGATCTCACTGTGTGGCCCTTGAGCATACTGTATACCCTCCTGGACTTGGAGATATCACAAAAGTGATGCATCATGTCAGAGTTTCCTGAGAGCTTTTGCTAAAGTGTATTCTGCCATCATAAGAGCCAAAAGGGCCAGTCCAGACACAACATAGGCCCCAGTGGGGAAAATGTCTATGGTAGCTCCCTATGAGAAATACAGGTCAGGCATTTCTAGCCCAGAACATCACCTAGACAACACAACACACACATAGACACACACAAACACAATTTTGTGATTCTGGTCTATGAGAAGAACTGAGGTATTGATGTGCCAAGGATCATCACAACCTACCCACTTTCCCTAGGCAGCAATTTCAAGACACAGCTCAGTACTTCCAGTGAACATACCATGGAAAGAATGAGCAGCTCTGCAGATGAGTCTGCTCCTGTGCCTTAGAGGCCCAGTTAAAACAGACCAACACAACCCACTACACCACCACAGCTCTTGTATGCAGGCAAGCAAAACCCATATGTTTTCTCCCATAAAGGATTACAGGGCACAGACAAAAGGCTAAGACTGTCAGCATTTCAAATGGATTTGTAGACTAAACATGTCTCTTATTTGAGACATTTAAGCATGAGCTGGATTCCTCCACAGGACTTCCCTGGTGGCTCAGATGGTAAAGCGTCTGCCTACAATGTGGGAGACCTAGGCTCAATCCCTGGGTTGAGAAGATTCCCTGGAGAAGGAAGTGGCACCCACTCCAGTACTCTTGCCTAAAAAATCCCATGGACGGAGAAGCCTGGTGTCCATGGGGTAGCAAAGAGTTGGATACGACTGAGTGACTTCACTTTCACTTTTTTCAAACCAGTTTGGGAGAAATGTGAAGGGCAGTTTGATACAAATTGTTTCTGAGAAGAATTGCAACTGCTCTCGGTATTAAGACCAGTGGAATATCCCCCAGTAGGTTCACAAAAAGACAACACTACTATGCATTGTAGTATCAGCGGGTTATACAGGTAAATCTCTTATAATATCTCCCAGTGCAGGCTGAACAGATCAAAACAAACAGAGCATTTACAAGGATAATTTTCAGAAGTATCTCTTGTCCGTTTCACAAAGGATGGTCTATGGAGTATTAATATTATGTGAATTAATGGACAAGGTCTTCTGTGTGTTTGGGGCATGTAGTGGAAATGGATACTTCTGAATATTGTATACTTTATACTACTTTTGGAGATTTATAAAGTATATGATAGTTTCTTACAGGCTCTGCAGAATACCGTAGAAGAGAATTCTGTTTAACTTTGTTTAGCTCATCGTGGTCCTTGTGCATTCATCACAGATATTTCTTGGTGTGTTTTCCTACTAATAATTCTTGGAATATTTATGTTTTCATGAACATAGTTTGAATAATCAGTTCAGTTCAGTCGCTCAGTCTTGTCTGACTCTTTGCGAATACCTGTCTATAAAATTGGATGTCAATAACAGCCTACAGAAAATTCTCATAAATGCTGTTGCTCACAGTCAAGTTTTTGAAATTTCTAAGTGGAAACCAGTTAAAGATTAATATACTGACAAAGTCTTTATATATAGCTCTTCAACTAAGGTTAGGATTAACTTTCCCTCTGACAAGAGAGTGTCCCTGCACAGATCACCTAACTGGAAAGGGGCAGGAAGGAGGGGGTGGTTGTAGCCCTCACAATGAAAATATAATTTGGCTGAGTATAAAATTTTTAAGAGAACATATTTTCTTCCTTATATCTTTGCATTCACTGTTGCTTTCTTTTAAAGTATTTACTGAGGCAGAAGAAAGCCAGAGTTTGTCCTGGTTTGTGCTTACTTATGAATAATCTTGCTTTACTCTCTTCACTTTTTCCTCGCTAAATGCTTATAGTTGTCTGTCTCAAAAATTTTGTTGTCTGGGCTGGGAAAATTGCAAATTATTTTGTTCTATAATTTGTGCCACTTTCAGATCGAGGATATTTATTTTATTTTATGTTTCATGACTGCTTTTGCTCCTGTTCTGCACTTTTTCCTCAATACTATAATGAGGCCTCCATTTTGTTGGAGGCACATTTATCACCTTCTTACTCATCAGTTTTTTTATCTTTTCCCTTTTCTGCTTCATTCTAGGAAAAGGAAAACGTACTAAGCTTATCTTCTTCATTACTTCTCTATAAAACATTCCAGTCTTGCAATCTCAAGAAAGTGAAAGTCACTGAGTCATGTCCAACTCTTTGTGACCCCATGGACTATATAGTCCATGAACTTCTCCAGGCCAGAATACTGGAGTGGTTAGCTGTTCCCTTCTCCAAGGGATTTTCTAAACTCAAGGATCGAACCCAGGTCTCATGCATTGCAGGTGGATTCTTTACCAACTGAACCACCAGGGAAGCCCAGGAGTACTGGAATGGGTAGATCCCATAGGTGGATTCTTTACCTGCTAACCTACCAGAGCAGCATTAATTCATAGTGACAATATGCAGCTTTAATGTACTCCTTTCCCAATTTGGAACCAGTCCATTGTTCCATGTCTGGTTCTAACTGCTGCTTCTTGACCTGCATATAGATTTCTCAGGAGGCAGGTAAGGTGGTCTGGTATTCCCATCTCTTGAAGAATTTGCTACTGTTTGTTGTGATCCACACAGTCAAAGGCTTTGGCGTAGTCAATAAAGCAGAAGTAGATATTTGTCTGGAACTCCTGTTTTTTCTATGATCCAACAGATGTTGGCAATTTGATCTCTGGTTCCTCTGCCTTTTCTGAATTCAGCTTGAACATCTGGAAGTTCTCAGTTCACATACTGTTGAGGCCTTGTTTGGAGAATTTTGAGCATTACTTTGCTAGTGTGGGATATGAGTGCAATTGTGTAGTAGTTTGAACATTCTTTGGCATTGCTTTTCTTTAGGATTGGAATGAAAATACCTTTTCAGTCCTTTTCTAGTCCTGTGGCCACTATTGTGTTTTCCAAATTTTCTGACATATTGACTACAGCACTTTCACAGCATCGTCTTTTAGGACTTGAACTAGCTCAGCTGGAATCCCATTACCTCCACTAGCTTTGTTCATATGGGCTTCCCTAAATACTCTCGTAAAATTTCTCTATACTCCCAGAAGCCTTTAAATTTTGTCTCTGTTTATTTCCCCCCATAAAATTTGTCTTCTTTGTATCATCTGTTTCCCCTAAAAGAATGCAAGTTTCATGCGTTTTATCTGCTGTGTTTACTACTCTCTCACACACATGGAATAATATCTAGTGCTTGTTCAGTAAGAAGGTTTTTTGGGAAATAATAGTGGTTCCAATTATGATATTATCATTTTATAGCTAAGTAAACTGAGGCTCATGAACAGTATGAAAAGGCAAAATGACAGGATACTGAAAGAGGAACTCCCCAGGTCGGTAGGTACCCAATATGCTACCGGAGATCAGTGGAGAAATAACTCCAGAAAGAATGAAGGGATGGAGCCAAAGCAAACACAATACCCAGCTATGGATGTGACTGGTGATAGAAGACTCTAGAGAGTCCCTTGGACTCAACCAGTCCATCCTAAAGGAGACCTGGGGGTTCATTGGAAGGACTGATGCTGAGGCTGAAACTCCAATACTTTGTCCACCTCATGCAAAGAGCTGACTCATTGGAAAAGCCCCTGATGCTAAGAGGAATTGGGGGCAGGAGGAGAAGGGGATGACAGAGGATGAGATGGCTGGATGGCATCACTGACTCGATGGACGTGAGTTTGAGTGAACTCTGGGAGTTGGTGATGGACAGGGAGGCCTGGCATGCTGAGATTCATGGGGTCGCAGAGTCAGACACGACTGAGTAAACTGAAACTGAGGCTCAGAATTGTAGATAGTAAGTAGCAAAACTAGGATTCCAATACAAGTCATTCTGATTTCAAAGTCTATGATCTTAGCTGCTAATCAGCCTTGTCATTAATAATGGTTAAAACAACTTAGTCTAATTTTGAAATTTAGAATAATAAGTAATCTTGATATGTGTGTGGATATTTTCTCAGTCATCTAAAATGTGAGATATGGCCCAATATTCCTGGTGATTGAGGAAGCTCTTAAAAAAAAAAATTTAAAAAGAAAAGGGACTTCCCTGGTGGCTCAGTTGGTAAAGTGTCTGTTTACAATGTGGGAGACCCAGGTTCCATCCTTGGGTCGGGAAGATCCTCTGGAGAAGGAAATGACAATCCACTCCAGTATTATTGCCTGGAAAATCCCATGGATAGAGGAGCCTGGTAGGCTACAGTCCATGGAGTCGCAAAGAGCTGGACACGATTAAGGAAGCTCTAATAGCAGCAAATAACCCCACACTTCTGTTTCTCAACTTCTACTTATTACTGTCTTCAACTCACAAATTTTCCTCTTCATACCATCAAATGGTTTAGAGAAATTAAATATCACCAGGAAAAAAAAAAAAGATTATTCAATTTTACATGGAAAATTCTTGGTGCTTAACTAACCTTCAGAAAATAAAAATCCAACTCCATAAAGTATTATTTCAGGCTCTGTGATTGACAGAAATAAAGGTAATTTGGTACCTGGCTATACTTGGTAACATAAGCACCAGGTACTCCTTTTATTCCTAAAACTATCTGTGTACTTTGTACATAGTAACATGTCATTTGGTATTTCAGTGTCCTTTTCATAGTAAGCAAACTTCTCTAGTTTTTATAAGATGGTTATATACACTAATTAGAAAATTAGAAAAGTTTTGGAATATGAAAATGAATGTAAGCAGAAAATGAGAAAGGAAAATTAAACTAGGTGCTAGTTTGTGATATTAATGCCTTTGACATTTAACTTCTAAATTTGATTTTTGCTGTGGGAGTTTGCATCTGGGGGTCATCAAAATGCACAACTTTAGTGGCCTGAATAACACCATTTATGAGATAATCTATCAGGGAAGTCAATATGGTATTGGGACTCAAAGCATGAAAGAATGCAGGGCATTTAATATGCTGAATAAGAATATTTACTCTCTTAGTTATGAAACTTTCTAACTATGATGAATTAAACTGCTAAATATAGAATTATACACACTAGAATATAACAAAAGTAGGATTACAGAAATACACAGAATTCAATATACTGAAATATTTTGCTGAAATATAAGATTGTCACTTAAGTTATTGTTAACTGTGTAATCCTAACTCTATTGCTCCCATGAAGAATCTATGAACATAGGACATTTTGTCTGCTCACTATTGGATCCCCATTTCCAGAACAGTGTTGGCATTTGCTGTAACTATTGAATGAATAAAGTAAAAAATTAAAAATATGGGCCTTGAATGTGACTGTAGTCGAACACACTAGTTTAGACAACTGGCCTGATGTTGAACTCCTTTGAAGTTTATAATTTCTTCACTTTCATAATTTATGAGTCAGGAATTTGACTGACTCATGAAAGGCTCAGCTAGAAAAATCTAGAAAATTTACTCATCTCCATGTGACACTTAATTGTGATTCCTTCCTGATTTGGTGAGCAGCTGCTCTGGTCTTGAAAAACTAAGTTGGTTTTATTCAGATATCTGATGCCTTTGTGAAGATGACTGGAACCTTTTCCATTTCCATGTTNAGTTAAAGATTAATATACTGACAAAGTCTTTATATATAGCTCTTCAACTAAGGTTAGGATTAACTTTCCCTCTGACAAGAGAGTGTCCCTGCACAGATCACCTAACTGGAAAGGGGCAGGAAGGAGGGGGTGGTTGTAGCCCTCACAATGAAAATATAATTTGGCTGAGTATAAAATTTTTAAGAGAACATATTTTCTTCCTTATATCTTTGCATTCACTGTTGCTTTCTTTTAAAGTATTTACTGAGGCAGAAGAAAGCCAGAGTTTGTCCTGGTTTGTGCTTACTTATGAATAATCTTGCTTTACTCTCTTCACTTTTTCCTCGCTAAATGCTTATAGTTGTCTGTCTCAAAAATTTTGTTGTCTGGGCTGGGAAAATTGCAAATTATTTTGTTCTATAATTTGTGCCACTTTCAGATCGAGGATATTTATTTTATTTTATGTTTCATGACTGCTTTTGCTCCTGTTCTGCACTTTTTCCTCAATACTATAATGAGGCCTCCATTTTGTTGGAGGCACATTTATCACCTTCTTACTCATCAGTTTTTTTATCTTTTCCCTTTTCTGCTTCATTCTAGGAAAAGGAAAACGTACTAAGCTTATCTTCTTCATTACTTCTCTATAAAACATTCCAGTCTTGCAATCTCAAGAAAGTGAAAGTCACTGAGTCATGTCCAACTCTTTGTGACCCCATGGACTATATAGTCCATGAACTTCTCCAGGCCAGAATACTGGAGTGGTTAGCTGTTCCCTTCTCCAAGGGATTTTCTAAACTCAAGGATCGAACCCAGGTCTCATGCATTGCAGGTGGATTCTTTACCAACTGAACCACCAGGGAAGCCCAGGAGTACTGGAATGGGTAGATCCCATAGGTGGATTCTTTACCTGCTAACCTACCAGAGCAGCATTAATTCAGAGTGACAATATGCAGCTTTAATGTACTCCTTTCCCAATTTGGAACCAGTCCATTGTTCCATGTCTGGTTCTAACTGCTGCTTCTTGACCTGCATATAGATTTCTCAGGAGGCAGGTAAGGTGGTCTGGTATTCCCATCTCTTGAAGAATTTGCTACTGTTTGTTGTGATCCACACAGTCAAAGGCTTTGGCGTAGTCAATAAAGCAGAAGTAGATATTTGTCTGGAACTCCTGTTTTTTCTATGATCCAACAGATGTTGGCAATTTGATCTCTGGTTCCTCTGCCTTTTCTGAATTCAGCTTGAACATCTGGAAGTTCTCAGTTCACATACTGTTGAGGCCTTGTTTGGAGAATTTTGAGCATTACTTTGCTAGTGTGGGATATGAGTGCAATTGTGTAGTAGTTTGAACATTCTTTGGCATTGCTTTTCTTTAGGATTGGAATGAAAATACCTTTTCAGTCCTTTTCTAGTCCTGTGGCCACTATTGTGTTTTCCAAATTTTCTGACATATTGACTACAGCACTTTCACAGCATCGTCTTTTAGGACTTGAACTAGCTCAGCTGGAATCCCATTACCTCCACTAGCTTTGTTCATATGGGCTTCCCTAAATACTCTCGTAAAATTTCTCTATACTCCCAGAAGCCTTTAAATTTTGTCTCTGTTTATTTCCCCCCATAAAATTTGTCTTCTTTGTATCATCTGTTTCCCCTAAAAGAATGCAAGTTTCATGCGTTTTATCTGCTGTGTTTACTACTCTCTCACACACATGGAATAATATCTAGTGCTTGTTCAGTAAGAAGGTTTTTTGGGAAATAATAGTGGTTCCAATTATGATATTATCATTTTATAGCTAAGTAAACTGAGGCTCATGAACAGTATGAAAAGGCAAAATGACAGGATACTGAAAGAGGAACTCCCCAGGTCGGTAGGTACCCAATATGCTACCGGAGATCAGTGGAGAAATAACTCCAGAAAGAATGAAGGGATGGAGCCAAAGCAAACACAATACCCAGCTATGGATGTGACTGGTGATAGAAGACTCTAGAGAGTCCCTTGGACTCAACCAGTCCATCCTAAAGGAGACCTGGGGGTTCATTGGAAGGACTGATGCTGAGGCTGAAACTCCAATACTTTGTCCACCTCATGCAAAGAGCTGACTCATTGGAAAAGCCCCTGATGCTAAGAGGAATTGGGGGCAGGAGGAGAAGGGGATGACAGAGGATGAGATGGCTGGATGGCATCACTGACTCGATGGACGTGAGTTTGAGTGAACTCTGGGAGTTGGTGATGGACAGGGAGGCCTGGCATGCTGAGATTCATGGGGTCGCAGAGTCAGACACGACTGAGTAAACTGAAACTGAGGCTCAGAATTGTAGATAGTAAGTAGCAAAACTAGGATTCCAATACAAGTCATTCTGATTTCAAAGTCTATGATCTTAGCTGCTAATCAGCCTTGTCATTAATAATGGTTAAAACAACTTAGTCTAATTTTGAAATTTAGAATAATAAGTAATCTTGATATGTGTGTGGATATTTTCTCAGTCATCTAAAATGTGAGATATGGCCNAGTAGCAAAACTAGGATTCCACTACAAGTCATTCTGATTTCAAAGTCTATGATCTTAGCTGCTAATCAGCCTTGTCATTAATAATGGTTAAAACAACTTAGTCTAATTTTGAAATTTAGAATAATAAGTAATCTTGATATGTGTGTGGATATTTTCTCAGTCATCTAAAATGTGAGATATGGCCCAATATTCCTGGTGATTGAGGAAGCTCTTAAAAAAAAAAATTTAAAAAGAAAAGGGACTTCCCTGGTGGCTCAGTTGGTAAAGTGTCTGTTTACAATGTGGGAGACCCAGGTTCCATCCTTGGGTCGGGAAGATCCTCTGGAGAAGGAAATGACAATCCACTCCAGTATTATTGCCTGGAAAATCCCATGGATAGAGGAGCCTGGTAGGCTACAGTCCATGGAGTCGCAAAGAGCTGGACACGATTAAGGAAGCTCTAATAGCAGCAAATAACCCCACACTTCTGTTTCTCAACTTCTACTTATTACTGTCTTCAACTCACAAATTTTCCTCTTCATACCATCAAATGGTTTAGAGAAATTAAATATCACCAGGAAAAAAAAAAAAGATTATTCAATTTTACATGGAAAATTCTTGGTGCTTAACTAACCTTCAGAAAATAAAAATCCAACTCCATAAAGTATTATTTCAGGCTCTGTGATTGACAGAAATAAAGGTAATTTGGTACCTGGCTATACTTGGTAACATAAGCACCAGGTACTCCTTTTATTCCTAAAACTATCTGTGTACTTTGTACATAGTAACATGTCATTTGGTATTTCAGTGTCCTTTTCATAGTAAGCAAACTTCTCTAGTTTTTATAAGATGGTTATATACACTAATTAGAAAATTAGAAAAGTTTTGGAATATGAAAATGAATGTAAGCAGAAAATGAGAAAGGAAAATTAAACTAGGTGCTAGTTTGTGATATTAATGCCTTTGACATTTAACTTCTAAATTTGATTTTTGCTGTGGGAGTTTGCATCTGGGGGTCATCAAAATGCACAACTTTAGTGGCCTGAATAGCACCATTTATGAGATAATCTATCAGGGAAGTCAATATGGTATTGGGACTCAAAGCATGAAAGAATGCAGGGCATTTAATATGCTGAATAAGAATATTTACTCTCTTAGTTATGAAACTTTCTAACTATGATGAATTAAACTGCTAAATATAGAATTATACACACTAGAATATAACAAAAGTAGGATTACAGAAATACACAGAATTCAATATACTGAAATATTTTGCTGAAATATAAGATTGTCACTTAAGTTATTGTTAACTGTGTAATCCTAACTCTATTGCTCCCATGAAGAATCTATGAACATAGGACATTTTGTCTGCTCACTATTGGATCCCCATTTCCAGAACAGTGTTGGCATTTGCTGTAACTATTGAATGAATAAAGTAAAAAATTAAAAATATGGGCCTTGAATGTGACTGTAGTCGAACACACTAGTTTAGACAACTGGCCTGATGTTGAACTCCTTTGAAGTTTATAATTTCTTCACTTTCATAATTTATGAGTCAGGAATTTGACTGACTCATGAAAGGCTCAGCTAGAAAAATCTAGAAAATTTACTCATCTCCATGTGACACTTAATTGTGATTCCTTCCTGATTTGGTGAGCAGCTGCTCTGGTCTTGAAAAACTAAGTTGGTTTTATTCAGATATCTGATGCCTTTGTGAAGATGACTGGAACCTTTTCCATTTCCATGTTATCTTAAGGCCCCTAAAGACTCTCTGCAACTGATTATCAGAATTCATATGCAGTCCAGCCCCACAACTTCCTACTGGTGAGGTTTTGAGCCAATTATTTAACTTCCCAAATCCCAAATCTTATTTCTAAAGTTGCTAAATGTACCCACCACATTATAATATTGTAATGATAATTTCATAAATGTTTGGCACAAGGTCTTGTACATAAATAATCATACTTATGAACCGGTGATGACTTACGTGCAAGGCAAGTGAAAAACTGGCTTAAAACTCAGCCTACAAAAAACTAAGATTATGGCATCTGTACCCATAACTTCATAGAAAATAGATGGAAAAATGGGGAAAAAAAGATTAACAAATGGATACAGTGGCAGTTTTTATTTTCTTGGGCTCCAAAATCACTGTGGACAGTGACTGCAGCCATGAAATTAAAAGATACTTGCTTCTTGGAAGAAAAGCTACGACAAATCTAGACAGTGTATTAAAAAGCAGAGACATCACATTGCCAAAAAAAGTTGATATAGTCAAAGCTATGGTTTTTTAGTAGTCATGCGTGGGTGTGAGAGCTGGTAAAGAAGGCTGAGAGTTGAAGAATTGATGCTTTCAAACTGTTATGCTGGAGAACTCTTGAGAGTCCCTTGGATAGCAAGGAAATCAAACCAGACAGTCCTAAAAGATATCAACCCTGAATATTCATTGGAACGACTGAAGCTGAAGCACCAACACTTTGGCCACCTGATGTGAAAAGACTCACTGGAAAAGACCCTGATGCTGGGAAAGACTGCAGGTAGGAGGAGAAGGCAGTGACAGAGAATGGATGGCATCATAGACTCAATAGACATGAGTCTGAGCAAACTCCAGGAGATAGTGAAGGACAGGGAAGCCTGTGTGCTGAAGTCCATCAGATCACAAAGAGTTGGACACAACTTAGAACGACAATAAACTTATTACTGAGCTGGACTTTTTAAGCATTTAAGCATTGGGATATTTTGCTGGGTAAAGGAAAGAGGGAGGTATCCTGGTTAAAGTGAGTGTTTTAAGCCAAATCAGCATAATGAAAATAATATGGAAAAATACTGAGGGGATTTATTTGAAGGAAATAAAATATGGGAGGTATTAAGAAATCATTTATCATAGGGTGAGTATGAAATATAATAGCAGGTTTTAAATTAGTAGAAAGTAGCTTCACTGATAATAACAATAGCACATCTTAGTAAAAATTAAAAGCATTTTGGATCACTGCTCAATCTGAATAGCTCAGCTGGTAAAATATCTGCCTGCAATGCAAGAGACCCTGGTTTAATTCCTGGGTTGGGAAGATCCCCTGGAGAAGGGATAATCTACCCACTCCAGTATTCTTGGACTTTCCTGCTGGCTCAGATGATTAAGAATCTGCCTGCAATGTGGGAGACCTGGGTTCGATTCCTGGGTTGGGAAGTTGCCCTGGAGAAGGGAAAGGCTACCCACTCCAGTATTCTGGCCTGGAGAATTCCATGGACAGAGGAGCCTGGTGGGCTAGAGTCCTAGGGGTCTCAAAGAGTCAGATACAACTGAGCCACTTTCACTTTCATTTTCTTGCCTGATAATGAACATTTTTCTCTAAATATCAAGTGTAAAATTGACTTCTTTTAAATAATCTGATTCTTCACATGTGCAAATGTGTACCATGATATAACAATCGACATTTTATTTATGGCTAAGTGTATAAATTCACACTTCATGGAATAATATTTTTAAATAATTATGAGGTCATTGACTTTCAGTTCAGTTCAGTTCAGTCACTCAGTCGTGTCTGACTCTTTGTGACCCCATGAACCGCAGCAAGCCAGACCTCCCTGTCCATCACCTCTTTTAATTCTCCAATATTCCCTTTTCTAAAGTGTTGTCTTATTAGGATACAGAGATTGGTTATCTTGCTTTAAGGAAGAAATATTTATCTAAATACTGGATTTTATGAGTCAGTAAGGAGTTCTATGTAAACTAAAGGAAGCTGCTAATACTGATGTTATAAATGGGATTATATACTCCTGGAAGATGCTTGCAATTTAATCAAAGTGATTTTGGAGCTTTGGAAAAATATGCTGATATGTAGTTTAGCATGGAATTAACAGATTGTTTTTATCCTAAAGTCTGTAATTACTAATTTTCTTCGGTCATGGAAAGCAAAGCTTATTTTGTAATACTGTTCCATTCATTGGGTATAAAATTATAGTAGTTGCTTATCCCCCTTGGTAGCCCCAAATACTGTAGTGTATAACTCATATGCTTATTAAAATCTTTATTGAACTTCTACTACTTAAACATTACTTGTGCTATGCTCAAAGTTCTCTTTTTTAAATGTTTTTAAAATTTTATTTTATCTTAAAAAATTTTTGCCATGCTGTGCAGATTGTGAGATATTAGTTCCCTGACTAGAGATCAAACCCTTGCCTTTGGCAGTGAAAGCTCAGATTTATAACCAGTGGACCACCAGGGAATTTCTAAGAAATAACTGTTTTCAAAATTATAATGTTTCTAAGTTATATACTCACACATGCAAACATATGCATAAACAGAAACCCATACACATCCTAATTGTTGATATATTTTTCAATTCTGTAAAATGTAGGATTAAGTGACAACACTCAACATTTTGGGATTTTCCTGTAGTTAAAAAAATGTATACATTTGAATATGTAAGCGCCCAAATTATTTTTTAACATTTTCTTGGCAAACAAATATGGGTTAAAAGTAGGTACTTGTGTTATTCATAAACTTTCACAAACAATGACTGAAATTAAAGTCTATACAACTATCAAATTGAAAAGGGAATACTCTGAACAATATAGAATAGCTGTATTTTATAGGAAACCTTGTATTTTAGGAATGTTATTTATTACTTACATGTAAAGTAACACTAAAGCATAAATCAATGTTAAAATCACTATCTTCATATATCTCAGAAATTCTTGGCTTCAAGTTCTAATTCCTTCTAAGCCCACCCTATACTATTTATATATATATACTTTTATTTATTCTTTTTGGTTGTGTTGCATTTTTGTGGCTGCACGGGCTTTTACTCTGATTGTAGCAAGCGGGGGGGATGCTCTCTAGTTGTGACGCACAGGCTTCTCATTACAGTGGCTTCTTTTCTTGCAGAGCATGGGCTCGAGGGCTGCAAGATTCGGTAGTTAGAGCTCATGGGCTCAGTAGTTGAGGCTCTCAGGCTCTAAAGCACAGGCTCAATAGTTGTGGCACATGGGCTTAGTTGCTGCATGGCATGTGGGATTTTCCTGGATCAGGGATTGAAGCTTTGTCTATTGCATTGGATTGCAGATTCTTTACCATTAAGCCACCAGGGAAACCCCCTATCCTATATATTTTAAACTAAAAATTTTTACTTTTATCTGTTATCAGAGATGGTGGTGATAAAATACGATAAGTTTGAGAGACTCATGACTAAAATCATAATCGTAATAGATATGACTTAACATGGCAAACTAAAATCAAAATTTAATTAAATTTAGGTTATCATCAGTCCTATGAAGAAATAGGTGTAGTCATATGAAGAAAGATGGAAACCATCATCATGAAAACATATTGTTTAAAATATGGAGATTCTTTACCAACCTAAAAATAGAGTTACTATATAATCCAGCGATCCCACTCCTGGGCATATATACCGAGAAGATGAAAAGTCTGAAAACTGTAATTTGAAATGTTCGTAGCAGCAATATTTACAATAGTCAAAACATGCAAACAACCTAAATGTCTATCAATAGATGAATATGTGACCAACCTAGGCAGCATATTAAAAAGCAGAGACATTACTTTACCAAAAACAGTCCATCTAGTCAAAGCTATGGTTTTTCCAGGAGTCATATATAGATGTGAAAGTTGGACTGTGAAGAAAGCTGAGTGCTGAAGATTTGATGCTTTTGAACTGTGGTGTTAGAGAAGACTCTTGAGAGTCCCTTGGACAGCAAGGAGATCCAACTAGTCTATCCTGCTGCTCAGTCACTTTAGTCGTGTCTGACTCTGTGCAACCCCATAGACGGCAGCCCCACCAGGCTCCCCCTTCCCTGGGATTCTCGAGGCAAGAACCCTGGAGTGGGTTGCCATTTCCTTCTCCAAAGCATGAAAGTGAAAAGTGAAAGTAAAGTCACTCAGTCGCATCCGACCCTCAGCGACTCCATGGACTGCAGCCTTCCAAGCTCCTCCATCCATGGGATTTGCCAGGCAAGAGTACTGGAGTGGGGTACCATTGCCTTCTCCTTTGTTGTACACCTGAAGCATTACAAATTAACTGTACTTCAGTTTTAAAGGTATATAGGCCACATTCTTAGAAACAGAAAAAGAAGCCATACTGTTTGGATATCTTTGCCTATCTACAGGATGGTTTCTTTACTCTAAATCAAAACAAGCAAAAAGCAAACAAACAAATATACAACCCCCAAAACTCTATGATTGGGAAATGTAATGTAAGATATAATGGTGCTTTGTCTATGTGAGTTTAAATCTAGGCTCTACAATTTTCTAGTTGTTGATCTTTGGAATGCTACACAACTTCTCTTCACCTCAGTTCTGACACAACTCAAAGTGTCTTGTGAGTATTAAATAAAATCATCTGTGGAGGCTCAGCATAATATTTAGTACACATTAAATATATTAGCTATTATCTGCTATTGGTGATTTACATATTATTATCGTTATGTTCAAGCAATAACCAATTTAGAATAGTTTTATTAAAATAATATTTATAAATTTGAAATTGTTATTTTTGCTTTCTATTCTGAAACAATTGTAGACTCATGGGAAATTGCAAAATAATATAATAGGAAGTCTCATGCACACTTTACCATTTCCCCATTGTATAAAATCAACACCAGGAAATTGACACTGGTACTACTGGGGAGGAAGAAATTTTACTCTGCCCTTCTAAGTTCTTTTGGCTGTCCTAAGAATTAAATTCATATGATGATAGATTAACAAGAGAAAAGCATACAAAAGTTTAATAGCACATGCACATGAGAGAGACACAGGAAAACTAACTCACCCAAATGGCTGAAATCCTCACTTAAATGCCATACTCAGCTAGAAAAAAAAAAAGAGGATATTGATGATAATGGTTTGGGATTTAAAGGGTAGGGAGGCAATTGACATTAAAAAAAAAAGTTTGCTGGACCATATAGAGACAATGGGACACACAGTGGCCTCTGATCTCTAAGAGATTCCCCCAACCACATCTAGCCCATATTCACTGCAGATATCTGATAATAGTTTTCTTCTAGGAACAGACTCTCTAAATTCTTTAGGCAGTTTTGGGGGAGGTCAAAGTATTTCTCTGATTCCTCTGAGGCTTCATTATTTTCAGCATGAAATAATTTGCATCCCAAAGAGCCATTTTGGGGTGGCAAGTTTTGTTCCCCTACAATACAAGCCACAGAGTTCATTCAAGTTTTATCAGTTATGCATATTCTTCCATTCCAAAATAGGCTGGAAATCAGAGGCATCTGTGGAACATTCTCAGGCAGATTAAAATCTGAAGGGGCTAAAGTATAGCATCTTTCTAGTCCAATTGCTGAACTAATTGGAAGAAAACAAACAAAAGTAGCTAATAAATCATAAAATATCATTTCTGTTACTCATAGAAACAAGGCTGGAGAATGTTTTCAACATGTTCCTATTCTTTCCTTCTCTGGAATATTGGACTATCTTGTTCTTTATTCAAATGTTAACAAGGGACTGTTTTGTTTTGGAAAACAGATGGAGTATGTACCTATAAGTTGCAGTTCTGTTTACGTATAAGTTTTCTATATTACATTCAGTTTAGTTCAATTCAGTCACTCAGTCATGTCTGACTCTTTGCGACCCCATGAATCGCAGCACACCAGGCCTCCCTGTCCATCACCAACTCCCAGAGTTCACTCAGACTCACGCCCATCGAGTCAGTGATGCCATCTCATCCTCGGTCATCCCCTTCTCCTCCTGCCCCCAATCCCTCCCAGCATCAGAGTCTTTTCCAATGAGTCAACTCTTGGCATGAGGTGGCCAAAGTAGTGGAGTTTCAGCTTTAGCATCATTCCTTCCAAAGAACACCCAGGACTGATCTCCTTTAGAATGGACTGATTGGATCTCCTTGCAGTCCAAGGGCCTCTCAAGAGTCTTCTCCAACACCACAATTCAAAAGCATCAATTCTTCGGTGCTCAGCTTTCTTTAGTCCAACTCTCACATCCATACTTGACTACCGGAAAAACCATAGCCTTGACTAGATGGACCTTTGTTGGCAAAGCAATGTCTCTGCTTTTGAATATGCTGTCTAGGTTGGTCATAACTTTTCTTCCAAGGAGTAAGCGTCTTTTAATTTCATGGCTGCAGTCACCATCTGCAGTGATTTCGGAGCCCAGAAAAATAAAGTCTGACACTGTTTCCACTGTTTTCCCATCTATTTCCCATTATAGTTCAATAAAAAAATTTAAAGGTACAGAGAAAAGATTGTGTGTGTAGATGCATGTAGGAGGAAGATAAGGATAGATACAAGGAGATTCAGGAGGGATTTGTAGCAGAGTATGATGTTTAGAGCCCAATGTCATACTAGCTATGTGTGTTCAATAACTACTACTACTGATTCTCTTCAGTCATGTCCGACTCTGTGCGACCCCATAGACAGCAGCCCATCAGGCTCCCCCATCCCTGGGATTCTCCAGGCAAGAACACTGGTGTTCAATCATACCAATGCATAAAGCTTCTTTTGCTGTGGGATGGCACTGATGTTTTGCTTTTGTGACTCTTGCTGAGTTGAGAGCTAACTGTTCTTCAGAAGTGTTAGGTAATAGAGATGTTTTCACTGAAAATAACACAAACACAAAGTTTTGACCCATTTCCCCCCCTTTTCCTTTCAGCAGGATTTTTAAAGAGTTTGATCCCTCTGAGAGAATATGATATAGTCTTCAGGCTTTATGTCAGCTATCTCTGCAGCATTTCAGCTACTGACCTCGATAGTTAGAAAAGCAACCTGAAAAGTTACAAAATTGAAAAATGAGCAGGAAAGAAAGGTTGGGGTTAAAAATAAAAGCATTAATATCACCATCTATTATATTCAATTTAGATCATGTGTATATTTTCAGCATATTCTACAGACTATATTTAACAATAGAAACAAAGCCTTGTTAAAAAGGTCTGTTTGTGGAGAACGATCTACAAAAGGAATAGTTTTGATGCTATGCGTACATTGTTATAATTATTTGAGGCTATTTTAAAACCACTGAAAAGCCTATTTACCTTAACAATTATAGCCTGATACCTGAATTGTCCCCAGTTTGTCATTTTTATAATTATCTTCCAAAGTTTCCTATCACTCATGGTATTCTACATCTGTGTCTCAATTCCTGCCCTGCAAATAGTTCATCAGTACCATTTTTCTAGATTCCATACATATGCGTTAATATATGTTTGCTTTTCTCTTTCTGACTTCACTCTGCTTCAGGCTCTAACTTCATCCCTGCAGATGTAGAGAATGAACTTGTGGACACAGCAGTGGAAGGAGGGAGGAGGTATATATATATATATAATTTGTGACTGATCGCCTTGTTGTATGGCAGAAACTAATACAACACTGTAGAGCAATTTTCCTCCAATTAAAAAATAAATTAAAAAAAAAAGATTCCTATTACTCATGGTAAGGGAGTATGCCCATGACAATATGTAAGCTCTGCCTTTAAAAACAAAGACTTAGATCATTAAATACACACATGGCTATATTCAAACGTATGACATTAACTGTCATAATTTGTCTTCCTCTTGACTTTTTTGTGATTATCATGTTAGTTTATGAAAGAGCATTTTCATTAATATTACATCTTGCAGTAGTAATTGTTTTATGATATTTCTCTTTCCCTGCGTGGACTCAACTAATTCTCCCTGCGTAAATATTCTCATGTGTCAATGTATGGAACTATATTGATCTTTTTTTCTGGGACTTATTCTTTTCCAATTAGATATCTTATAATCTTATCAGAAGTTTGCCATTTTATTGTTGTTTTCAAGTACCTTCTTGGACTTATCCTAACTTACTCTGACATTCTTCACATTTCATTTCTAATTGTGAAAATCTTAGTCTTTCTTCAGAATACAGAGAAAATGACAATTTATTCATGGTAACTTTCCCAATGACTCAGTTAAAAATTCTTTGTCTACCTGTTCCCATGTAAAAATCTTTGAGCAGTGATTGTTTCTAAGTAAGGAATCAGTAAGGAAAGCGTAACATCATCACCAGCATCAGCTTTCATACTGAGCACACTTACATTGCCTTGTGTATTTGTGCCTCTACTGCTAGACCTCTTTGGCTCTGGAGACAGTACAATTCCAAATAGTCTAGATATTTCTCAGTTCTATATTTAAACATTGAATTCAGTTTAGTTCAGTCACTCAGTTGTGTCCAACTCTTTGCGACCCCATGGATTGCAGCACACCAGGCTTCCCTGTCCATCACCAACTCCCGAATCTTGCTCCAACTCATGTCCATTGAGTCGGTGATGCCATCCAACCATATTATCTATCCTCTGTCATCCTCTTTTCCTCTTGGCTTCAATCAATTAATTTGCCATATGAGATGATTGTTGTCAAATAAAGTGTTAAGAACATTTTATATAATATGATTTTTCGAAGGAGAAAATTTTGTAAAGTTGCAAAACAGGATAATAAATGGGGGATGAAATAGCAGTATGTACTGCCATGCCAGGGGTGGGGTGGCCTGGGAGATCACTGAATAATTAGGAAAGTTCTGGTCACTTAGCTGCAGGGTTGTGACGAGGTGAAGATAAAGAAGAAAACCTTAGTGAGTGGCTTAATCAAAATAACTAAAAATAATTTAGGAAATTTCACTATGGTTATATCTGATAGGAGAAAACAAACCTATGGTAATGTTATGAATGCTGAAAATTATTAGACATATAATTGGACATTATTGGATAACTGAATTTTGATTCCCAACTGATTCAAGTAGAATAGAATACAGCCAGTGAAGCCAAAATCTGATTCCAGTATACATTGTATTAGTATTTCACTGCTATATTACACAGAGGTTCTGTGGTTCTATTACACTATTATATCATGGCTAGGCTGTAATATTAAATCATATATAACAGAAAATAAACAATTTAAAGTGCAATATTCGAAATGAAAGTACCTGAATAAAATTAACTATAGTTCTACTAGCATTGGTGAAATAGATTAGTTTTTATAGCACATGAAAAAAAAAAAGTGAATTAAGTCTATGGAGATATTATATTTTGGCTTACTTAAAAACATGTGAATTTCAACCTGATTAATCATTATTATTAATATTTATTATATATGGGTCAATAAGACCCTTAAAATCTTATAGCTGGCTATAGATATAAAATATATATGACCTTTAGCAAAGAAATATTTTGAAAATGTCAGAATCATGGTATTTAATGTTAAGATTACTGCTGCTCCATTAGAAATTATTTGTAAAAAGAAGGTGCTTTCATTCTTTTCTAATGTTCCCTATTTGAAAATGAGCTGGCATTGATTTTGAATTCAAATCTCATATCAAATTAATGGATCTTTAAGAGTGCAGCCAAAATAGAAAATAGCCTTCATCCTTATGTATGCAAGGGGGCCCAGTTTCTATTATACCTAAGTTTTGTTTTAGCACTATATAATCTAGTCCCCATTTCAAAGGTTATTAGCTTATTTGGTGCCAAAAGGTCATCCATATTAGCAGTAATTGGCTTTTATAAATATTGCTCATTATGCAAATGCATTATTTACAAGCACCATTAGGCCAAAGTGGATTTTAGAACTTGGTAATAGGTTGTCTGCATTCATTATGAGGCAAAATATTTGACAATAGATAAATTAGGAGTTCATCTTAGATATTAAAGTATAATTTAGAATATGAAAAGTTTGGGTTATTTCCTGGCTTATAAGCACCAAAACAGGACTTTTGGAGAGACAGAAATGAAAACAGATGGGGTATGAATATCTGAATTTGGAAGACTCATCCTTAACCATCTAAGTTGGAAGTACTTGTTAATGCCTCCAACCAATCTAGTATGCGGCCAAATTATACCAAGTCAGTATCAGCTAATTTTGTTGGAACTAACACCAAAATATTTCATTCTGAACACATAGTGTACTGAAAGCAATATTGTTTTCAAGTTTTATGAACATGAAAATCTTACTTTCTTCTAGACTGAGAAAGACAATTTCTCTCTAGTTTAGATGATTTGAAATTCTGATATACAGCATGCTGACCATAGTTGATAATACTGTATTGAATTCCGAAAATTTGCTAAGTTAGATTTTAGGTGCTCTCCTCAAGCAAACATGCAAATGGTAACTATGTGAGTAGAAGAAATATCAACTAGCTTGTAGTAAACATTTCACTATTTGTTGTCGTTTAGTCGCTCAGTTGTGTCCCACTCTTTGTAACCCCATGGACTGCATCACACCAGGCTTTCCTATCCTTCCCATCTCCCAGAGTTTGCTCAAACTCATGTCCACTGAGTCAGTGATGCCACCCAACCATCTCATTCTCTGTTGTCCCCTTCTCCTGCCTTCAGGAGGATCTTTCCCAGCGTCAGGGTCTTATCTAATGAGTTGGCTCTTTGCATCAGGTGGCCAAAGTATGTTAATTTATTATTTGTACATTTTAAATACACACAATTTTTATTTTAAAAATTAATTGAAATCAACATAACAAAGGTCACTCTGCAAGAAAGCACAGGGCTAAAGAAACAAGCAGACCTCTCCTGAAATTGTCTAGAACCATGGCGAAAGCAGCTATGGTAACTGCTAAACTGTGACAGGTACTTCCTTGATCACTTCTTTTAGCTAGAATTTATTGACATTTTTGCTCAATATTTTTTTATCATCTTAAATTTCTACCAATTGCCCCCCATCTCTGCACAGCTTAGTGAGCGCCGAGTACACAATCATGTTGTCTTCATACCTTAAAAATGGAAGGCTTTTTTCTTTACCCAATAGACCTTGGTGTGGGTTGCAAGCACATTTCAAAGTTCGGCACTTTTTGAACCTGCCTTGGCTTATCCGTTCCTGTGTTTCCTCTACACATTTGCAGTTTCCTGGTCAATCAGGAATGCATTTACATATTGGACCCTCTTTGGTATCCCTTTGGATGCATGTAGTCTCATACTAGGCCCAGGGACTATGGAGAGAATATCAAACCCTCTCTGTGGCTTTCTCATTCCTAAGATTTCTCTTTAACTGTTTGGTCTTCCCACTGAGATCACCCACTATATTTTATGTCTTCTGCATCAGATCAAGTAAACACTCCCCAGCAGCAAGGTTTCTTTCACAAACAGCCACACCCTTGGAGAACATTTTCCTTTTTAAAGAAAAGGCAATGCAATCTACTGTATTTAGTGTATTTCCAATTTTGCCTTGTGTGAATGACCAGGATAATTTATCGAAAGTCTCAAAGAGAGCATTGAGGTAGGTATGAAAAAGATTTCCTGACCAAATGTGATTTTATAAGAAATCTAGAGACAGAACACTCATTAAGCTCAAGGAATATTCAGGTGCAATAAGACGGCTTCTGAATTATGGTGGAAGCAATAAGAATGAAGTATCTATGTGATATGATGTGAAAACATTAAACATATGATGGTGAATATAATTTTGGAATTTTTAGCATACAAAAAGGTTGAACAATAAATCAAAGGAGAATTAAAAAAAAAACTTGGTTTCAGAGGAGGGCAATACATTATCTTTTAGGCATGTTAAATTTGAAGTGCCAGTAAAGGACCTTCAGATGGTAAAACCTAATAGACATTGAAAAATGAGACGCAGGTATTGGGAAAAAGTAAGACGTGGGGATAAGATTTGTAAGTCGTTCTCACGGGTATGATTATTTAATTTATGGGAAGAAATAAATTTTCTAAGATTATATGTAATATAGATCATATATAATCCATATTGTGTGTGTGTGTGTATAAATTCTCTCAAGTTCCTCTGAGTCAGAGATTGCTAAGATTGATAAGAGGCAGAAGAACGAAAAACTACTTGCCAAGGTCTAATTGAGAGAGACAGAAAGGGAAGTGGGAAGGAGAAAGGGAAAGAGAGAAAGAAAATATAAAGAAATTTGAAGAAGGTTCTCCCTGAAGGCAAGAGGAGGAAGAAATCTCATGAAAGGAGACAGAAAAAGAATGATCAAGGAGGAAGGAAATAAACTAACAGAGTCTCCTGAGAATTAACGGTGAACAAAGATTCTAAAGAGAACTCTGCATTGTGCCAAATGCCACAGAGCGAGAGCAAGAGGATGACTGAGCAAAGGATTTTAGTCATTAGGTTGTCATTGAAGATCTTGCCCACATAACTCCCGGGGAGTCTAAATTTGTGGTGGATCGCAATTTTAAGCAAGATTTTTTTTTACAGAAAGAGAATATTATATATAATTAGATTCATGTAAAGTCTTATTTTAGAAGTTTTTTAAAAATTATTTTGATAATGATGAGTTCAAAATCTTTTCTACTCCATCTATTCGGCAAACACAGTAAGATGTAGTAGAATGATACAATAATCATATTCCTCTAGTTTGTCTTCTTTTTGTCCTTGATTTTGAAACATTATTTTTAAAAGGCTTTTTGAATACTGACTACCTGACAGACTGAACCCAATGCTTTTATTTCCTGTGTAATTTCATTATTATAACCTTCGACTGAATTAGAGACTGTGTAAGAGGTTTTCGCAGGTGGGGCTGTTGGTTAGGAATCTGCCTACCAATGCAAGAGACGCAAGAGATGCAGCTTTGATCCTTAGCTTGGGAAGATCCCCTGGAGTAGCAAATGACAACCTACTCCAGTGCTGTTGCCTGGAAAATCCCATGGGCAAAGGAGTCTGGTGGGCTACAGTCCATGAGGTCACAAAGAATTGGATACCACCAAGCACATACACGCGAGAAGAGTAAGAGCCAAAGGGTGGCAAGTCACTTGCCATGATCAGATAGCCAATGAGTGAAGGAGCTGAGATATGAACCCACATCTCTTAGAGCCAGTGGTCATTCTGCTGAGCCACGCTGGTGAGGAGTGCACGCCCATGTGCCCATACAAACTCACAACATTGCTCAGAAAAGCAAATTTCATCCATGCCCACTCTCAGTGCTGTGATTCATACTCTGTGATTCATATTCATGCATCTTACCTACGTTTCTTCCTCTGCTAATCATTCCCCACTTCTAATTTTACTTTCATACTGCTGTCTCCATCTTTTAAAAGTAAAATATCATCAAATCAGAAAATATATATATATATATATATATATATATATATATACTCTTGCCTCTTTCTGTGCTATTGTACATATTTGTTAACATTTTCTTTCGTATTACGTACATTTCTCCTATTTGGATTGTTGTTGACTCATCTTACTCCTGTGTCCTGGCCTTTATTTCCACACAACTACATTAACACTAGATTGTAAACCATTTAAAAGAAAGAACAATATGTTGTCAACTTGCTGTTCCCACCCCCCAATATTTTAAAAGTAAAAATTTTGATAATACTGGATTTGCCGAAACTATGAGTGGTATGTATGTGTCATTAAACACTTTAGTATGTGACGCCTTTTTCTCTCAGATACGTAATATATACTTATTGAACATGTGCATGGATATAGGACTAAGTGAAAAAGAACATTTTAATTGGCTACCAGGTGTGCATTACTCGTCAGGTATGTTCTGCAGCTTATCTTTATCCACTCTTTTTTTCTTTGTTTGTTTTGTTTTTTAATAAAAGATCAGGATAAAAGAATAACACATTATCTTTGGTCAAATAAAGGTATATTTCTTGGAAAATAGGAGTGATTATCATTTAACTAAACTACAATTTTTAGAGGCCTGCAGATGTCTCAAGTGTATGTGATGTGTATGTATGTGTGTCCGTGAGAGTTGGGGTGGAGAATTATGTAAAACAGAACAGAATACTGCAGTTTTAAACTTNGATAAAAGAATAACACATTATCTTTGGTCAAATAAAGGTATATTTCTTGGAAAATAGGAGTGATTATCATTTAACTAAACTACAATTTTTAGAGGCCTGCAGATGTCTCAAGTGTATGTGATGTGTATGTATGTGTGTCCGTGAGAGTTGGGGTGGAGAATTATGTAAAACAGAACAGAATACTGCAGTTTTAAACTTAGGCCAAGTACATATGGGGCTTCCCCATATAGTGCAGTGGTAAAGAATCTGCCTGGATATTCTCATTTTTCAGGAGACACAAGGGACATGCGTTCAATCCCTGGTTCAGGAAGATCCCCTGGAGGAGGGTATGAAAACTCACCCTAGTATTCTTGCTGGGAGGATCCTGTGGACAGAGGAGCCTGGTTAGGCTATAGTCCATGACATCACCAAGAGTTGGACATGACTGGGAGACTGAGCAGGAATGCAAGTACATACTTTTCTATAGCTGAAGTTTGTGGTAACACGGCAACTAAAAGGTAAATTGTCTTTTTCTTAATAATTGCTGGTGATAAACACAGCTTTTGATTATCGGAATTTTTACTTTTTAATTAGTTGTGTTGAAGATTGGTACATGGTCCAAAATAGTCAAGCACATTGTTGCAACTTTACATTATCCAAACTAAATGTGAGTAGAAATTACACTCAAAATTCCATGATCTTTCAAACAGCATTTGGAGATCATTATGAAGACCAATCTTCTCTCCCTATAGCTAAACAGTGGATAAAGTTGCCAATTACAAATTAGGAATAAGATGATAAAATTATTGGTTGTATTCTGATACAAGGACCATAATCACCAACAGAATATTTTTGCTTCGCTGAGTGCTGATGGAATTGCTCGAATCAGCAGGTGCTTCCTTTCAATGCCAAGAAATCTCTGATTGAAATCCACTAAAGAATTAGAGCTCTGTAACGGGGGAAAAATAATACAAAGCACCTGGATCCAGGTCTAGTTTGATTTTCAGGACTGATGAGGGGAGTTAGAGGTGGATGAATAAATAAAGACAACAGAAGGCTTAAATGTTAAGCAGATATGTATTTTAGTACCCTTTCCATACTTAATACATGTACAATTTCCTAGAATATAAAGATTAAAATATGAAGCATTTTCAAGATAGTAGTAGAATGTTAGCAATATTAGTTCCATATCAATTAAATTGCCTGAAGGGGAATATGTACTACCTCTAGTCTTTCAAGTTATTTTTTTCTCAGATTTTAAAATTATTGGGGATAAATAACAATGCCTAATTAAACTTTATCTGAAATTTTTATTTCCTTTATTATATTTTAAAAGAGGCACATCTGATAATATGTTACCAGCTTTCAATTATCATTGGCTATGAAGATTCATGTTATATAATTTTTTGGAGTTTAAAAAATGAAAAAAATGTTTCTTGATAAGTAAAAATATTTCAGCGATTTCAAATGTTCTCTTAAAAACAGTATAAACATTTCAAGATATTGTTTTGATATAATAATAATGTTAAGGATGTTGCAAAACACTCTGATAGCTTGAGGAAGCAGTTATACTTTTATTGTCTTCCGACTCTCAGTAGAGAATTCTTTGTAAACTGAAATTGCAATGCCTCAAACAAAAACCAAAACTTAGGGATTCTTTGGAAAACCATGGCTTCTTCTCACCTCTTTGCTGTAACTAAGTTTGCAAAGGGGAATATAGTCACTTTTAATCAAATGTCCCTACATATTGAAGGATTTGTACACATATATTCAATTTATTGGGAAAGCTATCAATTTGTTTCATAACTATCCTAAAAGAACATCAATTCTGTCACTCAGTTGTGTCCAACTCTTTGTGACCCCATAGATTGTAGCACATCAGGCTTCCCTATCCATCACCAACTCCCAGAGCTTACTCAAACTCATGTCTGTCAAGTCAGTGATGCCATCCAACCATCTCATCCTCAGTCGTCCCATTCTCCTCCCGCCTTCAATCTTTCCCAGCATCAGGGTCTTTTCAAATGAGTCAACTCTTCGCATGAGGTGGCCAAAGTATTAGAGTTTCAGTTTTAGCATCAGTCCTTCCAATGAAAATTCAAGACTGATTTCCCCTAGGATGGACTGGTTGGATCTCCTTGCAGTCCAAGGGACTCTCAAGAGTCTTCTCCAACACCACAGTTCAAAAGCATCAATTCTTCGTCACTCAGCTTTATAGTCCAAATCTCAGATCCATACGTGACTACCAGTAAAACCATAACTTTGACTAGCCGGACCTTTGTCGGCAAAATAATGTTTCTGTTTTTTAATATGCTCTCTAGCTTGGTCATAACTTTTCTTCCAGGCAGCAAACGTCTTTTAATTTCATGGCTGCAGTCACCAT
>SJYA01002664.1:73067-117799 GCA_006410615.1 Neotragus moschatus
TTCTCATTTTTCAGGAGACACAAGGGACATGCGTTCAATCCCTGGTTCAGGAAGATCCCCTGGAGGAGGGTATGAAAACTCACCCTAGTATTCTTGCTGGGAGGATCCTGTGGACAGAGGAGCCTGGTTAGGCTATAGTCCATGACATCACCAAGAGTTGGACATGACTGGGAGACTGAGCAGGAATACAAGTACATACTTTTCTATAGCTGAAGTTTGTGGTAACACGGCAACTAAAAGGTAAATTGTCTTTTTCTTAATAATTGCTCGTGATAAACACAGCTTTTGATTATTGGAATTTTTACTTTTTAATTAGTTGTGTTGAAGATTGGTACATGGTCCAAAATAGTCAAGCACATTGTTGCAACTTTACATTATCCAAACTAAATGTGAGTAGAAATTACACTCAAAATTCCATGATCTTTCAAACAGCATTTGGAGATCATTATGAAGACCAATCTTCTCTCCCTATAGCTAAACAGTGGATAAAGTTGCCAATTACAAATTAGGAATAAGATGATAAAATTATTGGTTATATTCTGATACAAGGACCATAATCACCAACAGAATATTTTTGCTTCACTGAGTGTTGATGGAATTGCTCGAATCAGCAGGTGCTTCCTTTCAATGCCAAGAAATCTCTGATTGAAATCCACTAAAGAATTAGAGCTCTGTAACGGGGGAAAAATAATACAAAGCACCTGGATCCAGGTCTAGTTTGATTTTCAGGACTGATGAGGGGAGTTAGAGGTGGATGAATAAATAAAGACAACAGAAGGCTTAAATGTTAAGCAGATATGTATTTTAGTACCCTTTCCATACTTAATACATGTACAATTTCCTAGAATATAAAGATTAAAATATGAAGCATTTTCAAGATAGTAGTAGAATGTTAGCAATATTAGTTCCATATCAATTAAATTGCCTGAAGGGGAATATGTACTACCTCTAGTCTTTCAAGTTATTTTTTTCTCAGATTTTAAAATTATTGGGGATAAATAACAATGCCTAATTAAACTTTATCTGAAATTTTTATTTCCTTTATTATATTTTAAAAGAGGCACATCTGATAATATGTTACCAGCTTTCAATTATCATTGGCTATGAAGATTCATGTTATATAATTTTTTGGAGTTTAAAAAATGAAAAAAATGTTTCTTGATAAGTAAAAATATTTCAGCGATTTCAAATGTTCTCTTAAAAACAGTATAAACATTTCAAGATATTGTTTTGATATAATAATAATGTTAAGGATGTTGCAAAACACTCTGATAGCTTGAGGAAGCAGTTATACTTTTATTGTCTTCCGACTCTCAGTAGAGAATTCTTTGTAAACTGAAATTGCAATGCCTCAAACAAAAACCAAAACTTAGGGATTCTTTGGAAAACCATGGCTTCTTCTCACCTCTTTGCTGTAACTAAGTTTGCAAAGGGGAATATAGTCACTTTTAATCAAATGTCCCTACATATTGAAGGATTTGTACACATATATTCAATTTATTGGAAAAGCTATCAATTTGTTTCATAACTATCCTAAAAGAACATCAATTCTGTCACTCAGTTGTGTCCAACTCTTTGTGACCCCATAGATTGTAGCACATCAGGCTTCCCTATCCATCACCAACTCCCAGAGCTTACTCAAACTCATGTCTGTCAAGTCAGTGATGCCATCCAACCATCTCATCCTCAGTCGTCCCATTCTCCTCCCGCCTTCAATCTTTCCCAGCATCAGGGTCTTTTCAAATGAGTCAACTCTTCGCATGAGGTGGCCAAAGTATTAGAGTTTCAGTTTTAGCATCAGTCCTTCCAATGAAAATTCAAGACTGATTTCCCCTAGGATGGACTGGTTGGATCTCCTTGCAGTCCAAGGGACTCTCAAGAGTCTTCTCCAACACCACAGTTCAAAAGCATCAATTCTTCGGCACTCAGCTTTATAGTCCAAATCTCAGATCCATACGTGACTACCAGTAAAACCATAACTTTGACTAGCCGGACCTTTGTCGGCAAAATAATGTTTCTGTTTTTTAATATGCTCTCTAGCTTGGTCNACAGTTCAAAAGCATCAATTCTTCGGCACTCAGCTTTCTTTATAGTCCAAATCTCAGATCCATACATGACTACCGGTAAAACCATAACTTTGACTAGACGGACCTTTGTTGGCAAAATAATGTTTCTGTTTTTTAATATGTTCTCTAGCTTGGTCATAACTTTTCTTCCAGGCAGCAAACGTCTTTTAATTTCATGGCTGCAGTCACCATTCTGTAGCGATTTGGGAGCCCCCCCCCAAAATACTCTCACTTTTTCCATTGTTTCCCCATCTATTTGCCATGAAGTGTTGGGACTAGATGCCATGATCTTAGATCTAGATCTTAGATCTATATCTATCTATATATTCTACACACATATATCAGGCATAAAACTTAGTATCATTTCCCTTTATATTTTTCTCATATATCTTTTTCTAAGGTCTTCCTTATAGTATTTAATAACAAAGTTCATGTTTTCTTCTTTAAATTAAATATACATGTGTAAGTAAATCTTTCTTGGTATTTTTGTGTCCATTACTGAATTACGTATTATTTTAAAATAGCATTTCCAAAACAATCCACATAAATTATAATTGACTTTCCTATAAACACTTTTACTATATTACCCTAAAAAGCTCTTACATACTTGACTCTAGATCATTAGAATGCAAAAACTAATTGGAGAGTAACCTTTTGCTTCCAAAGGCTGTGAGCCCCCATTCACTCATGGGCTTTCTGTGTCCTAATGATCTCGAGTCGAGTGTATAACAGCTTTCTCACAGCTTGTGTACATGACATCACCTGACTGTCATGGCAGCACACAGGTCCATATGCCACGTGTAAGTGAGAAGTGAGTGTGTGTGTTCAGTTGCTCAGTTGTTTCCAACTCTTTGTGACCCCAGGGACTACCGTAGCCTGCCAGGACCTTCTCTCCATGGAATTTTACAAGCAAGAATACAGGAGTGGGTTTCCATTTCCTCCTCCAGGGGATCTTCCCAACCCAGGGATTGAACCCGCATCTCCTTCTGGACCAAAATTAGAATTTACTTCTCTAAGCTCAAACTATCTTTTAAAAGCATAACATTATCATACTAAATAAAGCTATGACTCTTTACTTGAGTTGTTATATTTCTTCTGGAGACTATATAAAAAAATTAGGTTCATAGTCTACCATTCTCTAAATATTGCTCAAAGTAATGCTATAATGCTAAAAATATGCTTATTATTAAATAAAATAAAACTATAATTTTAGCTTGTGCATATTTTAAATTTTTTTTCAGTTCCAAATCTATTGATTTATAATAAGTTTTTTCTTCCTCTCATAACTATGAGTCATTGACTTATCAGAGACTCAGTGTGAAGGAGCAGCCTCTATTTGGAACACAAAGTTCTACTCACGTTCAGTTGGTCAAAGAAAGTCACGTGACCAAGCCCAACATCAACAGCAGGGGTTTATCCTTCTCCCACAGTAGGCACTGCAATTCCTTGGAATGTAATCCTTTTACAGTCAGGAAGTAAAAAGCTGTGAACAATATCTATACCTAGTGTTTAGCACAACTCAGTGAGTGATACAACTGGACTTTTAATCTAAACCTACTGGCTTCCCTGGTTGTTCAAACAGTTAAGAATCTGCCTGCAATGAAGAAGACCTGGGCTCAACCCCTGAGTTGGGAAGATCTGCTGGAGAAGGGAATGGCAACCCACTCCAGTATTTTTTCTCTGGGAAATCCCATGGACAGAGGAACCTGGCAGGCTATAATCCATGAGGTTGCAAAGAGTTGGATATGACTGAGTGACTAACACTTTCACCTTCAACAGACCTCACAAACATTGGCCTTTCAAAGATAGCTTATTTTATAGATTAAAATAGCATTATAAAATATGTGCCTTATTTGTCCTTATGATTAAATGAACAGAAGTTGAATTTCAATTATCATAGGGGACAAGCTCATTTTTAATTATAAATTCCAATATTGGTTTTCTTTAATGAATCACTTACTCTGCTTCTTCTGTCTTGGCAGAGATTGTATTTGTGTATTTCACATGACATTAAAGAAGATGTTTAGAAAACAATAAGTGGTTAATATGACAGTTCTTTTCACAGTTTACTAATTTAACAAAGGTTCTATTTTTGTCAAAATAGTCAACTATGCCTGAGAATATTACCAAATAATTGAATCAAGGTTTTATGTTTGTTTCCTGGGTTATGGCTGTCGAAAAACTGTATGTCAGGTCTATAAGTGGGATGCAAAAAGTAAAGCTTGAAGGAATTAACCACCCACTTCAAGAAGCCAATCTCTTGCTCAAGCACTGAGTGACCAAGTGTGTTAGACTCANGTCAACTATGCCTGAGAATATTACCAAATAATTGAATCAAGGTTTTATGTTTGTTTCCTGGGTTATGGCTGTCGAAAAACTGTATGTCAGGTCTATAAGTGGGATGCAAAAAGTAAAGCTTGAAGGAATTAACCACCCACTTCAAGAAGCCAATCTCTTGCTCAAGCACTGAGTGACCAAGTGTGTTAGACTCATGAGATTTGAAATTGGAGATAATCAAAGGCAATGCAATAACCTTCTCTTTCATGTGTCAAGAACACATTGCAACAATGTCAGGAAAGGGTCATCACCATTCCTGTTCTTCTTGTCTGTATCCCTGGAGGTGTCTGGTTTAATTAGGAATAATTAGCACTCTACCTCCACTGTGTACCATCTNAGACTTGAGGATAAGTCTCAATTTGATGAATATGTGTTATCTCATTTAAAGTTGAGAATACTTAAAACTTACCCATAAGTTCATTTCTTTCTTCGAGTATGATTAATCAATTGTGCACTTATTCAAAACGTTTATTAGCATAGCTTGTGTGCCAGGCATTTTACTAAGTATTGAAGATATAAAAATGAATGAGATATGATCCTTGCTTCAGAAGCCATAATTATTCTGCAAGAGATTGACAAATAAACAATTATATGCAAGCAAATTTAGTTCATGAATATTTATGAAACAATCCAAACAAAGTATTAGCAAAACAAATCCATTGATGTACAAAAATGATAGCACATCATAACCTAGTTGGTTTTGTCCTAGGAATTCAAAGGTCAGTTAACACTAGAAAATATGTAATGGATTAAAGAGGAAACATATATAATCATCTCAGTGGGAACTTAAAAAAAATCTGATAAAATCCAATGCCTCTTCATGATTATAAACCTCAGTTGAGTAAAAAGAGAAGGAAATTCCTTTTACTTGCTGAGAAACCTGCAGTAGGTATTGTTTGAGAAAACTTTAGAAATATTCCCTTTAGAATTAAGAAAAAGAAAAGAATGCCCATTATCCCACCTTTTAAAAATATAATTTAATTTATTTATGTATTATTTTTGGCCATGCTGGTTCTTCATTGCTGCAGGGGCTTTTCAATAGTTGCAGTGAGTGGGGGCTATTCTCTAGTGGCAGTGGGATTCTCATTTCAGTGGTTTCCCTTTTTCCAGATCATGGGCTCTAGGGCATACAGCTTTCAAGTAGATATGGTTCAATAGCTGTGGCTCCCCAGCTCAAGAGCAAAGGCTTGATAGTTGTGGCTCATGAACTTAGTTGCTCTGAGACATGTGGGATCTTCCAAGATCAGGGATTGAACCTGTGTCCCCTGCACTGGTAGGCAGATTCTTTACCACTGAGCCATCAGGGAAGCCCTGTCCCCACCCTTTTTTGTTACTATCCTGGGAACCTAACCAATACAGGAAAATAAGAAAGAATTATATTCCACAATAATAGGGAAGAAAACAAATAAGATTTAAGACTATTCTGTGTCAGGTTGGACTAAGCTTTTTAAGGTAATAGAAAAACACCAGGGGGTTAACATGAAAATTTTTTACTTCTCGATAATGTAATACTGAATTCAGTACAACAAGAGTTGTGAAGGGTCTGATATTTTACCCTACTTGCAAGTGATAAATCAGCACAATCCATCAGAGGTAACTGATTTTATTACCCATGGCAGCAGGCAGCCTGTAGATCATGTTTGCTTTGTTCCTATGGCCCAGTTCCCATAGGACAACTCAAAGAGGGCCAAGTTAATCTCAGGAGACTGCACTACAGAAGAACCCTGAGCCTGAGAACCTGAGTGTTTATGCTAGAGAGTAAGTGTGTCTGCTCTTTGGAACAATGCAAGACTATTCAGTACTCCAGTGTTGCTGGCTACACAAACCCTCTTGAAAAGAATGTCCAAACAGAGACAGTCAGTGCTTTTGCCGGTAAACCGTGCGTAAACATGAGAAAACAATGAAGAAATTGTCTCCTAAGACAGTAAAAATGTTCTCATCCCTTCCTTGAGGATTCAGACTTTCTTCTACACCTCACATGTGATCTTGTCACCAAGTGAAGGGAAGAGAAATTTGTGGAGAAATCACATGTATGCTTGTATGAATCACTTCAGTCATGTCTGAATCTTTGCAACTCTATGGACTGTAGCCCACCAGCTTCCTCTGTCCATGGGATTCTCCAGGCAAGAATGCTGGAATGGGTTGCTGGGCCTTCCTCCAGGGAGAAATCACACCCATTCCCAAATGTTTCATTTCAGAAGTTTCAGGCATTATTTTCTCTCCTGGTCCATTGTGTAAATAAAATGCCTCAAAATGAAGGTATATGGATTATTTGGCAAGCATACAGTGTATGCCATAATTTCAAATCAATATTGCACTACATGCAATCATACGCAAACACACTAGAAACAATATTAAATGAAATAATTTAAAATAAATATATGGGATAAATCTAGAAACTTATAAAAAACTGAAAATAAGAAAAATATGAACACAGTTTCTGGGTGATTATTTCTTCAGGGCCAGAGGTGGTCTGAAAAAAGAGAGCAATTGGTAGTTTCAATGGTTTAAAAGTCATCTAGTCTGTAACCCGAATGGTAAAGTATGAAGTTTTCATTTTATTATTTTTCTATTTCAAAACATGTATATTAGATATGCAACATGAAAGGGAGAAAAATTAATTCTCTGGGTTAATAATTATTGACTATTAATTCTCTGAGTCTAAGTATATAAAGGGCACAATAACTGGGAGAGAATTTGCAAAGTACCTTTTTGTCAGGTTAGGAGAATGGAACAAGGCATTCTGGGCAGAGAGTATTTAACAAAGACAAGAAGTTGTAAAACTGCCTAGAATGTGTAGAAAAGTCAAGCATTCATGAGGGCTATGGTGTAAATTAGTAATTAATTATATTTTAATTATTATAGTAATTAATTATTAATAATGATGATTACTAATAAATAATAATAATAAGTCTGAAAATTTTGCTAGGGTCAGATTTTTTTCTGAAATTATGTTTTTTAGTTGAAATATAGTCAATTTACAATGTTGTTACTTTCGGGTATACAACAAAGTGATTCAGTTGTATGTGTGTGTGTTCAGTTGTGTAGCCATGTCTATTTACAATGCTATGGACTGTAGCCCTCCAGGTGCTCTGTCTGTAAGACGTCCCAGGCAAGAGTACTGGAGTGGGTTGCCATTTCCTCCTCCAGGGAGTCTTCCTAATCCAGGGATCAAACCTGCCTCTCCTGCATCTCCTGCATTGTGTGTACCACTGAGCCACTCAGGCAAGTCATACACACACACACACACACACACACACACACACACACACACACACAGCTACCACTGTTGTGTGTTATCTCACAAGAAGATGCTAACTTCCCTTGAAACCACTCTCCATCTTCTCCAGGTCGACAAGTTGAATCCCAGCATAGACAAAGGCAAGGTGCCAGAATTGTATAGGAAAATAGAACCTATGTCCTGAGAGAAGTGTGGGACTTTACAGTTAGTATTAGTAGGAGGCTGGGGAGTGTCTGAGTTGAATTAAATCCTCCTAAAAAGATATGTTGAAGTCCTAACCCACAGTACCTCTGAATGTGTTTTTATTTGGAAATAGTCTTTGCAGATGCAATCAATTCAAATTAAGATCTTTAGCATAGATCCTAATCTGACTGGTATCCTTATAAAAGTGGGGAAATTTGGACACAGAAGCGGACATGCATGTAGAAGGGATGATTTGATGACAGTCAGGGAAATGTGGCTATATTGCTGGTATGATGCAGCTAAAAGTCAGTGAACACCAAAATTTGCAGGCAAATATCAGAAGCTAGAAGAGACAAGGAAGGACCATGCTCTAGAGCTATCGGAGGCTGGTATAGCCAACACCTTGATTTTGGACTTTTAGCCTCCGGTTCTGTGACACAGTAAATTCTGTTATTTTAAGCCACCCAATTCTTGGTACTTTGTTAAAGCAGCTATAGAAAGGGGCTAATACACTGTGTGGCTCCAACAGCTCTTAAATGAGTGAAGTTGAAATAGCACATTAGTTAGAATCAAATTCATGGATGCCTTTACCTGGGATTCAGGATTTAACATAGTAGCTTGANCACCCAATTCTTGGTACTTTGTTAAAGCAGCTATAGAAAGGGGCTAATACACTGTGTGGCTCCAACAGCTCTTAAATGAGTGAAGTTGAAATAGCACATTAGTTAGAATCAAATTCATGGATGCCTTTACCTGGGATTCAGGATTTAACATAGTAGCTTGAGCATTTGGGACTGGTTTTCCACTACATCGCTGAATTGATGCCTGGGCTCACTGTTGCCCTTGTATTTAATGAGGATGAATTTCTAGACTTTCACTAGCATGCTTAAAAAGAGTATGAATGCTTGGGAAGATGATAGTTTTGAATGGATTATGAACTAATTGCTCAACTACTCCCTCAGTGTCCCCTTCACTAGGGCCCACAGGATATGCTCTTTGCCAAGAAGTAATGAATGGGGCCTTGATGAATTGTGGGGGCCACCATGGGAAACCAGAATTAGCTGTGGTAGATTTCCTAACCTTAATGGAAATAACGAGCCCCATGGGGATAGAATTAAATGGAAACACAATTATAAAAATAAGTCACAAGAACAGAATAATAAATACACTTCTGACCTGTTGACATTTTGGGCAATGGCACATTGAATCCCAAATATATTTCAAAATAGAATAGATGACACTTGACATATATAAGTGCTATGTTAATCATTTTGGCTGCATAAATTACCCCAACATTTATAGCTTAAAACAATAGGCATTTATTAACTCACAGTTTCTAAAAATCAGGAATTTGGGAGAAACTTAGCCTGGTGGTTCTGGATTCAGTGTTGTTCATGAGGTTGCAGTAAATATGTCAGCCAGAGCTTCATTCATCTGAAGGCTTAACTGAGATAGGAGAATCCACTTACATGGCCATTGGCAGGTCTCAGTTCCTTGCTAAGAGTTGGCAGAAAGTCTAAATTTCTTGCTGCAGAAGCTCTAAGTTTCCTGCTACAGAAACCTCTTCATAGAGCTGCTTATGTTTCTTTTATGACCATAGCAGCTGAGTTCCCTCAGGAAGAATGTAAGCAAGGATGAAACCTGAATCCTTTTTGTGATCTAGTTTCAGAAATCATACAGTATCATTTCTGCCACTTTTTCTTTTCAATAGAAGTTAAGCCATTAAATACAGCTCACAACTAAACAGAAGAGCATTATGTTTTGCCTCTCCATGGGAGTACTCATACCTTTATTTGCTAGATGACTCCGAACTTGAATCACCATAGTGAAGATTCATAGATTTTTGATGAGCTTTGTACACATACATGTTTGTTCACAGACTTGAAGCCCTTCAAATGGCAGAGGTCAGAGTACTTTGAGTAAAGACCCTGAGACACAGCCAATATAATACACTGTGACTTTTTCTCAAGTCTTTATAATTTATAATGACTCCACTGGAGAAAAGGAAATGCTGAGACTTTCTGGAGGACATTAGATATGAACTGCTACTAATCCTCAGAAACATAGAATGTCATTGTGGCTTACTGTTCAAAGTACTAGCAAAGGAAGTCTGATGATGCCAGATANTAATTTATAATGACTCCACTGGAGAAAAGGAAATGCTGAGACTTTCTGGAGGACATTAGATATGAACTGCTACTAATCCTCAGAAACATAGAATGTCATTGTGGCTTACTGTTCAAAGTACTAGCAAAGGAAGTCTGATGATGCCAGATATTGTGTTCCAATTCCAACTCATAATATGATAGAAAGCTAATGAGGCAGTAGATAGCTGGATCATATATATATATATATATTTTTTTTTTTTTTTTTTCACTGTGGAGATTGGTATTTTCATTCAGACAGGTAACAAGATTAGATACTGACAGAAAAGAAGTGCTAGAGTCTGCTAGATATTTGTGGTCTCTCCAGACCTACACTTTGCCTTATTTTGTGCCTTGGAAGGCTCAACTTAAGGGACTTTATCAAAAATCCTACCTTGACCTAGGCATCCCAATTAAGTGTAACCCGTAGGAAGCACCAGTGGAAAATCAGAGGGTTGCAGGAGAGTGACGGTTAGATATTTATTCCCCTACATCCATCTTCCTCTCTTTCTGCTGATAAGCAGTGGCTGCTTCTCTGTTGGAGATCATGGCTCCTATAGCTACTGCTATCTCACTGAGTAACCAAGGTAACTAGTCCCTTTAGATAATAATTTCCACTGGGATATGTTGAATTTGAATTTAAATGTGACTGTCTCAAGCAGGCAGTTTAATACATGACTTTGAATCTCAAAAAATCTCATATATATTCATATCTATATATCATATCATATATATATTCATATATATGATATGAATATTATTGGTTTAATGATGGCAGCTCAAGTGTTGCTGGTTGATGGAGAATCTTCAGAGGAAATGTACACAGTGAGAAGAGAAGAGGACTGATGAATTTCTTTGGGGGAAAACTTGTGGGCTGTTTAAGTGACAGTCTCAGGAAAAAGTACTTGGAAAGGAGATTAAAAAGACATGGCCAGTGTAGAATAAGAAACGGTGCCAATAGATGCCAAGGAACATTTCTAAACCAAGGCTTGTCAACATTACAAAGTGATATAAGATCAAGTAACGTAAGAAGCCAAAGGTATTTAATGCATTTAGAAGTAAGAAGAATGAATGAACTTGATGAGAATAGTTTCAGTGATCTAGTAGTAGCAGAATATAGGTTCTAATAGTTTTCAATCAGGAGCAAATAGACGGTGAAGAAGAAAAAGATTTTATGAATCTTGTTTGTCGAGGAGAAAAAATGATTAGAAGATGTTCTGGGGGTGGGGAGAGGATGAGAAGTATATGGTGACGAAGAGTAATTTCCTTCTACCCTTCTAGATTTTTGGTCAAGACTCCTCTGTAGTAGAAGACAGATTAACAGGAGAAAAACAGAAGTTTAAAAACATGTATACTTTCTGTATAGCCAGTACCCAGGAAAAACTGAGTAACAAACTTTAGTTTTTCAAGCTGCCACATTAAATACTATCTTCAGCTAAAGGTAAAAGAAGTTGTCATTCAGGGAAGCCAGTTATGGGAGACTGTCAGGGAAAGCACAGTAANTTTTTTTTTTTTTTTAAGTAAATAGACAAGTAGTTTAGCCAGTTTGCCAGAGCTGGCTTTCTCTTCCTATTGCTAGGCATTGCTTTTTTCCCTTCCTTCATTTCCCTGTAGTCATCTCTAGAATTAATATTTATAGCTCTGATGGTATGAGCACTCTGATGAGATTCAATTTTCAATCTTCATTTTATTGCAGGGTACAGCTTTAGAGGGTGAAGAGTAGATCAGATTAGGGTTTACTCTGCCAGGAGTTTCTATTCATAGACTTTCTTTAAAAGTAGGATGTGAAAAAGACATTAATAATGAAATACAACCTGTCCTTCATATTTGAGGATGATACTGGGACGTATTACCATTCCAGGTTTGGGTGTGGTTGAAAACCCCGAGCTTTTTGTGGCAGGTTTTTCTACGCTCTTAGAATGTTAAAGAGCATCTTTTGGCCTGCAGCTGCGGATACAATTCAATAAACCTGATGCAGCTTGAGCTGGTTTCCATTTCTTTTTCAGAAATTAATTCAGAACATGGAAGGATTTTGGAATGAGTATATGTTGCGGCACACATGCTAATAATGTATCAGTGAAAAGCCTCCAGTTGTAAGTCACAGAATGTGACTCAGTCTAAATGAAAATAAATTTATTATCAGGACCCTAAGAATCAAAAAGAATTTTCAAGTCTGAAAAACCTATGTAGCAATGAGGATAATCCATTTTGAAAGTTAAGCACAGATGACTGGTGTTCTCTTCATTGATGTGGGAAAGACAGATGTCGAATAGTCTGTTACCTTTTTTTTGCAAAGATGCTTGAGATTCAAATTCTAGAAGGAGAGGATCTGATTGACTAGTTTGGAGACATAGTGAATGGCAGCTCTACCAGAACACTGTGGAGTTGTGAAGGGTGGCAATTCTAAATTAACTGATCCTGAAAGAAAATGGAAGTTCTGATCAGTGGGTCTTATTACACTGCTGGTACTGGGTTTGGGATATTGTGGTCAATAAAGATTTATTTTTGGATCCTGGTTTCCACGGACTCTCCAAAACATATCAGACATTAGACCTAATCCAACCAAAAATACTACTAAATCTAGAAAAGAGAACTCTCCTACAAAGATAAGGGAGTAAAATTTGCTTCGGTTATGGACAAACAAGCGTTTAGATTCTGAACTGATTTTTGCCAATTATGAGTAAATATATAAGAAAAGTATAAGTGCTTTTGAGAGCCTTTGCTGAATAATATTAATAACATTCTCCAATATAAGGATACTTAATATAATCATATTTAAAAGGTTTAGACAATTATGGGGGGAAACTATTTGATTCCTAAAATTTTTACAGACAAAGCTGCATGTGTTTTGACATTTCCCATTTAAAATTGGGAAGTGCTATACAGCAGGCATTTGTACCATTAGTCATGGAAATGATATATCTTTCCATTGTGGCTCATTGCATTTTTAGTGATGAGAACATATATAGTTTTATACTGCTGAATTAAAAAGATTTTTTTCTTCATTTTCATAGATGTTAAAAATCTGTAAAGAATCTTCTTAAATTTTCTGATAAATATATCAATAAGAATAATAACAATAATGACTAATGTATTTAATGTTAGGTATATGCCATAACATTAAAAGTATTACTCATTTAATCTTTACCACAAATGAAACAGATCTGAGTTTCTCAATTTCAGCACTTTTGACATTTTGGATCAGATATGTCTCTGTTGGGTTGAGCAATCAAGGGCCATCTGGTTCAATAAAATGTTTAACAATATCCATAGTCTCTACACACTAGAGGCCAGACAAGCCTGTCAATCCCCCCTCCCCAAGTTGTGACAATCAAAAATGACTCCATCCACTGCCAAATGTCCCATTCAAGAACCACTGTAATAGATGCTATTGTATTCTGCCCTCAGAAAAATATGTTGGTCAAGAAAAATTTACTTCACTTAAATTTACTGCAGCAGGAAAGAATACCACTTCGATAGTAAGTTAGCTCAACAGATATAAGTTAGATTAATGTATTTTCAGAGATTTCTTACTTAGGCTCAAGAAGTTAAGGTGGGTCTTTCAAAGTAGGGGATTATAGCACAGGGAACTCTGTTCAATATTAGGTAATAACCTAAATGGGAAAACAACTTGAAAAATGATACATACGTGTATATATATTGGTGTTTCCCTGATGGCTCAGTTGGTAAATAATCCGCCAGTNTAGATTAATGTATTTTCAGAGATTTCTTACTTAGGCTCAAGAAGTTAAGGTGGGTCTTTCAAAGTAGGGGATTATAGCACAGGGAACTCTGTTCAATATTAGGTAATAACCTAAATGGGAAAACAACTTGAAAAATGATACATACGTGTATATATATTGGTGTTTCCCTGATGGCTCAGTTGGTAAATAATCCGCCAGCAATGCAGGAGACTTGGGTTAGACCCCTGGGTCAGGAAGATCCCCTGAAGAAGGAAATGGCAACCCAGTATTCTTGCCTGGGAAATCCCATGGACCGAGGAGCCTGGCAGGCTATAGTCCATGGGGTCGCAGACTCAGACACAATTTAGGGACTAAACCACCACCACCACCACATGGGGATATATATATACATCTTTGCTGTACACTTGAAACTAACACAACACTGTTAATCAGCTATACTCCAGTATAAAATGAAAAGTTAAAAAAAAATAAACTAGAGGATTGATTAGAACTGGGTAAAGTTCATGTAAAATAGTTCAGGTTTGGAGGACATAGGAAGGAACATGTCTTCAGGTGAGTCATTGTTTTAATGAAAAGAGAGCTGTTCCCTGAAATGAGCAAACTCTTTGCCAGATATATTGATTTCCAATAATCTCCTCATGTAAACAGTAAAGTTATTTATAGTTTGAAGTTTCATTTCTCCATAAGAATTTCCTGGTGCAAATTGTTTGATATAGGTGGTCTAAGTTTTCCATCCCACCAGTTACATCGATACAGGTAGTCTGTTTTCAGTCCCTCCAGTCTGGTTACATTGATACAAATTGTCTCGATTTTCAGATTTCTATTATCAACTCTTTTGAGCCTGTCCTCAACAAGGGTGCTCCCTTCCAGTGTCACGTGGAGCCAATAGAACACAAAAGAGACTGAGCTCAGTTCAGAAACAAAGGAAAATTTGACTGATGCAATAAAGTAGATGCCAGGGCAGGCCCTAGAGCTCCTGCTCTGCGGGACAGGCTGTGGGCAGGGATGCTTTATGAGATCTTGTCAATGGGGAGAGGCAGGGGGAGTTCCCAGGGTGGCACAGGTGTACTGCTCAGGGCAGCAGGTCCTCGCACTGAGGCACAGTGCTTTTCCACACAGTGTGCAGAACCAAAGCTTTGGGTGCAGCCATTTTGCACTAGGAACTCCGATCTGAAGACCCCAGCGAAAAGCCTCTGCGTGCTGTCCCCTGTGAGCAAGTAAAACTAGAGGAAGCATGCACACACACACACAAAAAGGCTAGATTTTATTTTAATTAACCAGATTCTATTTTTTGGTTTAATTTCCCAGGAATTGTTAGTGGGCTTTAGTGGTGACAATTTTAATCCTTCTCTAGACGGAGCTGAGCGGAGAAGGCAATGGCACCCCACTCCAGTACTCTTGCCTGGAAAATCCCACAGACAACTGAGCCTGGTAGGCTGCAGTCCATGGGGTCGCTAAGAGTCGGACACAACTGAGCGGCTTCAATTTCACTTTTTACTTTCATGCACTGGAGAAGGAAATGGCAACCCACTCCAGTGTTCTTGCCTGGAGAATCCCAGGGAAGGGGGAGCCTGGTGGGCTGCCGTCTATGGGGTTACACAGAGTCGGATACGACTGAAGCAACTTAGCAGCAGCAGCAGCAGTGGACGGAGCTGAGGGGTATAATTACCACATGGGACATGATTTACCCAAATCTGTACTGATGTATGAAGTGTTAGGATCATGGCATCCGGACCCATCACTTCATGGGAAATAGACGGGGAAACAGTGGAAACAGTGTCAGACTTTATTTGTGGGAGCTCCAAAATCACTGCAGATGGTGAAATTAAAAGACACTTACTCCTTGGAAGAAAAGTCATGAGCAACCTAGATAGCATATTGGAAAACAGAGCCATTACTTTCCTGACCTAGGTCCATCTAGTCAAGGCTATGGTTTTTCCTGTGGTCATGTATGGATATGAGAGTTGGACCGTGAAGAAGGCTGAGCGCCGAAAAACTGATGCTTTTGAACTGTGGTGTTGGAGAAGACTCTTAAGAGTCCCTTGGGCTGCAAGGAGATCCAACCAGTCCATTCTGGAGATCAGCCCTGGCATTTCTTTGGAAGGAATGATGCTAAAGCTGAAACTCCAGTACTTTGGCCACCTCCTGCGAAGAGTTGACTCATTGTAAAAGACCCTGATGCTGGGAGGGATTGGGGACAGGAGGAGAAGGGGTCGACAGAGGATGAGATGGCTGGATGGCATCACCAACTCGATGGGCGTGAGTCTGAGTGAACTCTGGGAGTTGGTGATGGACAGGGAGGCCTGTCGGACACAACTGAGTGACTGAACTGAAATGAATCATGTATTATGCTTTGGAGAGTGGTTGTTTTACCACCTGTTATCAAATGTTTTCTCTCTTTCTCTCCATCTCAGTCATTTGATGGGACAACATTTTGATCACTGTAACTATTATGGGCTGAATCACATTTCTATCCTCTCAAAGCTCATATGTGGAAGTCCTAATCCTCAATTTGATAGTATCTGAATTGTGGGCCTTTGGGTGATAATTAGTTTAGGTTAAAGTAATCGCTCATGATGGGATTAATAAATCTGCAAGCACCTTGATCTTGGACTACCCAGTCTCCAGCACTGTGAGATAAATGTGGTGGTTAAGCCACCCAGTCTATGGTAGTTTGTTATAGCCACCTGTGCTAAGATAGTATCATTGACAAATTCTAAGAAAAGAGTACAACTGGGCTTCCCAGGTGGTGGTGCAGTTGTACAGAATCTACTTGCCAAAGCAGGAGATGCAGGAGACCAAGGTTTGATCCCTGGGTCGGGAGGAGCCCCTGGAGGAGGGTATGGATAGAGGAGCATGGTGGGCTACAGTCCATGGGGTGGGCAAGAGTCAGAAACAACTGAGTGACTAACTCTCTCTCATACCTCTGTGTATTAGATATTATTTTTAGACATATTAATGGTGTCACCTGTTTTTCCTTTGTCATACTCATAAAATCAGCTCTGTTTAAATTTTTACTTTATCTCTTTCTAAACTATATGCTCCAAGAAGTTAGGATGTTGAAACCCTTACTTTTATATCGCCAGTGTCCTGCAGAGTTCATGGCATATACCAGACAGTAAACATTTTTTTGTGAATTGATAAAATGACAAATGTTGCATTTAGAAATTACTTTAAAATCTAATGCATTGGACAGAGCATAGCATTGGACATCTCATTTATATTAGGTATCTTTTTTTTTTCTTCTTTTAAGTAACAATTGTTTCCTTCCAGACAGACTTAAAAGTACAATTGTTTCCATTTATCAGAATTGTTCATTTCACCTCCACCTACTGTATATAAGCAAGTTTGTAGAAACTTTCCTACTAGAAAAAGATTTGTCAGTTAACCCTGTGTATATTTTAGAATACATTAATAAACTGCTACTATGCCTAAAACTTTACTTTTTGAATGATCAGTTGTGAGATTACAAGTATTAATTATATGGTAGATAATATTTTTAAAAATTCACGGCACATACCATTATCTATGCTGTTTACTTTATATATTTAATATATCTCCTTTGAATGAGGATCTCCTACTGTGTTATTTTGCTTGGATGAGCCAAATATTGATTTACAGTTTAATATACATCATTCTGTTAGAGAAAGTTACACATTCCCTCCAAAAAAAAAATCTACATTAGTTCATTGAGCATTTTTTCTGAACTCTTTGCCCATTTTCTCCTTATCAAATTGTTTCCATGGGTTTCTCACACTATTAGTATAATAGACTGGCAGACACTTTTAAGTCTGATTATTACACAGCTGGCTGTTGTACACTCTACACTGTACAAAAATGTGATAAAAATAGCTTAATATTTTTATAGCTTGTATTGACTTTGTGGGCAGAAAGTAGACATGAGCTAAAATGTTATCAAGGAACCCCTGTTACTTCTAAGAGAGTCCTTCTGGAAGGTGAGGTATAAATACAATGTTTTGACAGATCAGATAGCAATGTTAACTGTGTCACTTTAGGAAGAGCATTTTCAATCATTTTCTCTTAGATTTTAAATCTGAATGATTCACAGACGTTTTGTAAAGTTGAGTAAACTGAATGTCTGTTCTCTTACATTGAGAATGGAAATATGAGTCATTTTCTACATTAATAGTTTTAATGACATGGCATCTTAATTATCATATCACTCATGGCTATTTTATATGAAGTTTTATTTTTAAAGGGACACAGAAAAGGAAGTAATGATGAGGGGTGGGAATACTAGGTATGTTCCATGTACTGAGCAGCTCTCGTGTGTTAGGGCTGGTTATAGATCTTCTGTTTGGTAAGGACCTGTGTTCCTCTGGAAAATACATGGGGGAGAAATAGATATTTCTTTCACATTTATTGCTTTCTGTATCTGCTATATAACTTTAGAACGTATTAAAACTTCTCCTACTAGTCTTATCTATGGTCTATGTATGGATGTGAGAGTTGGACTGTAAAGAAGGCTGAACACCAAAGAATTGATGCCTTTGAACTGTGGTGTTGGAGAAGACTCTTGAGAGTCCCTTGGACTGCAAGGAGATCCAATCAGTCCATTCTGAAGATCAGCCCTGGGATTTCTTTGGAAGGAATGATGCTAAAGCTGAAACTCCAGTACTTTGGCCACCTCATGCGAAGAGTTGACTCACTGGAAAAGTTTGTGATGCTAGGGGGGATTGGGGGCAGGAGGAGAAGGGGCCGACAGAGGATGAGATGGCTGGATGGCATCACTGACTCGATGGACGAGACTCTGAATGAACTCTGGGTGATGGTGATGGACAGGAAGGCCTGGCGTGCTGTGATTCATGGGGTTGCAAAGAGTCAGACACGACTGAGCGACTGAACTGAACTGAACTGATATACATTATAAAAGTGTTGTGGTTTTGCTTTTCTCTGTCTTAAATCATGGATTCTTTATGATTGGCTCAAGAACACTCAATTCATATCTGTTTTCTTCTTCAGCAATTTCTCATGAGTCTTTCACAGTAGCTGTGGCTGTGCATGTCACTGACTCTCATATAACCATTTGTGAAACTGGATTTTAATTGTTTGCTTACTAATCTGTCTATGGTCTTCTTGGGACCAAACTGTGTTTTAATTATCTTTGGTCCTTCTCCCTCTTCCCACTTCAAAGTTATCATGATGTATACAATGACCACAACTAAGTGGCAGGATCAATTCTTTCCATTTCTGTATAGGTCCTTTATTCCTTCTGCATTCTAGGCACACCAGCTTTGAGCAAACAGAGAAAAGAAGCATATACTCTGTTAAAGTATGCATCAAATTCGTATGTGGTCTATATCAGCTGCTGCTGCTGCTGCTAAGTTGCTTCAGTCGTGTCTGACTCTGTGCGACCCCAGAGACGGCAGCCCACCAGGCTCCCCCGTCCCTGGGATTCTCCAGGCAAGAACACTGGAGTGGGTTGCCATGTCCTTCTCCAGCGCGTGAAAGTGAAGTCGCTCAGTCGTGTCCAACTCTTCGCGACCCCATGGATTGCAGCCCACCAGGCTCCTCCGTCCATGGGATTTTCCAGGCAAGAGTACTGGAGTGGGGTGCCATTGCCTTCTCCAGCAAGCAAAAGATTTATTTGTCTTGGAGACATTTTACCTGGAAGAATGAGAAAGACAAGCACCCTTTCTACTGACAGACTGAAACTGATCCTATTTTATGAGAGTAACAGTACATTGTGTTCATTGGGGATATGTAAAACGATCGAGAAATTTCATGGAGAGATTGAGAAAGGGACCTGAAAGATAGCCATTTTAGGTTGACTTGATAGAGAAATTAAGGAACAGACATGTTAAAAATACACTGAGTACATTTTTTCAGTGATAATACTTTCTGATAATAGAGTGTTGCATTTCATTCACCTAGATATTATGGCCACACAAAGCACTTATTAAATTTTGTGAAATAAACAACTAGTTTCACTTTTATAAAACTACACACAAATATTCTTTGTCACAAGCTATACACACTCCGTTAAAAGATGAACTGAGGCATATTGCAATTTTTAGGTTTATTTGAGCAAAAATCCACTTGAATTGTTGTTGTTCAGTTGCTCAGTCACGTCTGACTTTTTGCAGCTCCACGGACTGCAGCATGCCAGACCTCCCTATCCATCATCAACTCCTAGACCTTACTCAGACTCATGTCCATTGAGTCAGTGATGCCATGCAACCATCTCATCCCTTCTCCTGCCTTCAATCTTTCCCAGCATATCTTTTCCNTTGTTCAGTTGCTCAGTCACGTCTGACTTTTTGCAGCTCCACGGACTGCAGCATGCCAGACCTCCCTATCCATCATCAACTCCTAGACCTTACTCAGACTCATGTCCATTGAGTCAGTGATGCCATCCAACCATCTCATCCCTTCTCCTGCCTTCAATCTTTCCCAGCATATCTTTTCCAAAATTGGCAGCACCAATCAGAAAGGGGTTAGGAGTGCTCCACTCACAGGAGCTGAGGCGGGACTTTCATAGAGAAAATATGGAAGCAAAATAAGGAAATGATTGACTGAGTGTAGCTCAAATCCTGCTTTGCTGTTTGTGATAGTTTATCCTTAGATTTTAACTTCATAACCTTGAACTGTTTATCGCCTTAGATTTTGCTTTGCTTAAGAGGCATCCTAGGTCCTTAAAACAACCTCCGTCTAACAGCTCCCTTGTTTAATTAATTTAACACTCCTAAAAATGTAGTTTGTAAATAACATATTTGCTAACAAGTAATTCTTGATTTAAGGAATCATATGAAAACTTTTTATCAGAGTGAATATTCATGCTTTTTTGCATGAATATTAGTATTTTTGCAAATATTAGTATTTTTATTGGTGATTTTCTCTGAAAACATCCTTCACTTAAAATGCATGTAAACTATAGATGGACTAGCAAGGTTCAGTACCTTTGCTTATGAAAAGATGATCATTTTCTACAAGTTTTTCAGAGTGATATTATTTAACAAATGCACTAAAATTATGTACTTTATTTTAGAAACCTCATTTTATAAAAAGCACATTTTGTGTACTAAATATTTTAGTTTTGTTAATATTTCATTTTAGCAGATTTTTCCATCCACTTATATGAATATGTTTTTCACTATTCCCTGACCTTTTGCTGTTCACTGACATTCACACAATCAATCCTTTAATGATTTGATTATGCCAAAGAAAAATATCAGATTATTATGTTATATAATGTTGAGAGAAATTGGTAAGGTTATATGCTTTACTTTTTGAATTACAATATTTGAAATATTACCAAAAAAAAAAAAAAAACCCACACCAAAATAGCCCAATAATGGCACTTACAGGGTTCATGAAAGCCTAATAGGTATGGTTCATGCACTTTTGCTTTTCAATTTTTCTCTGAGAGATTGAGGTCTGTTCAATGGTGTGTACTGAACTGTACACTTCTATTTGCTAAATATATATATGCACTCACACATATATATAGTTTTTGTTTTTAAAAGATGCTTCTTTGCTAGATGATTATGAAACATAACTATATATCAAGAGATCTACTTGAAGATTTAAAATATGTTATTGTCATGCTTGTAAAAGAAAAGCTCACTTTCTAACAAAGACAAATGCAGTCCTCTTTTTCTTCCAAGTATTCATTTTTTTCTGGCTTGCCTTTCAAAGGCATTGAGCTTCGTTATTTGTTAGCCAGAAGCTTGACAATATGGTTACATTATGCTATTTATTAAATGTAGAGGAAATATTAATATCTGACCCTTATGTGAATGATCCCAACCCCAGAGTTGGTCATTAGTCCCTGTGTTTTGTTTTTAAAGTCTTCATTACATTTAGAAAGTGTGGTCACTTATATTATTCCTCACCTCTCAAAATCACTTCAGCAAAATATGTTACCACAGAAACTGGCCCAGCATAACTTCAATATAAGAGGAGAAATTGATGTGTATATTATATATACAACTGAAGTTCATCCTTTGTGTTCTATTTTCTTTTAAAATACCTTGATATGAAGATAAGTGTATGATGTAGATAATAATCAACAGAATCATTAATTCCTGTCTAGACCGTTGTGATTTCTGATCGTACTTTATGATTTGTATTACTGGTCTTTTATCATGTTATATTTGGAGGTGTTGGGAGAGTGTGCAATTTCCTTCGTTCTGTCTCATCACAACAAAAATCTGAAGCAACAGACCAATGTTACAGCCCTCGGGTGGACCAGTGTTACAGCTCCACGTTAGGCTCAGATTTATTTAGAAAGTAAAGGAAATACATCCTCAAGGCATGAGGGCATGCTGACCTAAAAGATGCGAAAAGAGAGAGAGAGCCCCAGGCCTTTGTCTCCTCTTTTTACGTGTTTTTTCTCCTCCCCTGGGGCTGCCCTTATNTTACAGCTCCACGTTAGGCTCAGATTTATTTAGAAAGTAAAGGAAATACATCCTCAAGGCATGAGGGCATGCTGACCTAAAAGATGCGAAAAGAGAGAGAGAGCCCCAGGCCTTTGTCTCCTCTTTTTACGTGTTTTTTCTCCTCCCCTGGGGCTGCCCTTATGTGCACTGGGCTGGCCAGGAGTGCTGTTTGTTCTGCCTGAGGTCCCCACTCCATTCCTCACATCTTCCTTGGTTCTATTTTCACAGGCTTTCTCCTCCTTGTCTTTTAGCCACCACCATTCTGGATTCCTTTGTCCTATTCTAACTACCTAACAGAGGTGTCTATATTTTTTAAAATTGTAAACTCCTCACAGTACAGAAGAACTATATTTTTAAGTATNCATTCCTCACATCTTCCTTGGTTCTATTTTCACAGGCTTTCTCCTCCTTGTCTTTTAGCCACCACCATTCTGGATTCCTTTGTCCTATTCTAACTACCTAACAGAGGTGTCTATATTTTTTAAAATTGTAAACTCCTCACAGTACAGAAGAACTATATTTTTAAGTATGTTAAGGAAAAAAAGATAGGCCCCAAATGAAGTTGCTTATGGTAGACATCATGTCACCAAAGCAATTACAGTTTTGGCTCACCCAGAAATGAAAAATTAAACTAGTCAATCAGGATTTGCTTGACCAGCTTTAGTTAGGTAATCCACATGATAACCTCCTGCAGTCTCCTATAAGGAAACTAACTTTGCAATAATCAATCTCCTTTTGTGACCAGTCCAGTTTCCTCTTTCTTACTTCCTTTAGTCTATAAAATTTCTTCCCTTGTATGGATCTTCAGTCCTTTCTGATTGCTAAATTGAATATTACCTGAGTTATGAATTGCTAAAATCAATTCAGACACTTAAAATGGACTAAATTGAATTTTATTTATTTAAAGTAAAAAGTCTAAGAGAGGATCGTGACATATATTTATAGCAAGGTTTCTTTCTTTATTTTTTTTAATTGGAGGTTAATTACAGTATTGATTTGGTCATATATGAAATGAATCGCCAGTGCAGGTTCAATGCATGATACTGGATGCTTGGGGCTGGTGCACTGAGACAACTCAGAGAGATGGTATGGGGAGGGAGGAAGGAGGGGGTTAGGATGGGGAACACGTGTATACTTGTGGTGGATTCATGTTGATGTATGGCAAAACCAATACAATATAGCAAGGTTTCTTATTTGCTGTAATAAAAAAGATTGACTTCAGTTCAATTCAGTCACTCAGTCATGTCCGAGGCTTTGTGACCCCATGAATTGAAGCACACCGTGCCCCTCTGTCCATCACCAACTCCCAGAGTTCACTAAAACTCATGTTCATTGAGTCAGTGAAGCCATCCGGCCATCTCATCCTCTGTCATCCCCTTCTCCTCCTGCCCCCAATCCCTCCCAGCATCAGCACATTTTCCAGTGAGTCAGCTCTTTGCATGAGGTGGCCAAAGTACTGAAGTTTCAGCTTTGGCATCATTCCTTCCAAAGAACACCGAGGACCGATCTCCTTTAGAATGGACTGGTTGGATCCCCTAGCAGTCCAAGAGACTCTAAAGAGTCTTCTCCAGTACCACAGTTCAAAAGCATCAATTCTTCGGGACTCAGCTTTCTTCACAGTCCCACACTCACATCCATACATGACTGCTGAAAAAATCATAGCCTTGACTAGACAGACCTTTGTTTGCAAAGTAATGTCTCTGCTGTCTAGGTTGGTCATAACTTNGTAACAGTTATAGGACACAAACTATATAAAAACATAGATGAATTTCACAAGTATAAATGTAAAAACCATTAGACATGAAATAATTCATAGATTATGATTCAAAAAACAGACAAAATTTAGTGGCATATTTAGGAAGGCTTATAATCTATTGAAGAGATATGACAAAAATAAGATAGAATTTATAAATTTCAGCATAATGGTAAAATATAATAAAAACCTTTATAATTTTAAATATATATGGAAGTGTGTTCTAGGGGGTGGTAACCATATTCTATTTCTTAACCTGTATTTTGAATATATAGATTTTTATTCTTTGATAATTTTAAAAAAATCATACAATTATATTGTATAGTGGTTTTTCTTTGTCTTCAGCATTTCAAAAACAAAACTACCTAATTCTGAACATTGAACAAATATTTAATAAAGTATAATATTATATATATATATATATACACACTGTAAAATAAATATGCAATGGCCCACAAAACATAAATATTCCTAGACATATAATTAGATAAAATAAAAGCAAAATAGTTTTTCTATATTTGANTTTTCTTTGTCTTCAGCATTTCAAAAACAAAACTACCTAATTCTGAACATTGAACAAATATTTAATAGAGTATAATATTATATATATATATATACACACTGTAAAATAAATATGCAATGGCCCACAAAACATAAATATTCCTAGACATATAATTAGATAAAATAAAAGCAAAATAGTTTTTCTATATTTGAAGATTTTTATAATGTCCTGCTGACCATCTTCTCTTCTTTGATCAATTAAAAAGTTTCTCATATTTTGCTTTATTATGCTAATCACTCTCTTCTGGACCAACTCCAAGTTTTTTATCAGGTATCGTAATAGTGACCTGAAGGTACCGTCATTACTGTATAACATCTAGCATTACAGAACAGCTTATTTTCCCCAAATAATTTAGGGACCAAATTTCTTCTACTTTGAGTTTTCAACTTTTTTTCTCAGTTGTCTTTGAATGTTTGGAGCCTGGTTACTGCCACATTTGTGTTCTAGTCAGTAAAAAGAGAACCTCAGCTTCTTTTCAGTTTACCTCTAAGAGTTTCCATAAAGAAACAATAATTAGATTTGATAATTATACCTAACAGTAATTGATTATTAATACAGGCCAAGTGCTAGTCTCAGAACTTTGTAATATGTATTTTGGTTCCTGGTATTGTTGTAAGTCTTTAAAATAAAACTCTTTTTGCTAGAATTTTTAATCCTCTGGTTAATTCATCAAATCCTTCGCTAGTGAAGGGTGACATTTGTTAAGCACTGTACATGCTCCATAAGGTCGACTGAGAAGGAGGTGAAATCAGCTGGATAAACAACCATGCGCTCTATAGATAGACAGGCATAGATAGATCAATATGTATCAGTTTATTTATTGCCAGATCAGAAGAGATACAATATACCTGTGAGTGAATAGTTTAACACCATGAACAAAATAAATGGACAAATTATGGACTTTGAAAAAAATGTAAAACACACATGAAAAATATTCCTTAAGGAAAATACTTCAAGATGCTCTGTGAATTGTGGGAGAAATAATATAATTTCGTGTTAGGAACTGGTCTGCCATAAATGATTTTGATTTTTCTATAATAGAAGTTTGTAAAAATTCTTAATGTTTAAAGACATACATCTTTTTGTCTTTTTTTATTTACACGTTAGTGGATTAAATTTAGTTTCTCATATTAAGCATATTTTATAGCTTATTGAACAGATATAGTGTCCCATATAAAATATAACTTACACGTTTTCTTCTTAAGATATTTAGCAAAATATTTTATTTGACAATGATTAGTTAGGGCACACTAGCTGATATAATACCATATCCATGTATGTCACTAGTTTAAAACAATGGAATCCGATCTCATCCCAGAAAATGGTCAATTGCAGGTGTACTTGTCTCTATGTGACTTTTCTCCACATGACAATTCAGGGACCCAGACTCCTAGTCTGCTTCCTTATCATCCTATAAGGGCAGAAATTACTGATGGGTAGCTTGCTATGTGTGACATAAGGGGGTGTCATAAAATAGAGGATTGTAATAAAAGCTTGTATTGATTTGGGCTTAAATAAAACCTTGGATCCACTTAAGATCTATCTATCTATCTTTTTATCTGTCTGTCTAGCTTCTATTTATCATCACTGTCTTCTGTCATCACTAGAATGTAAACCTCTTTTAAATGCCACCTCCTCTACTTGTTGAGAAAAAAATTAATAAGAAAATTTAAGTATATGTGTCATCAAGATTATTCTGAGTTCTTCATTAATACAGTTGAAACACATGTGCATATATAAAGTTATAATTAGCTGAAAGAGAAGGCAAAAATGGATTAAGAATAGAAATGGCAGGACATAAGTGTACCGACTCCTATTAAATTTATTTATAAATTAAATTAAAAAATGCTATTAAATTGTTCTGTTGGCAAGTAGGGAAATTTGACTTAGTAAATCTTTTTATCTTGAAAAGATAACTCCTATAACCCTTTTGGTGAAAAGTATATATTAAAAAAAAAAACAGTAGTCATCTATCGCCCTAGGTAAATAAACCCTGTGTTCTGTGGCGCTCACTCAGAGCTGAGGTTTCTCTTGTTCTACAGAGACCTGAAAAACAGCCTAAGCTGATTTGTATTTGGATGGTATTTTGCTTCTAATTAAGCACATGGTGTCCAGAGTCAGAGCTTGGTTGAATTCTTGGTTCCATCTCTTACTGCTGCTGCTGCTGCTGCTAAGTCGCCTCAATCATGTCCGACTCTGTGCGACCCCATAGACGGCAGCCCACCAGACTGCCCGGTCCCTGGGATTCTCCAGGCAAGAACACTGGAGTGGAGTGCCATTTCCTTCTCCAATGCATGAAAGTGAAGAGTGAAAGTGAAGTCACTCAGCAGTGTCCGAACTTAGCGACCCCATGGACTGCAGCCTACCAGGCTCCTCCGTCCATGGGATTTTCAAGGCAAGAGTACTGGAATGGTGTGCCATTGCGTTCTCCACCATCTCTTATTAACTGTGTGAAATTCAATGAGTTTCTCAATTTCTTCATGCCTCAGTTTCTTTATCCAAAAAATAATAATACAGAGGAAATGAAAGCACACCCCAAAATTCTAAGACTCGCATCTTTATAGTAGTGTTCAATATATTCTGGGTGTGTTAACTTGTATTATTTTAAAGAAGTGCAGGATTTTCTTTTCCAAGAGAACGTTCTCTAAAGGAAATGGGGTCACAGGTTCTTACATCATGATAGGTTGCATAGGGGGACCTGTTGGAAAGAATAATGATAGTTTGATCAAAGTCTAGTGTTAAGTAAGGGCAATAAAACCTCTGATGAAATGATGGGTCTGGTCTATGATCTTGACTTAAAACAAAGACCAAAAATTATACATCAGAAGGCTTGCTTCAGCACAATGCAGATGAAACAGGAAGTTTCTCCATGCCAAGCCAACTGGCCATAGTGGGACTCTGGAAAAACATGTACATGTGAAATAAAAACACTTTTTAATTGGCAACCAACATAAGGCACTGTTACAACCTGAGGAGGAAAGGTCCTCAGTGAACTGTGGTAGATGTACGTGTCTGTAGATTTGGGCTTGACCATAAGGAATATGTATCAGTAAGAGGGAAACTCACCAGCACTAACAACAATGGGGTCCAATTGCTCTCTCATCTTGCTGTTTGCCACAGATTTAATTTCCATCGATTCTAACTAGTGTCTTAAAATCATAGGGCCAAGACTTTAAAGAGTTGTGAGGCTTCCAATGAACAGATTTGGGAAACAGAAACAATGCTACAGATATCAGAATTGTATTTTCACTAATAAATAGTCTTATCAATTCAGTATCTCAAATTCCAAAATTATTTTTGATGCATCTGCTCAGTGAAAAGGATACTATGGAGTGAAATGTAGGAGCTAAAAGGATATTGAATTATTTCATTTTGCATAATGGTATTTATAAGAATGTATGTTAAAAAATGTTTTGGAAAGAATAACTATAAACTAGTATATCCTAGTATATCCTTCCAAACCATTGAGCGTTTCATAAGCATTGAGTAGCTAGATGTCCAAGAACATGAAATGAAGTTAACAGTAATATACAAAAACAGATAAAGCAAGGTGACAGAAACAAGACAACCTGTTTATGATAAAAGGTAATATTTTTATTATTAAAAAGAACAGATAAGAATGAACAAAGAAAAAAACACACATAAAGAAGATATAAAACAGCTAAAGAAGTTGAGAGAGAGAAGCTATATAGAAGGAATCAGGAGAGAGAAATTGATGAAAGTAGAAGCAAGTGAATTAGAAAATATTTTTACAGTAAAAATTTGATAAGTAGATTCAAAGAATAATATATTAATTATTTTTAAGTATCCAAAAATTTATTTAAGAAATAAGAATAAACACTTGAAGATATGAAGTTATAACCTACTAGTGCATGAGGTTAAAAATGATCAATTATATGTCAAGTGCAGTTTTTTGGTCTATAGTATTGATAGAGTGATTATCGAAACCGGCATAATCCTTACACTCATGGAATTTAAAATGTAATAGATGAATGTGACAATGAGAACCCAAAATATTAATTACACATATTGCAATCTGAGACAAGTTCACTAGAGGAAGCAACAGACATCTTGTAACAAGAAATATTAGGCTGTATCAGATTTACATAGATGGTAAATGCAGATTTATCTGAGGAGGCAGCATTTTAGCTTATACCTAAAAGATGAAGGAGGAGAATATGGTTACAGTTAAAAGAAACAGCGTATTCAAAGGCTCTGAGATGGCAAACACTTGGAGTGTTTGGACAGTGTTGATGTCAACATGGCAGAAGATTCTGTCATGTCTACTTAGTAAATTTGAGCAGATTCAAGATTGTATTTATAAGACTGTTTTTCATAAATTTTGATAACTAATACATTTCTCATATATATGACAAATGATAGAATTATACTAAGTATTACTTGTGATCAGGATATGCCTGTTAGGGTTTGTTTTACATTTAAACTTCATCTGCCATATGAGTTTCAGCAATAAGGAAATACGGGGGAAAGGCTCACTGCATAAGAATTAGGCTTCATTAGTGGCTTAGACAGTAGAGAACCTGCCTGCAGTGCAGGAGACTGAGTTCAATCCCTGGATTGGGAAGATCCCCTGGAAAAGGAAATGGCTACCCATTCCAGTATTCTTGCCTGGGAAATCCCACGGTCAGAGGAGCCTAGCGAGCAAGAGTCCAGGGGATTGCAAAGAGTCAGACACAACTGAGTGACTAAACATGCACGCAAGAATTAAGTAACAAAAATAAGTAACTAGACTTTTTCAGCAGTGAGTTCTAACTTTCTGTCTAAGGACTTCTTTACACTCTTACTGATTATACTGAGAATCATTGAATATCTCCTCTACCATCGTTCTTTCTATGCCAAGCCTGTTTTTCTATGTAGAATGCAATTTTATCTTTATCTGCACATTTGAATCTTTTCCTCTAGTTTTTCTGAGCACACTCTATTTTTTTTACTAGAATCCTTTGCCTAGAAAATCAAGTTTGGTTGTTTTAAATCACCATATAACCTGCTATTTATTTCCCATTCATGATAACTGAACTGCAAGGAAAAAATTAACTCGTAGTCCAAATTTCAGTCTACTATATGTGAGATTCTTGTCACTTGAAAGGGATATTGGAGCTATTCTGTTTCTGGGCTTTTGTTGCCAAGTAAATCAACAGAGTTAATATCATAGTTTTTATCAGTCTCAGAAGGCTTTCTGTTACTTCTTTGATACAAACAGCAGGGAACCATATCTGCAGAAGATGGACGTCATATATACCTGTGACTGACTGTACTTCTGAATGAAGAATTGCTGAGTACCACTGATATTTGACATGAAATATTGAGTATCTACAATCAGCTTTTTCCTAAACTTATTTATGGCTTTATAGAATACTTTGTGTTGCTTTTTTGTGTGACTCAGAATACTCTTCTTGGAGTATTAAACCCATTGTCCTGATTCAGGGTTTAAGATTTCTTTTTTTATACTGTTTCCACAAAGAAACTACTGTTCCCTTGCCTCAGTTTCTCCGGATGTCTTGCATTGTACTTGACTATGACATTCGAAAGCTCTATTACTTGTTCTCCTATTTCTAGTTGGGATACAGAAAAGCTAGCACACATAAGTATTGGCTGTCTTAAAAAGGAAGACAAGCATCTTCGTGACTAGCAGGCACTGTAAGGATTACAAACATAAGAGCTCATGTTGAAATAGCTCACTTGAAATAGCATTCAATTTATGCATTCCATAGAAATTCTATGTACTTTTATTATCTAGAGGATTTTTTTTATACAGACATATGATTCTTTCATTCTTAGAAACATACTTCTGCTAAAATGACAAGTGTTCATAAACAGCAATATTTTGTCCCAGTTTTTTTTTTAACAGAAACCCATTATAACAAATGGTATCACATTGAAGGCCCCCGACTACCTTCTCAAAATCATCCATTCAAAATGCAAAAAAATGCTTTTTACATTTCTTGCTGACAACAACAGTTTTATTGTTTCAGTAGAGAATTATATTTTAAATATGCTTGAATGTATAGAGTTTATATCTCATATAATAGTATTTTCCAAATATGAGATGTCTCAGACTTATAGAGGACATATGTAACAAAATTGCTCTTTACCTTTGTAGCATGTAGTAGTATTTGTAATTAATCATTAGTGATGTATGTTTTATATGCCTCTCATTCTGTTCATGTCCTTTTCATGGATTTATCTGATAGGAATACCTGTATCTGTGCTTGAAATAAAATAGCGCTAGGTGCTCAGTTGCTTCGGCCATGTCTGACCCTTTGCAACCCCATGGACTATAGTCTGCCAGTCTCGTTTTTCCAAGGGATTTTGTTTTCAAGCAATAATGCTGGAGTGGGGTGCTATTTCCTCCTCCAAGAGATCAAGACCCAGGGACTGATCCTGAATCTCCTGCATTGGCAGGCAAATTCTTTACCACTGAGCCACCAGGACAGTCTGGTTGAAATAAAATGAAGAATGCGTTTAGTACTTTTGTAATTTCAGTATGTATTCAACCTGAAAAGAATCNGGTGCTATTTCCTCCTCCAAGAGATCAAGACCCAGGGACTGATCCTGAATCTCCTGCATTGGCAGGCAAATTCTTTACCACTGAGCCACCAGGACAGTCTGGTTGAAATAAAATGAAGAATGCGTTTAGTACTTTTGTAATTTCAGTATGTATTCAACCTGAAAAGAATCATGAGGTAGTGGAGAGAACATGACCTTTAGAGATTGTTAAAGGTGGATTTGAATCCTGTTTTCTCCCTTCTGATATGTGTGTATGTATAGAAGTTTTAAGAATATTTTTGATGTTGGAATTTAAGTCAATATGTCAGTGAAATATTTTTTGATCAGGAAATAATTTGAGCTCTTCTTGTATTATTCATTCAGTCTGTCTACATAAGACTTTTAGAAATGCCTAAGTGGGTGTTTTAGGCGTTATTTTCCACTTTTCTTCCTTTTCTCATATTTCTATCGAAAGACACTAATATAGTCTGTACTTCTAAGATAACTTTTAATATGAATGCTGTTCGGTCCTTTTTCAAGCAGCCTAACTTCTTTCTGCTCCCATTCCTGCCTATCAAAATAATATCCTTATAAGGTTCACCTCAAATTCCAATTTCCAGATAAAGACGTCCTAGATCTCCAAGTAGTTTCTCTTGTAAGTACCTATAGAATTTAACTAAGGCACCTTGATTCTTTTTCAAATATTAAGAAAAAGTTCTTAAAATATTTGATAACTTTCTTCATAATAGGCTGTGCTAGCCTATACTTGTTCTCCAAAAGTTTTTCTGCACTTTCTCAATTTGAGGCATTTCTTATGTTATTCTTTATGTCTGGTGCTTGCCTCATTCTTCATTGCTTTCATCTGGCAATTTTAAGTCATCTTTAGACATCTCTTTTACCAGGAAATGCTATGTCATTTTCGTGGTACAGGCTGGATTAATACACTTTATACCATTTGCTCAGTTCCTTTTATTATGAATGCACAAATATCCTGTAAGCGTTTGTCACATTGCAATGTATTTGCTCATATATCTGGCTCTTCTTCCACTGTAATGTAAACTTTCCTAGGAAAAATAATTTTTCCCGTTTACTATTATTGCATGCTTGAATGCCTGGCAAAGATATGGTTGCACATGAATTTTGTGTCAGCATCCAATGTGCCTCTATTAAACTAAAGATTAACTATAATTTAATAAACTAATGACTTTTTATATTTTTATATTTTATATTTGAAAGATGTTTTTATTTATCCTATTATATGTTAAGTTGCTTGAAGTCAAGGACTTTTCAAAAAAATCCTTATTATTCACCAGATACACTAGTGCTCAATTGGCATCTTCTAAATTTATTGTATTTATGTTCAAACAGTTGGTATATAATATTTTATGGTTATGAAAAATAATATTTATAATACTTTAAAATGTAAGAAGCTGATATCAGTGCTTTTTAAATGAGTGTATAAGAATATGCCTTTTTGATTCTATGGTAGGCTGAACAGTTGACATGCCAAGAAAATAAACGCCATAACTTAAATTTTTCTCCTAGGACTGAACATCAAAACGTTTGTTTGATAATATTGATGTCCAAATTAGGATGGGGAAATGCTTCTGTTGAACTATTTGGAAGAATTTATTTTAAAACATCAGATATATTCATAGGTATTTCATCACTTAAATAAAATTGAATTAAAATTAGAGAACTCAAAATTAGAAGTTTAAAACTGACTTCTAGTCCTGTAGTAGAAGTCAGTTACTTCTAGTAACTGTAGACTTTGTGGCAAGACATCTAACTTCTGTATATACACAAGAATGGTCTCAAAGTAGATGAATTTAAAATCCTTTGAAAGGATTTTTAAAATCCTTTTCAGCTCTAAAATTATGATGCAACATGAGAGATCAAAGATGAACACGCAGTGAACTCGAGTCATACAGTTTAATTTTATCTCTGTTTTATTTTAAGTTGACTAAAATCCTTCCTTTTGTTTAGTGGAAATGGTTGGAATATGAATTAAAAAATCATAATAGATATAAAATATGAATTGATCTAATAATAACTGTATGCAATTTAATGTACGACAAATTCTCATGTATGCCTGTTAATTTATTTATTCTTGTTTTTTTGCTACCCTCTTCACATATCCTGGGTGGAGTGTCAAATTAAATTAGTTATCACCTGCAGGGTGCAAAAACTTTAATAAATAAGATGTCCCGGAGCTTACTTATTTATTGGGCCATTCTAGATGTTTATAATATCTGCATAATAACTGCCCAGGAAGAATATTTTATTTTTTATGTCCTCATGGGGTATTTGTGTGTGTGTATATATGCATGCATGCACATTTTTTAAGCCCCACCTATGGCCACAAAAACCCTATTATCATGAAACAGTAAGAGAACAAAATATGCTACGAGCAAAATTCTCTGAAAAGCAATTCAATAACAGCAGTGGCACTCATAAGAAACATAAATTTTAATAGTCATCTTGTCCATTTTTGCTAATGTAATCAACTAAGAAAGAGCAACAAAATTATTCAGCTATATTGAATTTCTGGTAGAGAAGAAAAACCAAAACAGTGATGCTTATTTTGTAACAACTCCTATTAAATGCAGCTGACCATTCTGAGGATAGCATTGAAATAGTGTAATGAAAAATTCTTTGTTTCTCCATCTGTATTTATATATCATAAAATATTTTACAACACATAGACATATAAAATATGTTTTTATCTATCATTAAAGACACATAATCCCTGCTTACAGTGAAGTATTAGTTTACTTTATCTCTGTTTGCAATAAAATATAATGTAGTGTAATATTCATTCTAGGGGCCTCCCTGAGGGCTCAGTGGTAAAGAATCTACCTGTCAGTGCAGGAGATGCTTGTTTGATCCCTGGTTGGAAAAGATCCCCTGGAGAAGGAAATGGCTACCCACCTAGTATTCTTGCCTGAGAAATCCCATGGACAGGACTCCATGGACAGAAATTCCATGGATCCTGGCAGGCTACAGTCCATGGGGACCCAAGAGTTGGACACGACTTAGTGTCTAAACAACAGCAACAACATTCATTTTACACTGACTTCCTCTGTTGAGTTGAAGACTATCAACAATCTCAAAAACTTTTGTGATACTATTGCTCTGAATATAGTAGCTGAGTGTCTCTGTTTTCGTTTGGAAAAATAAATCCACAGATTTCATGGTAGTAGGCATGATGATATATCTGTTAAGTAATGTCCAAATATTTGCCTACTAAGAGGACTTTCTTATTTTCCTCTCAGAACTGAGTCCAGGGTCAATAAACCCTTTGATCTGCTCCAATATTTTTAAGGTTTTTCACTCAAAATGTAGCTTTAGTGATAAGTATAATTTCCTAGAACCTGATTGTGAAGAATAGGAAACACTGATGCAACTTTTTTTGCATTACTGCCAGTTTTTTCAGTACCATTAGCTTATTAGCCTAACAAACAGTTGTAAAATTCTCAACTTATTTTATTGATATATCACATGAATAGTTGATATCTTCAAACTCCCTACAGATTTTAACTTTTTTCTTGATTTATGAGAAATACTAGCGATGAGATGATTATCAGGACAATGACAGGGGTACAATAATTGTTTACTAAAACAGTTTTTTGCTGTTGTATATAATATATATCTAGATCCATAGATATTATGTTTTGTAATTTTTAAACATTGAAGTATTGTTGATTTACAGTGTTGTGTTAGTTTCAACTGTTCAGCACAGCTATTCGGATATGTGTGTGTGTGTGTGTGTGTGTGTGTTTGTGTATGTGTGTATTCTTTTTCAGATTCTTTTCCCCATAGGTTATTATAAAACACTGAGTATAGTTCCCTGTTCTATATAGTAGGTCCTTGTTGGTTATCTATTTTATACACAGTAGTGTATATATGTTATTCCCAAACTTCCTAATTTATCTCCCCTCCCCCTTCACCTTTGGTAACCATTTGTTTCCTATGTCTGTGGGTCTATTTCTATTTTATAAATAAAATCATTTGTATCTTTCTTTTTTTTTTAGATTCCATATGTAAGCAAAATTATATATTTGTCTTTCTCTGGATAACTTTGCTTACTATGACAATCTCTAGTTTAACCCATGTAGCTAAAAATGACATTACTTCATTTTTATGGTTGAGTGATATTCCATTGTATATATGCACCACGTCTTTATCCATTCCTCTATCAGTGGATGTTTAGGTTGTTTTCATGTCCTGACTATAAATAGTGCTGCAATGTAAATGGTGCTACAATGAACATTGGGGTGTATTTTTCTGAATTGTGGTTTTCTCCAAATATATTCCCGGGAGTGGGGATGCTGGATCATAACTGTTCTCCATAGTGATAGTATCAGTTTGGATTCTCACCAACAGTGTAGGAAGGTTTCTTTTTCTCCACACTTTCTCCAGCATTTATTATATGTAGACATTTTGATGATGGACATTCTGACTGGAGTGGTGTGATACCCCATTTTTGTTTTGATTTGCATTTCTCTAATAATTAGCTACGTTGAGCATCTTTTCATGTACCTCTTGGCCATCTGTATATCTTCTTTTGAGAAATGTCTATGTAAGTCTTCTGCTCATTTTTGATTATGTTGTTTGTTTTCTGGAATTGAGCTGTATGTGGTATATTTTGCATATTAATCCCTTGCCAGGTGCATCATTTGAAAATATTTTCCTCTATTCTGAGGGTTGTTTCTCACTTTGTTTATGGTTTCTTTGGCTGTGCAAAAGCTTTCAAGTTTAATTAGATCCCATTTACTTATTTTTGCTTTGATTTTCATTACTCCAGGAGGTCGGTCAAAAAAGATCTTGCTGTGGTTTATATCAAAGAGTGGTCTACCTATGTTTTCCTCTAAAAATTTTATAGTATCTGGCCTTATCTTTAGACCTCTAATCCTTTGTGAGTTTATATTTGTGTGTGGTGTTAGGCAGTGTTCTAATTTCACTTTTATATGTAGCTGTCCAATTTTCCCAGCATCACTTACTGAGGAGATTGTCTTTTCTCCATTGAATATTCTTTCCTCCTTGTTGTAGACTACAAGGCGATTTGTGCATAGGTATTTTTTCTGGGATTTCTAGCTTGTTCCTGTGATCTATATGTGTTTTTGTGCCAGTCCCATAAGTGCTTTGGTTACTATAGCTTTGTAGAATCATCTGAAATCAGGGAGTTTTATTCCTCCAGCTCCATTTTTCTTTCTCAATATTGCTTTAATGAAATTAATAATCCCAACAGTGCAGGGTCATTGTCATGCTTTGAGACAGAACATGTAGATTGAGTAGTAAATTTCAATTAATAACATTTTTTGTATTATATATGACAAGTATATTACTTTCTTGCTCTCAAAATTTTAAGCAGTTTTCTAGTAGAAGGGAATGGGAGGAGCAAATCCTTTTTAACAAACTGCATGAAAATTCATCAAGATAGTTGGAAAAAAGAGAGGCCTGGAGTTGGTTTACATACTACAAGAAGGTATATGAATAACTTTACAGTGTGTATAAATGCTGAATAACAGATCAAGTAATTTTATTTGGGAATGTAAGTAATGATAGCCAACACCATGTTCAAATTGAATGTTAACCTTGCTTTATACCAAATATAAGGCAGTAACACAGGGATATGAACTCTATGGGTGTTAGAGCAAATCTGTGCGTACACACTCTGGACTGTAGGTGCGTATGAATACGTGGTCTTTGCAATTAAATGTGAAGATATAATACATATCCTTTAGAGAACAGATGAAAAGTAGATTTAGATCTATTCAAATAGATCTATTCAAGATCTAGAAGCACAGTTTAAGAACAGGGGTTTACCTTGTTTTCAGAGAAAGATTATATTTTGATGACTAATTATATCTTTTAAAAATAGTTTTGTAATAAGAATGCTACAGTGTTAATTTTTAACATTAATTTTTATTATATAATTTATATAGCTGGAAGTGAAGTGATGTGAAGTCACTCAGTCGTGTCTGACTCTTTGTGACTCCATGGACTGTAGCCCACCAGGCTCCTCCATCCATGGGATTCTCCAGGCAAGAGTACTGGAGTGGGTTGCCATTTCCTTCTCCAGGGGATCTTCCCAACCCAGGGATCGAACCCAGGTCTCCTGCATTGCAGGCAGACGTTTTAACCTCTGAGCCACCAGGGACGTTCATATAATATATAATATAGCTGGACTCTCACATAATATATAATTGTATATACAATGGTATTTACTTCAGTACATTTAATAAAATAAAAATTGCTCCTATGTTCCCTTTCTTTTGTTTTTATTACCTAAAACTCCTTTTGGAGTCAAAAATTCCATATTTCCCTCTTTTCTTAATTTTAGAACAAACAAACAAGAAAATAAACACATTATGATAGAAAAAAAAAAATCCAGAATAGTTCGTACTGTGTAAGTAGAACATTGATCAATCTTATTATTATTTTATTGTAAAATTTATTTTATACTTTGTAAAGTATAAATTTGACTTTCTTACTTCTTCCTCAAATCATTTCTGATTGAAGCAGGATTATACTGGGAAGATCATTTAGATAACAAGATTTATGGTTTCATTTCTACAACTGATTTCTGAGAGATCAAAATATTCTGTTAGCATATGTATGCTTCAGTTTTTTTTCTAATTCCTCTTTCTAAATGAGGTATTTAAAATGTGCAACTGGGATGTTGAGATAATTTTTTCCAAAGCATTTATTTTTAAATCTGAAAATTTTTATAGACAGTAAAATGGTTTTGTATAACTATAGCTTTAATTTTTTTTCTAGGAGAAATTACCAAATTATTATTCTTTCATCAAGAACTAAATATATTCTTTTATATTTCCAAAGCATGGTCCCTGCTGACAAGGACAATTGAACGTAGTTAAAAAGGAAGCAGCTTTTAATTTATTTTCAGTTGGCAACCACAAGGATGGATTCTTTCTGTTATTTATTTTTATTTAATCTTTGAGGCCAATGGCTCCCTAGTGAGAGAATAATATGAATTCAGCAATCAGGACATTATTTTAACATCCCTTACATGCCATTTTAAGTTTCTGCATAGGATTCCCTTGTGTCAGGCAGAAGACAGAATGAAAAAAATCTTTTGCAGTATGATTTTTGAATGTTCATTCTTTAGATACATCAGAGGTTCCAAGAATACCTGAAAATACAGTTGCAACCTATAAGATTATATGTGTTCTAGAAAAGTTAAGTGGCACTACCTGGCTCTGTGTTGAATGCACAATTGTACCAGGTATATTTCCTGCATTTCACAACAAATCAGAGAATAACAAAAGAATTGCAGTTGCATTTCAAATAAAACCAACTCATAAGTGGACCATTAATTTAATGAAAAGGAATTTTCTGATCTTCATCTTCCTTAGCCTTCCCTGAAATTATCCTTATTTCATTTATGATGAGTTAATGTTGTATCCTGTGGAGGTACGAGACAGCAGTGGACTGCTGCGGGGGCAGGGACTCTGGGTGCAGCAGGCTTGTGTATGGCATAGGCCCTCTTGGAGGAGGTTGCCATTAACCCCACCATAGAGCTGCCAGGCAGGAAGAGAAGGGGGCAACAGAGGATGTGATGGTTGGATGTCATCACCGACTCAATGAACATGAGTTTGAGAAAATTCAGGGAGGCCTGGCATGCTGCAGTCCATGGGGTTGCAAAGAGTTGGACTGAGTAACTGAACTGAACAGAGAGAAGCTAGAACTTACACAAGACTGGGGAAACAGACTCTTGGAGGACACAAACAGAACGTTGTGTGCACCAGAACCGATGAAAAAGGAGCAGTGACCCCACAAGAGACTAAGCCAGACTTGCCCATGTGTCCAGGAGACTCCAGTGGAAGTGTAGGTTGGCGATGGTCTGTGGCAGGGTTAGGGGCACTGAGTGTAGCAGTGCATGCATGGGATCTTTTGAAGGAAGTCACCATTATCTTCATTACCTCCACCATGGTTTGGCCCCAGGTAAATAACAGGGAGGGAACACAGCCCCACCCATCAACAGAAAATTGGATTAAAGATTTACTGAGCATGGCCCTGCCCATCAGAAAAATACTCAATTTTCCTCTCAATCAGTCTCTCCCTTCAGCAAACTTCCATAAGCCTTTATCCATCAGAGGGAAAACTGACTGACAACCGCAATCACAGAAAACTAACCAATCTGATCACATGGACCACAGCCTTATCTAACTCAAAAAAACTATAAGCCATGCCATGTGGGGCCACTCAAGACAGAAGGGTCATGGTGGAGAGTTCTGACAAAACATGGTCCACTGGAGAAGGGAATAGCAATCCACTTCAGTATTCTTGCCTTGAGAACCCCATGAACACTATGAAAAGGCAAAAAGATAGAACACTGAAAGATGAACTCCCCAGTTCGGTAGGTGCCCAATATGGCACTGGAGATCAGCAGAGAAATTACTCCAGAAAGAAAGAAGAGTTGGAACCAAAGCAAAAACAGCACCCAGTTGAAGATGTGACTGGTNGCCTTGAGAACCCCATGAACACTATGAAAAGGCAAAAAGATAGAACACTGAAAGATGAACTCCCCAGTTTGGTAGGTGCCCAATATGGCACTGGAGACCAGCAGAGAAATTACTCCAGAAAGAAAGAAGAGTTGGAGCCAAAGCAAAAACAACACCCAGTTGAGGATGTGACTGGTAATGACAGTAAAGTCCAATGCTGTAAACAGCAATATTGCACAGGAACCTGGAATGTCTGGTCCATGAATCAAGGTAACTTGAAAGTGGTCTAACAGGAGATGGCAAAAGTAAACATTGACATTTTAGGAATCAGCGAACTAAAATGGACTGGAATGGGTGAATTTAACTGAGATGACCATTATATCTACTACTGTGGGCAAGAATCCCTTAGAAAAAGTGGAGCAGCCATCATACTCAACAAGAGAGTCTGAAATGCAGTTCAGTTCAGTTCAGTTCAGTCGCTCAGTCATGTCCAACTCTTTGCAACCCCATGAATCGCAGCATGCCAGGCCTCCCTGTCTATCACCATCTCCCAGAGTTCACGCAAATTCACATCCATCGAGTCCGTGATGCCATCCAGCCATCTCATCCTCTGTCGCCCCTTCTCCTCCTGCCTCCAATCCCTCCCAGCATCAGGATCTTTTCCAATGAGTCAACTCTTCGCATGAAGTGGCCAAACTATTGGAGTTTCAGANCATATTCACATCCATCGAGTCCGTGATGCCATCCAGCCATCTCATCCTCTGTCGCCCCTTCTCCTCCTGCCTCCAATCCCTCCCAGCATCAGGATCTTTTCCAATGAGTCAACTCTTCGCATGAAGTGGCCAAACTATTGGAGTTTCAGATTCAGCTCAGTCTTTCCAATGAACACCCAGGTCTGATCTCCTTTGGGATAGGCTGGTTGGATCTCCTTGCAGTCCAAGGGGCTCTGACGAGTCTTCACCAACACCACAGTACAAAAACATCAATTCTTAGGCACTCTGCTTTCTTCATAGTCCAACTCTCACATCCATACATGACCACTGGAAAAACCATAGCCTTGACTAGACAGACCTTTGTTGGCAAAGTNATCTTTCTTTTTTTTTTAGATTCCATATGTAAGCAAAATTATATATTTGTCTTTCTCTGGATAACTTTGCTTACTATGACAATCTCTAGTTTAACCCATGTAGCTAAAAATGACATTACTTCATTTTTATGGTTGAGTGATATTCCATTGTATATATGCACCACGTCTTTATCCATTCCTCTATCAGTGGATGTTTAGGTTGTTTTCATGTCCTGACTATAAATAGTGCTGCAATGTAAATGGTGCTACAATGAACATTGGGGTGTATTTTTCTGAATTGTGGTTTTCTCCAAATATATTCCCGGGAGTGGGGATGCTGGATCATAACTGTTCTCCATAGTGATAGTATCAGTTTGGATTCTCACCAACAGTGTAGGAAGGTTTCTTTTTCTCCACACTTTCTCCAGCATTTATTATATGTAGACATTTTGATGATGGACATTCTGACTGGAGTGGTGTGATACCCCATTTTTGTTTTGATTTGCATTTCTCTAATAATTAGCTACGTTGAGCATCTTTTCATGTACCTCTTGGCCATCTGTATATCTTCTTTTGAGAAATGTCTATGTAAGTCTTCTGCTCATTTTTGATTATGTTGTTTGTTTTCTGGAATTGAGCTGTATGTGCTGTTTGTATATTTTGCATATTAATCCCTTGCCAGGTGCATCATTTGAAAATATTCCTCTATTCTGAGGATTGTTTCTAACTTTGTTTATGGTTTCTTTGGCTGTGCTAAAGCTTTCAAGTTTAATTAGATCCCATTTACTTATTTTTGCTTTGATTTTCATTACTCCAGGAGGTCGGTCAAAAAAGATCTTGCTGTGGTTTATATCAAAGAGTGGTCTACCTATGTTTTCCTCTAAAAATTTTATAGTATCTGGCCTTATCTTTAGACCTCTAATCCTTTGTGAGTTTATATTTGTGTGTGGTGTTAGGCAGTGTTCTAATTTCACTTTTATATGTAGCTGTCCAACTTTCCCAGCATCACTTACTGAGGAGATTGTCTTTTCTCCATTGAATATTCTTTCCTCCTTGTTGTAGACTACAAGGCGATTTGTGCATAGGTATTTTTTCTGGGATTTCTAGCTTGTTCCTGTGATCTATATGTGTTTTTGTGCCAGTCCCATAAGTGCTTTGGTTACTATAGCTTTGTAGAATCATCTGAAATCAGGGAGTTTTATTCCTCCAGCTCCATTTTTCTTTCTCAATATTGCTTTAATGAAATTAATAATCCCAACAGTGCAGGGTCATTGTCATGCTTTGAGACAGAACATGTAGATTGAGTAGAAAATTTCAATTAATAACATTTTTTGTATTATATATGACAAGTATATTACTTTCTTGCTCTCAAAATTTTAAGCAGTTTTCTAGTAGAAGGGAATGGGAGGAGCAAATCCTTTTTAACAAACTGCATGAAAATTCATCAAGATAGTTGGAAAAAAGAGAGGCCTGGAGTTGGTTTACATACTACAAGAAGGTATATGAATAACTTTACAGTGTGTATAAATGCTGAATAACAGATCAAGTAATTTTATTTGGAAATGTAAGTAATGATAGCCAACACCATGTTCAAATTGAATGTTAACCTTGCTTTATACCAAATATAAGGCAGTAACACAGGGATATGAACTCTATGGGTGTTAGAGCAAATCTGTGCATACACACTCTGGACTGTAGGTGCGTATGAATACGTGGTCTTTGCAATTAAATGTGAAGATATAATACATATCCTTTAGAGAACAGATGAAAAGTAGATTTAGATCTATTCAAATAGATCTATTCAAGATCTAGAAGCACAGTTTAAGAACAGGGGTTTACCTTGTTTTCAGAGAAAGATTATATTTTGATGACTAATTATATCTTTTAAAAATAGTTTTGTAATAAGAATGCTACAGTGTTAATTTTTAACATTAATTTTTATTATATAATTTATATAGCTGGAAGTGAAGTGATGTGAAGTCACTCAGTCGTGTCTGACTCTTTGTGACTCCATGGACTGTAGCCCACCAGGCTCCTCCATCCATGGGATTCTCCAGGCAAGAGTACTGGAGTGGGTTGCCATTTCCTTCTCCAGGGGATCTTCCCAACCCAGGGATCGAACCCAGGTCTCCTGCATTGCAGGCAGACGTTTTAACCTCTGAGCCACCAGGGACGTTCATATAATATATAATATAGCTGGACTCTCACATAATATATAATTGTATATACAATGGTATTTACTTCAGTACATTTAATAAAATAAAAATTGCTCCTATGTTCCCTTTCTTTTGTTTTTATTACCTAAAACTCCTTTTGGAGTCAAAAATTCCATATTTCCCTCTTTTCTTAATTTTAGAACAAACAAACAAGAAAATAAACACATTATGATAGAAAAAAAAAAATCCAGAATAGTTCGTACTGTGTAAGTAGAACATTGATCAATCTTATTATTATTTTATTGTAAAATTTATTTTATACTTTGTAAAGTATAAATTTGACTTTCTTACTTCTTCCTCAAATCATTTCTGATTGAAGCAGGATTATACTGGGAAGATCATTTAGATAACAAGATTTATGGTTTCATTTCTACAACTGATTTCTGAGAGATCAAAATATTCTGTTAGCATATGTATGCTTCAGTTTTTTTTCTAATTCCTCTTTCTAAATGANTAAAGTTTATTTTATACTTTGTAAAGTATAAATTTGACTTTCTTACTTCTTCCTCAAATCATTTCTGATTGAAGCAGGATTATACTGGGAAGATCATTTAGATAACAAGATTTATGGTTTCATTTCTACAACTGATTTCTGAGAGATCAAAATATTCTGTTAGCATATGTATGCTTCAGTTTTTTTTCTAATTCCTCTTTCTAAATGAGGTATTTAAAATGTGCAACTGGGATGTTGAGATAATTTTTTCCAAAGCATTTATTTTTAAATCTGAAAATTTTTATAGACAGTAAAATGGTTTTGTATAACTATAGCTTTAATTTTTTTTCTAGGAGAAATTACCAAATTATTATTCTTTCATCAAGAACTAAATATATTCTTTTATATTTCCAAAGCATGGTCCCTGCTGACAAGGACAATTGAACGTAGTTAAAAAGGAAGCAGCTTTTAATTTATTTTCAGTTGGCAACCACAAGGATGGATTCTTTCTGTTATTTATTTTTATTTAATCTTTGAGGCCAATGGCTCCCTAGTGAGAGAATAATATGAATTCAGCAATCAGGACATTATTTTAACATCCCTTACATGCCATTTTAAGTTTCTGCATAGGATTCCCTTGTGTCAAGCAGAAGACAGAATGAAAAAAATCTTTTGCAGTATGATTTTTGAATGTTCATTCTTTAGATACATCAGAGGTTCCAAGAATACCTGAAAATACAGTTGCAACCTATAAGATTATATGTGTTCTAGAAAAGTTAAGTGGCACTACCTGGCTCTGTGTTGAATGCACAATTGTACCAGGTATATTTCCTGCATTTCACAACAAATCAGAGAATAACAAAAGAATTGCAGTTGCATTTCAAATAAAACCAACTCATAAGTGGACCATTAATTTAATGAAAAGGAATTTTCTGATCTTCATCTTCCTTAGCCTTCCCTGAAATTATCCTTATTTCATTTATGATGAGTTAATGTTGTATCCTGTGGAGGTACGAGATAGCAGTGGACTGCTGCAGGGGCAGGGACTCTGGGTGCAGCAGGCTTGTGTATGGCATAGGCCCTCTTGGAGGAGGTTGCCATTAACCCCACCACAGAGCTGCCAGGCAGGAAGAGAAGGGGGCAACAGAGGATGTGATGGTTGGATGTCATCACCGACTCAATGAACACGAGTTTGAGAAAATTCAGGGAGGCCTGGCATGCTGCAGTCCATGGGGTTGCAAAGAGTTGGACTGAGTAACTGAACTGAACAGAGAGAAGCTAGAACTTACACAAGACTGGGGAAACAGACTCTTGGAGGACACAAACAGAACGTTGTGTGCACCAGAACCGATGAAAAAGGAGCAGTGACCCCACAAGAGACTAAGCCAGACTTGCCCATGTGTCCAGGAGACTCCAGTGGAAGTGTAGGTTGGCGATGGTCTGTGGCAGGGTTAGGGGCACTGAGTGTAGCAGTGCATGCATGGGATCTTTTGAAGGAAGTCACCATTATCTTCATTACCTCCACCATGGTTTGGCCTCAGGTAAATAACAGGGAGGGAACACAGCCCCACCCATCAACAGAAAATTGGATTAAAGATTTACTGAGCATGGCCCTGCCCATCAGAAAAATACTCAATTTTCCTCTCA
>SJYA01002664.1:119229-195839 GCA_006410615.1 Neotragus moschatus
CCATGAAGTGATGGGACCAGATGCCATGATCTTCGTTTTCTGAATGTTGAGCTTAAGCCAACTTTTTCACTCTCCACTTTCATTTTCATCAAGAGGCTTTTTAGTTCCTCTTCACTTTCTGCCATAAGGGTGGTGTCATATGCATATCTGAGGTTATTGATATTTCTCCTGGCATTCTTGATTCCAGCTTGTGTTTCTTCCAGTCCAGCGTTTCTCAAGATGTATTCTGCATATAAGTTAAATAAGCAGGGTGACAATATACAGCCTTGACATATTCCTTTTCCGATTTGCAGCCAGTCTGCTGTTCCATGCCCAGTTCTAACTGTTGCTTCCTGACCTGCATATAGGTTTCTCAAGAGGCAGGTCAGGTGGTCTGGTATTACCATTTCTTTCAGGATTTTCCACAGTTTATTTTGATCCACACAGTCAAAGACTTTGGCATAGTCAATAAAGCAGAAATAGATGTTTTTCTGGAACTCTCTTCCTTTTTCCTTGATCCAGCGGATGTTGGCAATTTGATCTCTGGTTCCTCTGCCTTTTCTAAAATCAGCTAAAACATCTGGTTCACGTATTGCTGAAGTCTGGCTTGGAGAATTTTCAGCATTACTTTACTAGTGTGTGAGATGAGTGCAATTGTGTGGTAGTTTGAGCATCCTTTGGCATTGCCTTTCTTTGGGATTGAAATGAAAACTGACCTTTTCCAGTGCTGTGGCCACTGCAGAGTTTTCCAAATTTGCTGGCATATTGAGTGTAGCGCTTCCAAAGCATCATCTTTCAGGATCTGAAATAGCTCAACTGGAATTCCATCACCTCCACTAGCTTTGTTTGTAGTGATGCTTCCTAAGGCCCACTTGACTTCACTTTCCAGGATGTCTGGCATCATACCATCGTGATTATCTTGGTCATGATCTTTTTCTGCACAGTTCTTCTCTGTATTTTTGCCACCTCTTCTTAATATCTTCCACTTCTGTTAAGTCAATAACATTTCTGTCCTTTATCGAGCCCATCTTTGTATGAAATGTTCCCTTGGTAACTCTAATTTTCCTGAAGTGATCTCTAGTCTTTCCCATTCTGTTGTTTTTCTCTATTTCTTTGCATTGATGCTGAGGAAGGCTTTCTTATCTTTCCTTACTATTCATTGGAACTCTGCATTCAGATGCTTATATCTTTCCTTTCCTCCCTTGATTTTTCACTTCTCTTCTTTTCACAGCTATTTGTAAGGCCTCCCCAGAGAGCTATTTTGCTTTTTTGCATTTCTTTTCTATGGAGATGGTCTTGATCCGTGTTGCCTGTACAATGTCACAAACCTTCGTCCATAGTTCATCAGGCACTCTGTCTATCAGATTACTCACTTCCACTAAAATGCAGTACTTGGATTCAATCTCAAAAATGACAGACTGATCTCTGTTTGTTTCCAAGGCAAACTATTGCCTATCACAGTATTCCGAGACGATGCCCCTACCAGTAATCCTGAAGAAGCTGAAGTTGAATAGTTCTATGAAAACTTACGAGACCTTCCTAGTACTAACACCCAAAGAGATGTCCTTTTCATTATAGGGGACTGGAATGCAAAATAGGAAGTCAAATAATACCTGGAGTAACAGGCAAATTTGGCCTTGGAGTACAGAATGAAGCACAGCAAAGGCTAATAGAGTTTTGCCAAGAGAATGCACTGGTCATAGCAAACACCCTCTTCCAACAACACAAGAGAAAACTCTACACATGGACATCACCAGATGGTCAGTACCAAAATTAGATTGATTATATTCTTTGCAGCCAAAGATGTAGAAACTCTATACAGTCAGCAAAAACAAGACCGGGAGCTGACTGTGGCTCATACCATGAACACCTTATTGCCAATTTCAGACTTATAATGAAGAAAGTAGGGAAAACCGCTAGACCATTCAGGTATGACCTAAATCAAATCCCTTATGATTATACAGTGGAAGCGAGAAATAGATTCAAGGGATTAGATCGGATAGACAGTCTCTGAAGAACTACAGATGGAGATTTGTGACATTGTACAGAAGGCAGGGATCAAGAACATCCCCAAGAAAAAGAAAGACAAAAGGCAGATGGTTGTCTGAGGAGGCCTTACAAATAGATGTGAAAAGAAGAAAAGTGAAAGGCAAGGGAGAAAAGGAAAGATATATCCATTTGAATGCAAAGTTCCAAAGAATAGCAAGAAGAGAAGAAAGTCTTCCTTAATGATCAATGCAAGGAAATAGAGGAAAACAACAGAATGGGAAAGACTAGAGATCTCTTCAAGAAAATTAGAGATACCAAGGGAACATTTCATGCAAAGATGGGCTCGATAAAGGACAGAAAAAGTCTGGACCTAACAGAAGCAGAAGATATTAAGAAGATGTGGCAAGAATACAAAAAACTATACAAAAAACATTTTCATGACCCAGGAAATCACGATGGTGTGATCACTCACCTAGAGCCAGATATCCAGGAATACAAAGTTAACTGGGCCTTAGGAAGCATCACTATGAACAAAGCTTGTGGAGGTGATGGAATAACAGTTGAGCTATTTTAAATCCTAAAAGATGATGCTGTGAAAGTGCTTCACTCAATATTTCAGCCAATATGGAAACTCAGCAGTGGCCATAGAACAGGAAAAGTTCAGTTTTCAATCCAATCCTAAAGAAATGCAAAGCCAAAGAATGGTTAACCTACCACACAATTGCACCCATCTCACAGGCTAGTAAAGTAATGCTCAAAATTCTCCAAGCCAGGCTTCAACATTACGTGAACCATGTGCTTCCCGATGTTCAAGATGGATTTAGAAAAGGCAGAGGAACCAGAAATCAAATTGCCAACATCTGTTGGATCACTGAAAATGCAAGAGAATTCCAGAAAACATCTACTTTTCCTTTAGTGACTATGCCAAAGCCTTTGACTGTATAGATCACAACAAACTGGAAAATTCTTCATGAGGTAGGCATACCAGACCACCTGACCTGCCTCTTCAGAAATCTGAATGCAGGTCAGGAATCAACAGAATTGGACATGGAACAACAGACTGTTTCCAAATCAGGAAAGAAGTATGTCTAGGATGTATATTGTCACCCTGCTTTTTAAACTGATATACAAGGGGCCCCATGAGAAATGCTGGGCTGTATGAATCAAAAGCTGGAATCAAGATTGCTGGGGAAATATCAATAACCTCAGATATGCAGATGACACCACCTTTTGGCAGAAAACAAAGAAGAATTAAAGAGCCTCTTGATGAAAGAGGAGAGTGAAAAAGTTGGCTTAGTATTCTTCAGAATACTAAGATCATGGCATCTGGCCCCGTCACTTCATGTGAAATAGATCGAGAAACGGTGGAAAAAGTGACAGACTATTTTTTTGGTCTCCAAAATCACTGCAGTCATGAAATTAAAAGATGCTTGGTCCTTGGAAGAAAAGTTATGACCAACATAGCATGTTAAAAAGCAGAGACATTACTTATTCAACAGAGATCCATCTAATCAAAACTATGGTTTTTGCAGTGGTTTTGCATGGATTAGTTGGACTGTACAGAAAGCAGAGCACTGAAGAACTGAAGCTTTTGAACTATGGTGTTGGAGAAGACTCTTGAGAGTCCTTTTGACTGCAAGGAGATCCAACCAGTCCATCCTAGGGAAATTGGTCCTCAATGTTCAGCATCAAAGACTGATGCTGAAGCTGAAGATCCAATACTTTGGCCACCTGATGCAAACAACTGACCCATTGGACAAGATCCTGATGCTGGGAAAGATTGAAGGCAGGAGGAGAAGGGGGCAACAGAGGATGAGATGGTTGAATGGCATCACCCACTCAATGGACATGGGTTTGAGTAAACTCTGGGAGTTGGTGATGGACAGGGAGGCCTGGCGTGCTGTGATTCATGGAGTCGCAAAGAGTCAGACACGACTGAGCAACTGAACTGAACTGAACTGAACTGGCAAAGCAAGGTATTACCTTGTTACTAATCCAAGATTTAGAGTCAGCATGTAAAACTCAAAATAATTATGATGGTCCATTTTTGATACATGAAGTATGTCACTTTTTATTCATGCTTGATTGCATTAATTTTTAGATGGATTCAGCCAAGAATGATATTGCACAAGATATGGATTTGGGGCAATGACAGAAAATGAAATATTGATCTTTTTAAAAAATGATTACTCATTTTTAAAAAAACCTAAGATTTAGAAATAATAAGCTTAGCCATATCATCATAAAATTCAGTGCAGATAATGTAATAAATATTATATTGTTATTAAAAAAGAAAACTTAAAACCCCTCAAACCTGTTTAGAATATACTAATGTTTCACATAGAAAAAGGAGGATCAATTATATTCTATCAAATATTTTTCATTACCTAGAAACCTAGTTTTAGGGCTATTTATTAAAGTTAATAGTTTTGGATTTGATTTTATTAAACAAAAAAAACTGTATAAGAGCCCTTTTTTAAAATAAAACTAATGTAGCAGAATTTGGGATAAAGCTATTTGCATAATTGAAATCACATTGAGAGAAAGATGCAAATGGAGAAGAGGAAAAGTTTCTAGTTGGATTATTTGTTGGTTGGCACACAGTGGAGAGAGCAGCTAATACTATTTTATCTGAATGAGAGCTCATGAAATGAGTACAACTAAGAAAATGTTGTAATAAAAACCAAGTGACTGATTTTACTAAATTAACATCGATTTGCATTTTAACCACTTATAAAGTCATATAAATTTAAGGCTGTGGTCCACGTGATCAGAGCCTTTAATATATATATGCCTTTACAAATCTGTATGCAGGTCAAGAATCAACAGTTAGAATTGGACATAGAACAACAAATTGGTTCCAAATTGGGAAAGGAGTACGTCAAGGCTGTATACTGTCACCCTGATATTTAATTTATATGCAGAGTACATCATGAGAAATGCTGGTCTGGAAGAAGCACAAGCTGGAATCAAGATTGCCAGGAAAAATATCAATAACCTCAGATATGCAGATGACACCACCCTTATGGCAAAAAAGTGAAAAAGAAATAAAGAGCCTTTTGATAAAAGTGAAAGAAGAGAGTAAAAAAGTTGGCTTAAAACTCAACATTTAGAAAAATAAGATTATGGCATCTGGTCCCATCACTTCATAGCAAATAGATGGGACAGTTGAAACAGTGACAGACTTTAGTTTTAGAGGCTCCAAAATCACTGCAGAGACATTAAAAGACTCTTGATCCTTGGAAGGAAAGTTATGACCAACATAGTGAGCATATTAAAAAGCAGAGACATTACTTTGCCAACAAAGTTCCATCTAGTGAAAGCTTTGGTTTTACCAGTAGTCATATATGGATGACAGAGTTGACTGTAAAGAAAGCTGAGCACCGAAGAACCAATACTTTTGAACTGTAGTGTTAGCGAAGACTCTTGAGAGTCCCTTGGACAGCAAGGAGATTCAACCAGTCAATCCTAAAGGAAATCAGTCCTGAATATCCATTGGAAGTACTGATATTGAAGCTGAAGCTCTAATACTTTGGCCACATGATGCAAAAAACTAACTCATTGGAAAATATCTTGATGCTGGGAAAGACTGAAGATGGGAGGAGAAGGGGAAGACAGAGGATGAGATGGTTGGATGGCATCACTGACTCAATGGACATGAGTTTAAGTAAGCTCCAGGTGTTGATGATGGACAGGGAAGCCCAGCATGCTGTGGTCCATGGGGTCACAGAGTCAGACAGGACTGAGCAACTGAACTGAACTGATAAATTTAAGAGACTCAAATTTAGCTACTTATTTCTACAGTCTGTAAGGTGTCTCATATGAGCAATGAATGCAGCGCTAATTTGTGAAGTCTTTTTAAAACATCCGTTTACTGGTAGGTGTTTAGCTTTATTCTGAATAGCAATAAAATTGAGTAACAGGTTAATGATCAAGCTTCCATGATGTTAGGGTTCCTACATTTATCATAGAAATAGACCTTAAATAAATTGGGGGAAATGCTGAATTCATTTGTAGAAGTGTAAAATTAGACATCAGAAGTCTGTCTCTATTTGACTAGTTTTGAACTTTTATCATAATAAAAATGTACATTCCTTAAAATAAGTGCTTTGTGTTTTAAAAAGGAATTTTAGGACATAATTTCTCAAATTGAAAAAATTCAGTAACTTTATGTAGCCAAAATATTATTGTGACTACTCAGACATGGATTTAAATGTAGTCATATTAATGTATATAATATTTGTGTCCAAACCTTATCAATCTGTACTTCAAACCAGAGTTTCACTGACTCTTTCTTTAAAGCTACCAATCTATTTAACTGTTTAAAATCCAATAAATCCAATCTTTTTTCCAGATGAAAGTGAAAGTGTTTGTTGCTCAGTTATGTTCAACTCTTTGTGATCCCATAGACTGTAGCCCTCCAGGCTCCTCTGTCCATGGAATTCTCCAGGCAAGAATAATGGAGTAGGTAGCCATTCCCTTCTTCAGGGGATCTTCCTAACCCAGGGCCAGTATCCAGGTCTCCTGCATTGCAGGCAGATTCTTTACAGTCTGAACCACAGGGAAGCCCAACATAATCTTTTTTTTGGAAAATATTTGAGAAATCACTGGGGCAGTGTTTCTCAAGTTTAGCATGCATTTAACATCTACCAAAGAGTGGATCCCATTCCAGAATTTCAGTTTGTTAAATCCAGGTCATAGCTCACTGTTCATTTCTAAGCATTTCTAATGTCCCAAGTTGCCTCTCATGTTACTGATTCAGGCCTCACACTTTGAAAACCATTACTTTAAGGAATGCTTATGAATTCTGACTCATTTTGTTTTTTGGTCATTGCATTAGCATGCCAGCTGACTATAATATTCTGAATTCAATTCCTTTCTTGTTTGACCGCTTCCCAGAAAGAGGACACTTAAAACAATATCTCCAACTGCTTCCTTTGAACTAATGCTTCTCAACCGAGTACCACTTTGTTCTACTTAGTGACATAGGTCTTTATTTTCCTTTACCCAGCTAAGGCTCTCTCCAAATCCACTTTAAAGTCAAGTTCATTAACAAGGGAAAATACCTTCCTATTCAGTTCACTACTTAAATTCCCCATAGATTTCTCTTGCCCTCTCTGAGTGTATAAATGTCCTAAGTTCCAGATGTTTCATTCTCTCTGTCTGTCTGTCTGTCTGTCTCTCTCTCTCTCTCTCTCTCTCTCTATATATATATATATATATATATACACACATATATATGTAATGAAAGTGTTAGTCACTCAGTCATGTCCAACTCTTTGCTACCCCATCCTGCTAGGCTCCTCTCTCCATGGAATTCTCCAGGCAAGAATACTGGAATGGATTGCCATTTCCTTCTCCAGGGGATCTTCCCAACCCAGGGATCAAACTCAGGTCTCCAGCATTGCAGGCAGATACTTAACCATCTGAGCCACCAGGGAAACCACATATATTATAATTTATTATATATTATATTATATCATATCATATATATATACATTATATAAATATTTCTTGATGTATACATATACACATGTCTCCAATTTTTGAAGTTACTCCTTCCCCAGTAGAACTGCTGGATTTCAATCTTGCCATGCTTCTTGCCACTCAACACCGATTCAGTTTCTTTTCAGACATACTGTCAACATCAATCACTGTTCATTTGAATTCTTTTTACAAGAAGCAACTTATCACCATGTAAATATTTGAGACCAATAGATGAAGTGCATTGATAAGGATCAGCCCCCAAATTCACATAAACAATCTCAAATTTACCTTAATGCTACCACTATCATTTCTAGCATAGGATCTGAAAAATCACAGCTTGTAAAATATATAATTTATTACAGCAAGACATACTAGTAAGACATATCTCAGGGTCAATTTTATAGGTAGAAGTCATGCATAATAGAAATTGATATGAAGTGAAATATTGTTGGCATATTTTGCTGAGGTGGTAATACATCCTACCACCACAAGTGACTTTGTAGTGATTATGATGATGCTATAAACAGTCATTCTAGTTCTGCTCAGTTAAGGATGGATTGTTTCTAAATTTAGAAAATAAATAGGCACTTGGCTTCCCTATGGCTCAGATGGTAAAGCGTCTGCCTGCAATGAGGGAGACCCAGGTTCGATCCCTGGGTCGGGAAGATCCCCTGAAGAAGGAAACGGCAACCCACTCCAGTACTCTTGCCTAGAGAATTCCAAGGACTGAGGAGCCTAGTGGGCTACAGTCCATAGAATCGCAAAGAGTCAGAGCAACTTCGCTTTCACTTTCCCTTTAATCTATTAGCCTGATTATACATGAAATAGAAAGATAATTGAAATGTGGGAAATAAATTATTTAAAATAAATCTGTTATGTAAATTGCATAAACCTGAACCCCGTTTTTCCTTCAGAGAAGTAAAAATAAACGGCAAGATTTGCAAACAGAAATTACGGATATTTCTCCAATGTAGCCACAAGTGCCATTTTACTCTCTTACCTTCAGTTCTTTTAGAAGGTATTGCAGCTCTTAATAAAGCAAAAGCTTCTTTCCTGAGATACACATTTATCAGTAGGAAATAAATGCTAGTGAGTGATTTAGCACCAATTCCCCTTACTTTTAGTTAGAAAACTTTGAATTTTTGCAAATTTCATAATAGGACCATGATCTAAGAAAATACTACATGCAGAACTAACCTGAGGTAGGTAAAGCTTTGACTACTAAAGGAACAGATAGAAGGCCAAGAAGTAGAGTGGGGTTAGGGTGTGGAGAAAGGTTTGAAGTAATCATGAGGTTATGGGCTTCCCTAATAGCTCAGTTGGTAAAGAATCTGCCTGCAATGCAGGAAACCCTGGTTTGCTTCCTGGGTGGGGAAGATCTGCTGGAGAAGGGAAAGGCTATGCATTCCAGTATTCTTAGGCTTCCATTGTGGCTCAGCTGGTAAAGAATCTGCTTGCGGTACAGGAGACCTGGGTTCGATCCCTGGGTTGGGAAGATCCCCTGGAGAAGGGGAAGGCTACCCACTCCAGTATTCTGGCCTGGAGAATTCCATGGGCTGTATAGTCCATGGCATCACAAAGAGTCAGACACAACTGAGTGACTTTCACTTATGACAACAGCGAGATTATGAAAAGTCTTGCAGGCTGTTAGAGAGTTTTTCTTTTATCTTAAGAGGAGAGCATAGGCATTAATCTTGGATGGGATATATGCTTTTTTAAAAGTTATTCTAGTGATTTTGTACAATTAAGTTAGAACAGATAGAAAAAAAATTCACTCAAACTTTTGTCCATTAAATTTATTTTATTTCAGATTTTCTGATGCATGACCCTAGCACGTTACTTTTCCTAGGATTCAGGAAAATACTTAATTCTTAGAGTCGTCGTATATGTGCTCAGTTACTCAGTTGTGCCTGACTCTGCGACACCATGGACTGTAGCCCACCAGCCCACTCTGTCCATNGCATCACAAAGAGTCAGACACAACTGAGTGACTTTCACTTATGACAACAGCGAGATTATGAAAAGTCTTGCAGGCTGTTAGAGAGTTTTTCTTTTATCTTAAGAGGAGAGCATAGGCATTAATCTTGGATGGGATATATGCTTTTTTAAAAGTTATTCTAGTGATTTTGTACAATTAAGTTAGAACAGATAGAAAAAAAATTCACTCAAACTTTTGTCCATTAAATTTATTTTATTTCAGATTTTCTGATGCATGACCCTAGCACGTTACTTTTCCTAGGATTCAGGAAAATACTTAATTCTTAGAGTCGTCGTATATGTGCTCAGTTACTCAGTTGTGCCTGACTCTGCGACACCATGGACTGTAGCCCACCAGCCCACTCTGTCCATGAAATATTTCAGTCAAGAATACTGGAGTGGGTTGCCGTTTTCTACTCCAAGGGATCTTCCATTCTTATCCATGTTCATTTCTGAAATACATGTTTCTTGATTATAACAAACATGAAAATACTAAATATATCAATATATAATGTCCATAAATTATTTGAAATTTTGCAATATATTTGAATGCAGCAAATGTTATATTACATAATTATTCTAAAATAAACCAAACAAAATATGGCTATTGTCCTAACTTCCCTACTGCTTTTCCTGATATCCCTATGGCTTTTCCAAATGTCCCCTTACTATTTATCTGTATCTATATCTACAGTAAAACTAGCAAAATCCAATGAAGGAGAAAATGAATTATTTATTAATTCAAGAAACTTCTCTCAAATACGTAGCTCATTCAGAGGTCTCTGAAGCCCTTTGTAGATGAGACGATCTCAATAAAGGCTGCCTATGACTTTTTTCTATTATGGTCAATGCTGAGATACTTGTTATTCAGTCTAAATAGTCGAATTGAAGGTGGGTAGCTTTTCTTCTATAGACAACTTATAAAACATAGTTTTGAAGCTCCTAAAATTATGATCATTTGGAAATACCATGTGGGGATGGTACTTGCATGATGTACCCTGCATATAAGTTAAATAAGCAGGGTGACAATACACAGCCTTGACATACTTCTTTCCAAATTTGGAACCAGTCCTTTGTTCCATGTCCATGGGGAACATGGTGGATGGGGAAAAAGAGCTTAATAGTTCATTATAAAGAATAAAATCTACCTGTGGAGAGTTACCCTCAACTTTCCTAGCTTCCCAATAAAGAAATAAACTCATATAGTATTTGACTTAGGCTGAGTTCCACTATAAACAGACCCTAATTCAAAAGTTTTAGTGTTGGTAGATTATTTGGAGTGATTCCTTGAACAAGTGAGATTAGAAGGGTATAGAAGTCATTCAAAGCATAAATAGAGGCTCACACAGTGTCCAGTGGGGGCTAATTCCCATTGGAGCCTTGGAAGCTACTTGGTCCATTAATAAGGACAGAGCTGTAGTATGTATTCACCAATTTCTGTTCTTCATTGGTTGAGGGTTCTTCTTGAGAATGTCAATTCTTGGCATTTTCAGCCAAGGAAAGCTAATGGGCAAAGATCCATATGTTTATAGCAATAGTGAATGCTGAGAAAAAAAGAAAGGCAGAACACATGAAGCATGAGTTGTAGTATTATTTAAAAATCCAAGTATCTACCTCAGGAAGTATGATTAACTATTTAATCACACATAGAACATAAGTCTTATATTACCTGGATTTGCTTCCAGAGTTGTTAGCATGAGAAAGGAGAGATCATATATATGGCAGAATGGGGATAGGAGACACTAATTCATACCTATAGACACATTTCCAGTGCTTTACCCCATCATGTGTAAAACAAGGCCAAAGATAATCTGTCTCATAAAGTTTTTAAGAGAAATAAATATGGCTATGGCTGGTAAATAGCAAGTTCTTACAACTGGTTAATATTTGTTAATATTGTATCTTCAAAAAATCAGCTGTCAGTTTCTCTGATATTTTTCTGTTGTCTCTCTTGTCTATATTTTATCTTTATTTCAATCTTTGATATTATTTTCAAAAAATAAAATATTAAAAAAATTTTTTTCCTTTAAGAATAGTAATAAGACAAGGTGACTACTCTAATCATTTTGTTCAATGTAGCATTAGAAGTCTTAGCCAGAGCAATTAGGCAAAAATGTACTTAGAAAAGACAGAGGAACTGAGATCAAATTGCCAACCTCCATTGGATCATAGAAAAGGCAAAGGAATTACAGAAAAATATCTACTTCTTCTTCATTGACTATGCTAAAGCCTTTGACTGTGTAGATCACAACAAACTATGGAAATTGTTAAAGAGATGGGAATACCAGACCATCCTACCTGACTCCTGAGAAACCTATATGAAGATCAAGAAGCAACAGTTAGAAATGGACAGGGAACAAAGGACTGGTTCCAAATTTGGAAAGAAGTATGTCAAGTCTGTGTATTGTCACCCTGCTTATTTAACTTATATGCAGGGTACATCATGCAAAATGCCAGTATGGATGAAGCTCAAGCAGTAATTAAGATTTCCAGGAGAGATATCAATAACCTCAGATATGCAGTTAGCACCACCCTAATGGCAGAAAGCAAAGAAGAACTAAAGAGCCTCTTGATGAGGGTGAAAGAGGAGAGTGAGAAACCTGGCTTAAAGTCAGCATTCAAAAAACGAAGACCACGGCATCCACTCCACATTGCTTCATGGCAAATAGATGGAGAAACAATGGAAACACTGACAGACTTTATTTTCTTGGGCTCCAATCACTGTAGACAGCGATTGCAGCCATGAAATTAAAAGATGCTTGTTTCTTAGAAGAAAAGCTATGACAAAACGTACACAGTGTATTAAAAAGCAGAGACATCATTTTGTTGACAAAAGTCGATCTAGTCAAAGCTATGGTTTTTCCAGTAGTCATGTATGGATGTCGGAGTTGGACCATTTAAGAAGGCTGAGCACTGATGAATTGTTGCTTTTGAACTGTGGTGTTGGAGAAGACTCTTGACAGTCCCTTAGACTGCAAGGAGATCCAAAAGGAACTCAACCCTGACTATTCATTGGAAGTACTGATGCTGAAGCTTAAGCTCCAATTCTCTGGCCACCAGATGCAAAGAGCCAACTCATTGGAAAAGACCCTGATACTGGGAAAGATTCAAGGCAGGAGGAGAAGGGGACAGCAGAGGATGGAATGGTGGATGGCATCACCAATTCAATGGACATGAGTTTGAGTGAACTGTGGGAGGTGGTGAAGGACAGGGAAGCCTGGCGTGCCACAGTCCATGGGGTTGCAAACAGTTGGACATGACAGTGATTGAACAACAATAACCACGAAAATAAAATGAAATAAAAGGCATTCAAATTAGAAAAGAAGTAAAACTGTCTCTATTTATAGATGACATGAAACTGTACATAGAAAACCCTAAAACCAGAGATATAGATCAATGGAAGAGATTAGAGAGGCCAGATGTAAACCCACACATATAGAGTTCAATTATTCACAACAAAGATGACAAAAATATATAGTAGGAAAAAGTATAGTTTCTTCAATTAATGGTGCTGAGAAAATGAGGTGTGTGGAGGGGGGTGCTAAAAATCGTTCCAGTAGTGTCCTACTCTTCACGATTCCTTGGACTGTGGCCTGCCAGGCTCCTCTCTCTATGGAATTCTCCAAGCAATAACCCTGGACGGGGCTGCCATGCCCTCCTATAGGGGATCTTCCTGACCCAGGAATCGAACCTGTGACTCTTAGGTCTCTAGCATTGGCTAGCAGTTTCTTTACTGCTAGCATTGCCTGGGAAGCCCGAGAAAACCTGGTAGCCACTTGCAAAAGAATGAAACATGGTCACTATCTTATGTTGTTATTATTCAGTTGCTTAGTCATTGCAGACTCTGTTGACCCCATGGAGTGCAGTGCACTAAGTTTCCCTGACCGTACATGAAAATCAACTCAAAATGGATGAAAGACATAAAGACAGACCTACCATCATAAAACCACATAACACACAGAAAAAAACACAGACTAAAATTCTTTGACCTGGGGCTTGGCAATACTTTTTTAGATTTGATACCAAAAGGAAAGACCAAGCAAGAGCAAAAATAAAGTAGATCAGCATTAAACTAAAAGCTTTGCACAGCAAAGGAAACTATAAATAAATAGGCAACCTATGAAATGGTAGAAAATATTTGCAATTATATGCTTGGTGATGTGATGACATCCAAAATATACAAAGAACTCGTGGCTATGTGCTCAGTTGCTAAGTTGTTTCTGACGCTGCAGCCCTATGGATTGTAGCCCACCATCCTCTTCTGTCCATGAGATTTTCCAGGCAAGAGTACTGGAGTGGGTTGTCACTTCCTCTTCCAGGGGATCTTCCCAACCCACGGATCGAACCCATGTCTTGTGCGTCTCCTGCATTGCAAGCCAATTCTTTGTCACTGAGCCATAGGAATTCATCCCTAAAAAACTCATATAACTAAAAAAAAAATTCAAATAACCTGATCAAAAGAAAAATTGGGCAGAGGAACTGAATAGACCCTTTTTCCAAAGATGACTTACAAATGGTCACAGATACATAAAAAGGTGCTTGACATCACTAATTATCAGAAAAATGCAAATCAAAACCACAATGAGATATCACTGCACAAATGTTGGAATGACATCATCAAAATGACAAAGGATCCCAAGTGTTAGTAAGGATATAAAAAGAAGGAAACCTTTGTGCACTGTTGGTGGGAATGTAAATTGGAACAGCCATTATAGACAAAATATGGGGGATCTCTAAAAATTAGGAATAAAGTTACTATATGATCCAATAATTCTAATTCTGGACATATTCCCAAAGGAAATGAAATCATTGTCTGAAAAAAATATATGCACTTCCATGTTTATTATAGCATTATTTAGAGTAGTCAAGACTGAAAACAGCTCAAGTGTTCATTTAAGGATATCTGGGTAAGGAATATATGATACACACACCACATGCAGAAAGATTGAAATATTGTGCAGCCATTAAAAGAAGGGACTCTTGCAATGTTTGACAACATGGATGAACCTTGAGGGCATTATGCTAAGTGAAATGTCAGAGAGAGAGAGAAATACTGTATAGTCTTACTAATATGTGGAACCTAAAAATACTGAATCATAGACACAGAGAATGGATTGGTGTTGCCCAGAGGTTCTGGAGTAAGAGGAAATGGATGAAGGTAATCAAAAAGAACAAACTTCCAATTATAAGAATAAATAAGAGTACAGATGTAATGTACCTTATAGTGATTATAGTTACCAAAATGCTACTGTATATTTGAAAGTTGCTAGGAAACAGATTTTAAAAGTTCTCATCACAGGAAAATTATGTAACTGTGTGAGGTGACAGATGTTTACTAAACTTTTGTGCTAATTATTTTGCAGACATGCATATATCAAATTATTATGCTGTACCAGTTAAACTAATATAAAGTTATATATCAATTCTATCTCAATAAAATATTTAAAATAGATATGAAATATTCATAAAATTGATAAGTAAACCTAAAAACAGTAAGCAATAGACATATGTTTATCCAAATTACTAGGAAGATTTGAAAAAAAAAATATCTAAATCTAAAAAGCATAGAAACTGAAATTGATGATGGCACAGGGAGTGGGTTAATTGATAGGTTNGTTACCAAAATGCTACTGTATATTTGAAAGTTGCTAGGAAACAGATTTTAAAAGTTCTCATCACAGGAAAATTATGTAACTGTGTGAGGTGACAGATGTTTACTAAACTTTTGTGCTAATTATTTTGCAGACATGCATATATCAAATTATTATGCTGTACCAGTTAAACTAATATAAAGTTATATATCAATTCTATCTCAATAAAATATTTAAAATAGATATGAAATATTCATAAAATTGATAAGTAAACCTAAAAACAGTAAGCAATAGACATATGTTTATCCAAATTACTAGGAAGATTTGAAAAAAAAAATATCTAAATCTAAAAAGCATAGAAACTGAAATTGATGATGGCACAGGGAGTGGGTTAATTGATAGGTTTCATACAGATGAAACAGGATGTGTAAGGCAGAAGAAAGAACTACCTGAAGGAACTCCTGAGAATGCAGGAGACAGCAAGAGACACAGAGACCACAAAATGTAAAGTATATCAGTTTAATAGATTTGGTAGACAGACTGAGTCATTTGTTAGGAATAGGAAATAGAAAAGATGGTTGAGAATTTTCCAAAATTAATGAAAGATATGAATTCATTAAGGTAGAATTAACAGATCATCTCCAAAGGGAAGACAGTGATACTGACAGTAGACTTCTCAAATGAAATAATGGATGCTAGATAAGTAACATAATATTACAAAAGTACAGATATAAAGTTCAGCCTTAAATCAAGTCCCAAGCAAATCTTTCATAAAAAGATCAACATTTTCAGATATACGAAAACTGAGAGGGCATTAACAGATAAAATACACTTCAGAAATAAAGGAAATTAGCCATAAGTTAGGTCTGAGGTTGAAAAAGAATGATAAAGAAAACATTTTGTTAACTATGCAAATGGATCCAAATAAATATTGTTATAAAGCAATACTAAGACATCTAATTTATGGGCTTATAAGGAAAAATATCTAAAAAGAAATTGAATTAAAATTATAGTCAACCATAACAGTAGCCTACATTAGAAGGTAGGGATAATTGGATTTAATGTATCTTAAGTTGATGTTTTAGAGAGGTATTAGGTTAGTAATTAAATATGAAATTTGTTTAGCATCATTACAAATTGTGTTTAACTTCCTGTAATAGAAGTACAAAAATGACTGCCTTAAATAGCTTAGGGACTTATTTTCTATCATATAAAATAAGACAAAAGGTATGCAGTCTAAGGGAGATGTGGGCTGCTCCACATTTTTTAGAAATCCAGACTCTGCACTGCTATCTTTTGCATTTGGTTGGAAGTCAGGGACTGTAATTTCTTGCACTGTGGCCAGCTGGCACTCACCAGGACAAAGACATCAGGTAGTAAGAGCTTGTCAACGGCAAATGATTTCCCGGTTAACTCAGACCACTCTTTGAAGAAAGCTTTGCTGGAAATCTTAACCCCAAACTTCAACCTATATTATGTTGGCTATATACTTAGTCACATTTGCTGAAATTTCACAGGAAAATGGAGGGTAGTTTTCAAACAGCCCCCAACTAGGTGGAGGTTCTTTTAGAGAACGAACATTTTTAAAAATGATTATTGGTTAGAAATCTAGCAGTTTCTGTTTCTGACAGAGTTAGTAAAACGTTCAGAGCTTTCAGTAAGTATAAACTAGAACTGACAACTTCCAAATCAGTAGGAAATGGAAAATGTGCCATTTGTTGAAAATACTATCTTTTCATCAATGAAATATTGGAATCTTTGTGAAGAATCAATTAACCATATATTTAATGGTTTATTTCAGGAGTATCGATTCTATTCCATGGATGTATATATATTTTCTTAGGCCAGTACCACGTAGTTTTGATTTCTGTAGCTTTGTAGTAAGCGTGAACTCAAGAAGGGCAAATCTGCCAACTTTTTTTTTTTTTAGATTACTTTGACTTCTTTTGGTCCACTATATTTCTCTCTACAGTTTAGTATCAGACTGTCAATTTTCATTTTTGATAAAATATATCTTTAATAATTTTAATAGAAACTGTACTGAATCATTTTGGGGAGAATTATCATCTTAATAATATTGAGCATTCCTATCTGTGAATGTGGAATTGATTCTTTTCCTTTAGCTTCTTTTTATTCCCTCTTTCAGCAATGTTTTAGTTTTGAGTTTATGAATTTTCACTTCTATATATTGTCTTGTATCCTGCAAACTTGTTCTGCTTGTTTATTAGATCCTGTGTTTATGTGTGTGTGTGTGTGTGTGTGTGTGTGTGTGTAGTGTACATCCGTGTATGCATGCATACCCCTTTGGATTTTCTGCATAACCATGGCAGCTGTGAATAAAAACATGTTTAATCCTTATTGGATAATCTATATTACTTTTATGTATTTTCTTTGTCTGATTGCCTGGATAGAATCTCCAGTGCAATATAGAATTAAAGTGGTAGAAGTGGACATATTGCCTTATTCTCAATCTTAGGGAGAAAGCATTCATAATTTCACAGTTAAGTATGATGTGACATGTAGGTTGTGGAGAATTAAGGCTGCACACGTGGAGGAGGGGTTTTCTAGAAATTATGAATTAACTTGTTGAAAATGGGAGCGGGAAGTGGATAAAGCTAGGACTTGAAGGTTGACATTTTGATACATAAATGAAAGGATGGACCTGCTAAATTGTTGCCGAGGCCTTTAAAAATGTTCTAATGTCCTAGGCTGCCGTCTATGGGGTCGCATAGAGTCAGACAGGACTGAAGTGACTTAGCAGCAGCAGCAGCAGCAGCAGCAATGTCCTGATAGGAAAATTTCAAACTGATTTCTACAATTTCATTGATTTTACAGTATTCTGACCTAGAATCTTTTCCATTTCAAGTTTTAGGATCAGTACTACAGACTGCTCGTTGCAAATAGTTGCTATAAGTAATATGGTGTCAAACATGATAAAGTTTCTCAGATTGCTAGAGTCTATAGAGTTTTGCGGAGAAGGCAATGGCACCCCACTCCAGTATTCTTGCCTGGAAAATCCCATGGACGGAGGAGCCTGGTAGGCTGCAGTCCATGAGGTTGCTAAGAGTCAGACACAACTGAGCGACTTCGCTTTCACTTTTCACTTTCACACTGGAGAAGGCAATGGCACCCCACTCCNTTATATATGAACATATAATAATGTGTGTGTGTGCGCACACACAAAGAAAGCTAACCTTAACCTATAGCTCACTCATACTTGGTCTTTTCTTTACATGCGGAATATATATGTTCTGCGTATTTATTCTCTATATGTGTTCTATATGTACAGGGAAAGATCATGAATGGATGAAAAAGAAAACTCTCAGATTTTTTTAAAGGTTATTGATACAAGACCTAAGCTGATACTGATATACAGATAATTAGTATAATTATTGCCCCATTTTAGGGTATATAGAACTCTAACAGTATTCTTGCCTGGGAAATCCCGTGGATGGAGGAACCTGGGAGGCTACAGTCCATGGAGTTGCAAAGAGTCAGACATGACTTAGCAACTAAATAACAGCAACAACAGAAGTCCACTCAAAGTGTTCATCTAACCTTCAGCATGCCAGTTATAGCTTTTTCAGTTTTTGATGATATAACCATAATGGATATACTCAGCATTTGGCAAAGATTTCACACTGGTTCTTTCACCAGTATAGTAAGTACTAATATAATAGAAAAGGTCAACAGAACTTCCATCTGTAATGGCCGTGGGAAACATTGATTCCACCATTTACTGCACCATTCTCAAATTGCCATCAAAGAGCGCATTTGAACTACCACTTGTAGGGGCACCTGAGGTGCCAGCTTAAAGATGATACCTTGTGAGAATGAGGAATTACCCTTTAAGATATGGTGTATGTCTTAAGCAATGGTCATTTTGTTGTTGCTGTCTTGGTTTCTTGGTAGAACGTTTTCCCGGGTCTGGAAACCAAGTGGTAGAAATTTCCCTACTCACCATTCCTTTCAAAGACCAAAACAGGTGATCTGTACTTCTGTCCCTGAATGTTTAGACTCCTGGTTCTAGTTATCCTGGGTCCCTAAGGAGTGATCGTTTTCCCAGGGGTAAGGAGGGAAAATAAGAATGCCACTAAATGCAAAGCCTAGTTTCCATTGGTTCATGTAGGATTTACTGTGGCATAGGAGTTATTACACTGTTGAAGATAGTTGACTCTCTTCATCATGAGAGTTAAGAAACTGCCTCATAATGGAACCAGGGAGGGATATTCTTGGTATTCAAGTGATTCACTGGGCCCTCTTTTGGTAGTCGCCTGTTCTATTCGTTTGTTCTTAGTTTCACACAACAGGAAATTGTCTTTATTATGGACTCAAATACACATATCCACACCCACATACATAAATGTAACCATACACATACATTACCCCCCAGCATTTCCATTTGAGGGATTTAATGTTTTCCTAATTTGTCACTAACAGACCCACAGGTCAGAAGTTGTCACTATAAATCTTGTAATAACTCACTAAGTTTACTATGGGCCCTTGGTTATCTGAGCTCCTCAGGTGGCATTAGTGGTAAAGAACCTGCCTGCAAATGTAAGAGATGTAAGAGATGTAGGTTCGATCCCTGGGTCAGGAAGATCCCTTGGAGTAGGAATGGTAACTCACTCCAGCATTCTTGCCTAGAAAGTTCCATGGATAGAGGAACCTGGTGGGCTACAGTCTATGGAGCCACAAGTCAAACACAACTTAGCATGTGCACACACACATTTGGATATCTGATCTTCTAATACAAAAAGCTCTTCCCTGGTGAGTCTTCCCTGGTGACTCAGAGGTTAAAACATCTGCCTGCAATGCAGGAGACCTGGGTTCTATTCCTGGGTTGAGAAGATCCCCTGGAGAAGGAAATGACAACCCACTCCAGTATTCTTGCCTGGAGAATCCCATGGACGAAGGAGCCTGGTGGGCTACAGTCCACAGGGTCACAAAGAGTTGGACATGACTAAGCGATTTCACTCACTCAATACAAAAAAAGGGAGGGGGACTATATTTTTTATGAAATGTCATTATTACTGGTGGTATTAAGTTATGGTTGATTTATTGGAAGTGAGGCAAGGGTCCTGAAAGATGCCAGCTATGAAATGTTAGTAGTTCTCAGTATCAGTAATACAGTTTGGATGAACTTCAGTGCAGGTCACAAATCCCTACATTCTCCTGATTAGTTCTGTATTCTAGAACATAGTCCCAGATTAAGTATCAAGAGCAGTGAATTTCCATCAGATCCACGACACTGATTCTAGAAATAATTTGTACTAGGGATAAGAAAAAGAAGTGAGTGACCACTGAAAATGATATTCTACAGCACTGGCACCCAGTTTGGATTGAGGAGTAGATTTGTAAACATGCAAATATTCAATGTCACCAAATTCAATTTCTTACTAGCTTTCTTCAATATTTTTACTTCAGATGAATATATTCTTCTTTATGGGCTAAGCACACTTCTCAGTTGTCAATAACTGCAGTAAGCATTTGAATAAATAACTACAAATGTTTAGTTCTTCTATGGGATGCTTAAAATTAATATATTTCACATTTTCTAAAAGTGAGCCTATGTATGTGTAAACAAAGTAAATACAACTTGCAGAGGAAAATACATGCAGTAAGTCAAAGTAAATTATTGCGAAGGCTCTGAATCAAAATAGAGGAGAAAGATTCATATTGGAGGAAAGAAGCAGGCTAAGAGAAATAAGGAGAGCCAATAGAAGTTGAACTGGACAATGTTCTTCCCAGATTGCTGAAGAGCTTGTACAAGTGAACCCATTTCTGTGGGTTCCACATGATTCAACCAACTGCAAATCAAAAATGCTGAGTAAGGAAAACACTTTCAAGTTCTAAAAGCAAAACTTGAATTTACCACTTGCTGAAAACTATTTATATAATATTTACATTATATTAAATTTGCAAGCAATCTAGAGATGCTTTAAAGTATATGAAAAGATGTGCATAGAGATACTATGAAATTTTATGTAAGGAACTTGAGCATCCACTGATTTTGGATTTTGGTATTTATAGGTGTCGTGGAACTAATCTCTAGCAGTTGCTGAGGGACAACTGTACTCTAAAATTTCTAAAGATGGGAGGAGGGTAAATATAACTCAGATTTTTTGCAGACACATCCTATTTTATCTACTTGTGATTACTTAAAATGAAGAATAAAAATATATTTAAACCTACATTTTTCTAGTTACCTGTATTAAAATTGAAACCAGATCATTTCTACATCAACATTTAGCACAATTTTCCCTTCCTCCCTTTCTTCTTCTATTTAATTTTCCTATTAAAAATATAATCTCAGTTTTAGAGATTTAGAATAATTTTATTAATTTTGAATTTTCAGTTTTTCTCAAAGAAGTTGCTTTGATATTTATATTAAAATTTGAGAATGATCATTCTAGAATTTTTCTATGTTTTATGATTTCTTAAAAATGCACTGCTTCTTAACCATCATTGCTTTTGAATCCTAATTTCTCTATTCTTTAATTGTTTATCTGACCAGAAGGAGTATGTCTTTGAGCATTTTTTTCCACCAGCAAGTCTGAGTGGAAAGTTTATTATTTTTTAATATGGATATATGTAAATATCTTTTGTCATGCTTTAATAGGAAGAATAATTTACTTAAATAGGATTTTTTTTTTTTTTATGACCACATGAACTGTAGCCTACCAGGCTCTTTTGTCCCTGGAATTTCCCAGGCAAGAATACTGAATGAAGATAGAATTTTTTTAAAACATAAATTTGTTTATTTTAATTGGAGGTTAATTGCTTTACAATATTGAATTGGTTTTGCCATACATCAACATGAATCTGCCACAGGTATACACGTGTTCCCCTCCCTGAACCCCCCTCCATCCTCCCTCCCCATATCATCCCTCTGGGTCGTCTCAGTGCACCAGCCCCAAGCATCCTGTATCCTGCATCGAACCTGGACTGGCGATTCGTTTCATATATGATATTATACATGTTGATTCTCAAGCTTTGCACACAAAACTCTCTAGAGGCACTTGTCAACTATCCTTACTTTGAAGATAGACATGGGCTTAACCTTGGCTCTGCCACTCAGAGGCTCTAACTTTGTAAAACATGGCCTACTTTAGAGTAGCAGTTATTCCCAGAGTTAACAGAGGCAAAGGGTTATCATTAAGATTGTTTCTATTATTATATACCTTTCTTTATCATGGCCTTTATACTTGCTGAGAAGAATGAGGGAAAAATGTTTTTGTCTTTTTTTTGTTGCCCTGGCTTTACATAGAATGTTTTTAACCCCAAGCTTAAAAATTCACAGTAGGATGTGTTGAGGTATCACCATTATTCTTTGGACAGTGAGTCCCCCTGCATGTTGACCTTCAATATGCTATGTTTCAGAGATGCAAACGTGCGTTTGCCTGTCCAATCACATAAGTGGATTCACAGGTCTGGCATACGGTGTTATGTGCATAGATCCTCGACAAGTAGCTGTGCTTTCGTGTACTTGGATGTACAGTCCTGTATGGAGTACAGTAGTACGGTATCTATATTTCAAGTCCAGGGTGTCCGAAAGCAAGGGTAAAAGCAGCAGTCACGTCACTGATGCTGCTAAGAAGCACCAAGGGAGACAAGAGGAAGAGGGAACTGAAGAGCCAAAGAGATTCGCGATGCAAGAAATGACAAGGGAATTTTCTTTATTTGAGGAGACACTTAGTTTTTGAGGCATGGAACCTGAACGTATTACAGTATGCAAAAGTCTTAGGAGCTATTCAGAATGCAAGCCAATGCTACTGTGCCATCTTATGAGAAAAAAGAGCTACTATCCAAATATCCCTGGGTCATTTCTTCAAGAGGCTAGATAGAATTGAATCCAGCAAGGAACCAGAATCTGTGCCTCAATGTCAGGCGTGAGTGAAATCGCAGCCTGCCCTCCATCTCCTACTGCTAACAATCCTTCAGCTTTACCGTCTCCCACCTCCTCGCCCTCCTCCACTCAGTAACTCTCCTTGCCTGTTCACTTGATGCCAGCCCCTGTATGCCAACTGTTGTACTGTACTACTGTACTTTTCAAGGTACAGCACAGTAAGACTAAAAGTGTTTTCTTTACTTTTTGGTTTTTTATGTATTATTTGTGAAAATTCTTACAAACCTACTACAGTACAGTACCATATAGCTGATGATCGTTGTACTTGGGTACCTTGGCTAACTTTGTTGGACTTAAATGAACAAACTGGACTTACTAAACAGGCTCTTGGGAACAAATTCATTCACATGTAGGGGACTTACTGTATACTCACCAAAAAATGTTGTCAATAAGCTAAATAATCTTTCTTGACTTAGCAATTCTCTTCTAAATCCTTAACAAATTTGAACTGTTATGCCATAGACGACATGTCATCTTTTCTTGTTGAGACTGTAAGTTAAATGTTTTATACAGTCTTTTCCTATAAGCTTGTAATAATTCTATTACCGAGGAAAGAGCTTCTTCTGATTACTAATGTAGACTCCTTACATGTAAATATATTTTTCCTGCTCATCCTTACAGTGGAAAGCCTAGGCTTAAATAGCCCTGGAATAAAAATTTGTAAATCCCAATCAGTGAAGGAGAAAAATCTACAAGGAAGGGGAAATGAGTTTGGATTTGTTCTTGAATGACTTTGGTGGTTCAGCAGTAGGAGCAGCCCTAGCAGAGAAGGAATGTACCCAAAGGGAGGCAACCACATCGCTTTGGCAATGCAGTAAAGAAATGTTCTTTGTCTCTGTTTAAGGGGTAACAAGCAGTTAGTTCCTACCATAGCCTCCCTCTTTGTAAGTCAGCAATAGTGTTCTGTGCTTGGCACATCCAGCTAAACCATGGGCCTTTAATGCATGATACCATTTCTCGAATAACTGGTTCTTCCCAAATGCACCTCTTGACTGCTCTTCCTTTTGTTTTTGTTTTTCGGGTTAGCTGGAGTTATTGAGATTTTGTGAGAATATGGTCTCCTCCGTTTAACACATAGGCAAAGGCTTTCTTCACAGACAGCTACATTTAAGTCACTCTTCCTTCATTATAGTCAACTAAAAAAATAGCCCCAGATACACAGGTCTATGTAGTAAAGAATTCAGCCTTGGCCAAAAAGATCTTTGACTTTAGCCTAGGCTCTAGGGAAAGTAAAAGTGTTGGTAGCTCAGTCATGTCTGACTCTTTGAGACGCGTATGGACTATAGCCCTGCCAGGCTTCTTGGTCCATGGGGTTCCGCAGGCAAGAATACTGGAGTGGGTAGCCAATCCCTTCTACAGGTGATCTTGAGCCAGGGGGTCACGCTTGGGGATCTTCCTTCTCAGGAAGAGTCTTTACAACCTGAGCCACCAGGGAAGCCCGAGACTCCAGGGAAGTAACCACTAAATCCCAGTGATAGAAGTGCATTCATGGTGAACCCTTCTGATCACACCTGCTAGCTTATACTAATGAGATGTTAAGGCCACATCCAATGTCGATCTGACTGCTGGATGAGGGACTGTTGGAGACCACATTCAACCCATGAATGATTAACCCAATTAATAAAATTACTTAAATGAGTGTGCCATAAAATCTCTGACACCTAACCTCATATGAGCTTTCTTGTTTGGAAATTCTTTGTGAGTATCATCACACATCCTAACCAGGAGGAGGGAAAGCCCTTGATGACTATGTGGGGAGAGGATGACCTACAGCCCTGATGAATTTTGAGCCTCCTCCTAGACTCTGCCAGATGCACCTTTTCCCATTGTTTGACTCTAATTTGTGTCCTCTCTCTGTAATAAACATTGTGAGTATAATAGCTTTCAGTAAACTCTTGAAATGTTCTAGTAAATTCCCTAACTAGAGGGTAGTTTGGTAAACCCTCAAACCTGCCATTAGTGTCAGAAGTGAGGAAAGTTTTGTGGAGAGTGCAACTTCAAACCTCAAAATTTGTCAAACTTTGGCTGTGGTCCTTTCCCAGATCTTATATTCTGCTTCCATATCTACTTTTCTGTTTCTGCACAATCAAACTGATGCAAGCAGCTTAAATTTGATACAATTAAATATAACATATCTTGATACATGATATATATAATAGAATGATTGACTCACTCTGTTCTTTTTCAAAATTGTTTTAACTATTTTATGTACATTTAGTCTTCTTTATAAAATGTAGACTCAGCTGTCAACCTCAGAAAATAAAACTCAACAGTGGCCGCAGGACTGGAAAAGGTCAGTTTTCATTCCAATCCCAAAGAAAGGCAATGCCAAAGAATGTTCAAACTACCACACAATTGCACTCATCTCACATGCTAGCAAAATAATGCTCAAAATTGTCCAAGCCNAAAAAAAAAAAAAAAAAAGAGTCATTTATGAAGTTAAGAATTAGCTTAATGATTTCACTATTTTAATACTTTTGACAATGTTAGGATTGAAATTTTTGAGAAATAAACTATTGGAAAAGAAAATTAACTTTTTCTTTACAAAATCTTATAAACAAATAGGGTACTCTAGGGATACTCCAAAGAGAATATTGAAAATCATTTTTAAAACAAAAGGCATAGATAACAGTATGAAAATATATATATTAAAATATTTCTAGATGTCATTAGGAAACAATCCAAGTTTCTTTTTAATACAAATGTAGAACAAATAAAGTATGATAAAGCTCCAGTATACTTTATACATATCTGTGCTAGTAATGTGAAGTCTGTGGATTTCAGGATTCTGAGTGTTGTGTGTGATGAGGGAGGGGGGTGAGTGTGGTGACTGGTGACTATGTGGTGTGCTATGGATGTGGAGTGTGTGTCTAGTGTGACTGACATGTGTATGTAGGTGATATTATGTGTCTGTCATGTACATATCCTGTAACTAACATGAGCACGCTTTGTTAGTATGTACATATACACATATATCCTATGTATATACTATATCCTGTAGTATACTTTATATCCTTGACTATTTTACACTTTTGATAAAACATTGCTATGCTACGTACAGGTCTGGGATGGAAAGAAAATAATTCCAAAGGGAAGATTTGAGTATTGGAGATAAAGATGAACTATGAATAGTGTGTTAATTGCCTCTCTTGTGTGTGGTAGAAGGAAGATTATCTTTGTCTTTCAGTCATTCCCAAACCGTTCTTTCCCCGTGGATGTACTGGACTGATTTTATTCCATCCCACCCAGCCACCTCTGTCCCATGTCTGGTTTTCCCTACAATCAAGATTGTACACTATACTAGCTTATTAGAATGAACAGCTGAGGACTAGGAAGACACTTAACATTTACAGTCTCCCAAAGTACTTAACAGGAGTGATATGCCATGAAGATGGGAGTTTAGACTGAGGCAAAAGGCATCTAAATAAAAATCATTAAAGATAAGTGAATTTTGCTGATAACAGGAGGAATATTTTTCTACACAGCTTTCAAAAATGACCATGAGTAAGAAAGTTACATAACATTTTTGGCAGCTGACTTAGTGAAATAGCTGGGCTTAAAGTAACAACAGATTGAGTTTTACAATGAGCTAATTATNAAAATCATTAAAGATAAGTGAATTTTGCTGATAACAGGAGGAATATTTTTCTACACAGCTTTCAAAAATGACCATGAGTAAGAAAGTTACATAACACTTTTGGCAGCTGACTTAGTGAAATAGCTGGGCTTAAAGTAACAACAGATTGAGTTTTACAATGAGCTAATTATTAGTGAGAGGAAATAACAGCTGTGAAGTAACAACTTTCATAAAAGTTTCCCCCCACCAAAAAAAAAAAAGCGATGATCTATAAAAGTATAATTAGGAGGAGAAACGTTTATGTTCATAAATATGCCCTGTTTAACAGTCTTGACATTAGGTGACTTTGACCATAATTTGTTCCAGTTTTTCCATTCATGTTACTTTCCTTGTATTAATAAAAACTGATTTAAAATACTGAGTAGTAATAGAAGCTTGGAGTGTAAAATGTTTACTGGCTTATTAGATTTGAAGTGATAGTTATTAAAACTTTAAAATATTTTAAACTTTAAAAGAATGTAATACATTTTGGAGAGGAAACTTAACAACTAGGATCTAATTATAATTTTTATCAAAGAATCCACCAGACCTTGTAGTCAAAAATACATTGCTATTTATGTTTAATAATGACTCCTAGGGTAGTGCATATCAAATTGAAATCATTGGTGCCATAACCTTAAATTGTAAGAAATATTTATCTATGTAAATGAGAGAAAAATAATCTGTTTAGTGAAGAAGGAACTCTGAGAGTAATTGAATCATCCCACTCCACCCTACCCCACAATCTTTTTAATGTGGAGGTTATATCTAGTGTTAGTATTTCCAACCTCCACTGCCCTGAGTACAAATTAGGTTGCGCTTACAGTATCTCACAACTCGATACTTGGACTTCCCTCCCTGGTGGCTCAGATGGTAAAGAACCCACCTGAAATGGGTTGGGGGCAGGGAGGGAGACCTGGGTTCCATCCCTGGGTTGGGAAGATCCCCTAGAGGAGGGCATGTCAACCCACTCCAGTATTCTTGCTTGGAAAATCCCCAAGGACAAAGGAGCCTGGTGGGCTGCAGTCAATGGGATGGCAAAGAGTCGGGCACAACTGAGCGCCTAAGTATGCACACATGCACAACTTGTACTGGTGATTTCTCATCATTGCTTACATGATGTCATATGACTGGAATTAGCACAGGATTGCTGAATAGAAGTCATGTGTCATTGCAGGGCCAAAGTCTGTAGTGACTGGAGGGAGACATTTTCACACTGACTTCCTGTCCCACATAGACTAGGGAGACTATGAGTCCTGGATAGGGTACCCAGAGAGTGGCGGGAACTTCACTAGCCTGAATGGCTGAGTTGCTACAGAGAACAAGTGCCCTGGAGAGTTGCTCAGAGCCTCAACTGACTGCAAAAATTAAAAATTAAAATTAAACTTTTACTGCATTAACTTCTAAGATTTGGGGGTTGTTTGCTCTTTCGACGTATCTTTTAGTTTATTCCAACCCTTGAGTATTCCAAGTCCCCCATCTTGACCAGAAGGAATTTCTGACATTTTCTAGGATTTCCAAGCACGTCTAGAATTTAATACACCTTTTGTATCCATTCTGCTTGCCTCTAATCACATCTAATGAACTGAGAATCCTCAGGGGAAGATTCTGCAACTTCTGTCCTTCTGCAAATCTTAAGGATGAGATTTCTCAGTCTATTCATCCCCGTTTTTTGATCTGGGTGTATCAAGCACCCTAAAACCGGTGGTTCAGTCAGGGAGTTTAACATCAGATGCCACTACTACCTCTCCCATATCAAAAATAGAGCAATACATTTGTCAGGGTTTATGCCTGAAAGTCCAAGATTTTATTGATTAAACCAGAAGAGACCTACAAGGGAGCTATTTTTGGTCAATTTCTCTTATCTGCTGGCTTTTATGCAACAGGAGACTTCAGTTGATTTGCCTAGGTACTAGGTGCTACTGCTGCTGCTAAGTCGCTTCAGTCGTGTCTGACTCTGTGCGACCCCATAGACAGCAGCCCATCAGGCTCCCCCATCCCTGGCATTCTCAATGCAAGAACACTGGAGTGGGTTGCCATCTCCTTCTCCAATGCATGAAAGCTGGCTCCATGAAACGAGGACAGTCTCTCCCATCCCCAAATATCAGTTGAGGAAGGTAATCATGATAAGTGATTGTGGCACTGTGTTACACCTACTAGCAAAAACAGCTCTTTCAGTTCACAGAGAGAGCTATTACCCCAAACCATTTTTTTGAGTCCTACAGAATTGAAATCTTACCATGCTTGGAATCACCATGCATATACGTATATAATCATTCTCAAATTTATTTCAAAGTATCTCCAGATTTTCATTTGTGTGCAGAACATTTTTACTCAAGTTTTGCAGCTACTGTTTGCAGACTTTCCACCCTAATCCACTGTACCAAGATGACCTTTCTTGGAGCCCTTAATAAGAATAATGTTCCTCTGGGTACAAGCTTGATGACCATCTTCATTATATCATTTGCCAGACAGTAGGTGATGAAAAATGAATCCTTTCATGTCTATGAGTCATTTGTCTCCCAGAACATGAAGCATAATTATTGTTCCCAAGGCATCACATAATCTTTCGTGACAAGAAAGAATGCTCTTGAGTCTGGCTCCAGGCCAAAATCCTATGTCTGAACTTTCAGGACTGACCATATATAATTACAGAGACCATCTCAAAGATCTCATGAGAGAAAACTGTCTTCCCCACAATCACGCCTTTTACAAAGAATATGTCGCTGTCTGTAGTGGGAACTGCAGTCAAAGGCTCAGGCTACCTTCCCCATAAAGTGGAGTGAAGTGAAGTTGCTCAGTCATGTCCTACTCTTCGTGACCCCATGGACTGTAACCTACCAGGCTCCTCTGTCCATGGGATTTTCCAGGCAAGAATACTGGAGTGGGTTTCCCTTTCCTTCTCCAAGAGATCTTCCCAACCCAGGGACTGAACCCAGGTCTCCCACATTATAGGCAGACGCTTTACCATTTGAGCCACCAGGCAAGTCACCTTCCCTGTGCTCATACATATATATGTATTCTTACCTCAGATGCCTCATTTTTAAAGCCTTCATCTGAAAACCTTGACTGAGGCCCTTTTCAGCAACTCTGCCTAGATCTCCTTATTGTATGGTCTTTATATATTTTTCTCTTCTCTGACTTAGTAGGTTTCCACTCTTAGGTCTTTCCCTTGTCATCTCTCCAGCCTCTCCAGATCCAGGGAAAGAGCTGGAAGCTTGCTTGGGGCTCTCCTGTGGTGTGACATTTCCCATGCCTGCACCATATGTAATCCAAGTGACCCACACCTGATGCTATTCTGTGGGGCAAAATGAATCATTTTATTTCTTTGGCTCTTACATATACTATAAGTGCATCAGGGCTTGAATGTTACTTTTAGTTTTGGGATTGTCCTGCTGCGGCTCCTAAGTTGCTTTAGTTGTGTCCGACTCTGTGTGACCCCATTGACGGCAGCCCACTAGGCTCCTCCGTCCCTGGGATTCTCCAGGCAAGAACACTGGAGTGGGTTGCCATTTTCTTCTGCAATGCATGAAAGTGAAAAGTGAAACGGAAGTTGCTCAGTCGTGTCCGACTCTTAGCGACCCCATGGACTTCAGCCTTCCAGGCTCCTCCGTCCATGGGATTTTCCGGGCAAGAGTACCGGAGTGGGGTGCCATCGCCTTCTCCGTGGGATTGTCCTACTTGTATTAATCAACCACTTTGATAGCCAAGAACTCAGCAAACTTTCAGGATATTTTCTTCCAACCTTCCTCCTTTAGTGATACAAAACTACTATGCTATTTGAGTTTAAGAAGAGGACTGTGTGCTCCATTAACTCTATTCTTACTTTAACCTCACCCTTAGTGGTTTTTTCCTTTTTTTTTTTTTTTGTTTCTATTTCTTTTGTTTGTTGGTTTGTTTTTGTCTTTGGCCCTAGAGCAAATAGAAAGAGCCAATAGTTAAAGACTCATTAACAAAACACAAAATCTCTACAAAATAATAGACTGCAAACAGCTATAGCTATTATATTAAAAAGACCCCCTAACTGCCAATCAACCTTTCCTTCTTTTTTTAGGGAATCAGTTTAAATGGTGTTATTTGTTGTGAATTCACTAGTGCTGTCTATTTCTTTGTGAATCTCATTGACTAGCCATTTAAACTGGATGAGTATTTTTCATCGAGTCTATCTCTATAATTACACTATTATTTATCATCTTTAGCTAAAATCAGGTCTACAACATTAATAAATAGATGCATACATTGAAAATTCAGGTAAGAGTAAATGATAGCTTAAAGAGATCTAAAAGCTTTGAAAACACTCCATTGCAACAAAGTATTTTGGCATGAGTGCTAAGTCACTTCAGTGGTACCTGACTCTTGCAACCTCATGAACTGTAACCAGCCAGGCTCCTCTGTCCATGAGATTTCCCAATCAAGAATACTGAAGTGGGTTGCCATTTCCTCCTCCAGGAGTTCTTTCCAACCTTGGGGTGAGCTTAAATTCAGAGCCAAAAGAGGCTCTTGAAAGTAGCAAGGTGACTTTGGAATGCATATCTCTATGGATGTTATTGCTCAGTTGCCATGTTAATGTCAGCCACATAGTTTATATTCAATGAATATTTTAAAAATGAATAAATAAAAGGAGGATTAGGTTCATACTGAAACCATGATAGCCTAAGGTAAATGCTTGTCCTAGTGTTAGAAACTTTTTCCTTGACATAAAAATCATTTCCTATTATTCCTCTAAAAAGCATATTGAAGAATATTTTAATATAAAACACCATTTCCATATTAAGCAGTGTGGTCATATTATGAAATTTTATATTAAAAGAGCATGAAATATTATTTGCTATGAAATACTGCTTGCAAAATTGGTTCAGTAAAAAGCAATAGAATGGGATTTAAATATATATGGAACTGCAGGTTGATCATCTGAATCATACTCTAAATATTTTAAAGGAATAAGATTATTAATAGCAGAAGAAAAATATAGTTTTTTAAATAAGTATTTTACAATACAGACTCATATTCAAATAGACTAGTTACTGTCATTTGTGACAAGAAACAGTTTCTTAAAAAAATATCCTCACTTATTAAGCATTAATACTTCCTCAAAACAAACAAAAGTTCTGCTGAAGACTTACTCGAAGAACATGCTTATCTTTAATTGGACATTTTAGNAAAAAAAAAAGGTGGGTAGGCCCAGTGCAGTCAATTCTCAATACTAAGATGAAATAAAGCTGCTATCTATAAATGGAAGATTTGGAAGGCAGATGGCTCCAAAAAACTGGCCAAAGATCTAGTCATAAAGTTAGAAAAGCTGCAAAGGAAATTAAATGCATATTTCTGAGATCTGAGATAGGAAAAGCTGGGTGCATAAGCCTGAAAATCTAGTGTACGTGTTTTCCTGAAACCAATGGGAAGGAAGAAAAAGTAAGATTAATCTACACAGGGTCAAGAAGAAAATCCTGAATCTGACCTTTTCCACTTCAACCAATATAGTAATTAGAAACGGCATTACAAGAAGAAAGAATTTGGAGATTAGTGTCACTATAAAACACTTAAAGGTGTAGGGGAGGTAGACCCTGTCATATTCCTGTTTAATCACATATTTTGGCTAAGAGAAAATTTATGGATATTGAAAAGGGGAGATAGACTATGATAAACATAACCAGGCAATAGTCCCAACTGCAGGTGCTATATTGAATTGGATATCTTTATCAGAGCAGATAAAATTCATACAAAACTTTTAGTTCTTAATATATTGCCATTGATGTGGCAAATTGTTTCTTCTCCAACACCATCAGTAGGGAAGATCAAGCACAATTTGCATTTATATGTTAATGACAGCAATGTGCAATAAATGTTATTCATAGATAATTTGCTCATGCATTACCAGCAAAGGACAGAGGTTAGACTAAGTGTCAAACAGAGTGATTGTTTTCTCATTTTCCTTTTAAAATATAACATTTTCTAATTATTTCATGATGTCATGAAAAATTCTGGTTTGTTATTTCTTTGATGGAAAGATTATGTTAACAGTTGTGGATTTCCACAGAACTTCCACAGTTATAGGCACAAGTAAATTTTGATTTTTCATTAACTTTAAGCATTTTGGGGTTTTGCTTCAAAGATTTCTTCCAAGATTCCATTCTCATCTGGAAACACTTTTCTTGTCCGGATTAATCAAAGACCTTTACATGTATTTAAAACTTAATCCATCACTATAATAATCACTTCCCTTTTTTAAAATAATCCATTGTTTCTGAAGGCATACCTGTGTTAGGATGAATACAATGTTTTCTTTAACAGTTGTCACACTAGAAAGTATCCCATTAGTTAATTAACAAACTATTCCATTATTTATTCTTTTATACTTACTTTTAACAACAATCATTGTACTGAAGATTTTCCAGGTTTTGTTTGCCAAAGGGTTCAAGCTTAAAACCAGTTACACACTAGGATATATACTAAACTGTACTTCTGGTTTTTTTTTTTAAGTTTTAAGTTTGGTTGAAATGAACATCAATGTACACCTGAGGGAGAAACAAGTGGCAAAAACAGTTCAGCCTAAAGGTATTAATGGAAAGGGAAGCATTGTAAACAAAAGAGAGATGTGAACTTTAAAATATCTGGGTTAAATTCTTGACCCTGTTGCTTTTCAGCTGTGGGACTTGGGGAAATTACTCAAACCCTATGAAAATAAGCTTTCTAATCTATAAAACAGGTATACCTCCATCATAAATTGCTCTTTTGGAATTTTAAAAAGCTTGGTGGAATGTATATAAATCACAGCAGGATCCTCTATGACCCATCTCCTAGAGTAATGGAAATAAAAGCAAAAATACACAAAGGGGACCTAATTAAAAGTAAAAGCTTTTGCACAGTGAAGGAAACTATATGCAAGGTAAAAAGACAGCCTTCAGAATGGGAGAAAATAATAGCAAACGAAGCAACTGACAAAGAATTAACCTCCAAAATACACAAGCAGCTCATGCAGCTCAATACCAGGAAAATAAATGACCCAACCAAAACATGGTCCAAAACTAAACAGACATTTAAGTTGTGTTCGACTCCTTGCGACCCCATGGGCTGTAGCCTATCAGGCTCCTCCGTCCATGGGATTCTCCAGGCAGGAATACTGGAGTGGGTTGCCATTTCCTTCTCCAGGAGATCTTCCCAACCCAGGGACTGAACCCGGATCTCCCACATTGTAGGCAGACACTTAACCATCTGAGCCACCAGGGAAGTCCCATACAGATAGCTAACAAACACGTGAAAAGAGGGTCAACATCACTCATTATCAGAGAAATGCAAATCAGAACCACAGTGAGGTACCATCTCATGCCAGTCAGAATGGCTGCTATCAAAAAGTATACAAATTATAAATGCTGGAGAGGGTGCACAGAAAAGGGAACCCTCTGACATTGTTGGTGGGAATGCAAACTAGTACAGCCCCTATGGAGAACAGTGTGGAAGTTCCTTAAATAGCTGGAAATAGAACTGCCATATGACCCAGCGATNAGGATGAATACAATGTTTTCTTTAACAGTTGTCACACTAGAAAGTATCCCATTAGTTAATTAACAAACTATTCCATTATTTATTCTTTTATACTTACTTTTAACAACAATCATTGTACTGAAGATTTTCCAGGTTTTGTTTGCCAAAGGGTTCAAGCTTAAAACCAGTTACACACTAGGATATATACTAAACTGTACTTCTGGTTTTTTTTTTTAAGTTTTAAGTTTGGTTGAAATGAACATCAATGTACACCTGAGGGAGAAACAAGTGGCAAAAACAGTTCAGCCTAAAGGTATTAATGGAAAGGGAAGCATTGTAAACAAAAGAGAGATGTGAACTTTAAAATATCTGGGTTAAATTCTTGACCCTGTTGCTTTTCAGCTGTGGGACTTGGGGAAATTACTCAAACCCTATGAAAATAAGCTTTCTAATCTATAAAACAGGTATACCTCCATCATAAATTGCTCTTTTGGAATTTTAAAAAGCTTGGTGGAATGTTTATAAATCACAGCAGGATCCTCTATGACCCATCTCCTAGAGTAATGGAAATAAAAGCAAAAATACACAAAGGGGACCTAATTAAAAGTAAAAGCTTTTGCACAGTGAAGGAAACTATATGCAAGGTAAAAAGACAGCCTTCAGAATGGGAGAAAATAATAGCAAACGAAGCAACTGACAAAGAATTAACCTCCAAAATACACAAGCAGCTCATGCAGCTCAATACCAGGAAAATAAATGACCCAACCAAAACATGGTCCAAAACTAAACAGACATTTAAGTTGTGTTCGACTCCTTGCGACCCCATGGGCTGTAGCCTATCAGGCTCCTCCGTCCATGGGATTCTCCAGGCAGGAATACTGGAGTGGGTTGCCATTTCCTTCTCCAGGAGATCTTCCCAACCCAGGGACTGAACCCGGATCTCCCACATTGTAGGCAGACACTTAACCATCTGAGCCACCAGGGAAGTCCCATACAGATAGCTAACAAACACGTGAAAAGAGGGTCAACATCACTCATTATCAGAGAAATGCAAATCAGAACCACAGTGAGGTACCATCTCATGCCAGTCAGAATGGCTGCTATCAAAAAGTATACAAATTATAAATGCTGGAGAGGGTGCACAGAAAAGGGAACCCTCTGACATTGTTGGTGGGAATGCAAACTAGTACAGCCCCTATGGAGAACAGTGTGGAAGTTCCTTAAATAGCTGGAAATAGAACTGCCATATGACCCAGCGATCCCACTGCTGGGCATACACACCAAGGAAACTAGACTTGAAAGAGACACGTGTACCCCAATGTTCATCACAGCACTGTTTATAATAGCCAGGACATGGCAGCGACTTAGATGCCCATCAGAAGATAAATGGATAAGAAAGCTGTGGTACATATACACAATGGAATATTATTCAGCTATTAAAAAGAATTGGATCAGTTCTAATGAGGTGGATGAAACTGGAGCCTATTATACAGAGTGAAATAAGTCAGCAAGTAAAACACCAATATAGTATATTAGCACATATATATGGAATTTAGAAAGATGGTAACGATGACCCTATATGTGAGATGGTGAAAGAGACACAGATGTAAAGAGCAGACTTTTGGACTCTGTGGGAGAAGGCAAGGGTGGGATGATTTGGGAGAATAGCATTGAAACATGTATATTACTATATGTGAACTAGATCGCCAGTCCAGGTTCTATGCATGAGGCAGGGTGCTCAGGGCTTGTGCACTGGGACAACCCTGAGGGATGGGATGGGGAGGGATGTGGGAAAGAGGGTTCAGGATGGAGGATATATGTACACCCGTGGCTGATTCATGTCAATGTATAGCAAAAACCACTGCAATATTGTAAAGTAATCAGCCTCCAATTAAAAAAAAAAAAAAGCTTGGTGGAATGTATAGCAAGTTGAAAACTTCTTCAGACCCCCAATTTTAACTTACCCATGGTAATTGACAATTTATTTTTACTAAATATTGTTTAGGTATTATCTAGCTGTAGCTACCATTAGTTTTGATTATTGTTTTTACTTGTAACATCAGATGTGTTTAATGCTTATGTGGGATGTAAATTAGAAGTGAAATATTCATGTCATGATAGCACTCTCAATACAAGTAATTGCTTACCCAACTGACACTGTCTCTTTCTTGACTAATAAGAGCTCTGTATTTTCCCTGAGAGATATATGCTAATTAAAAATACTTATCCTCTCACATTGATTTGGGACCAAAGAAGGTCATTATGATGCAGTTTTGGCTCATAGACTTTAAGAGGATTCGGAGTTAGACTTGCAGGAAAGTGGGGGTCCTTTATAAAAAGAATTTCAGCTTGTTTGCTCTCTTTATTTGGTCTTTATTTTGGTTTCCCTTTTCACTTTCCATATGATAACTGGATACCTGGGACCATAACTGTCAACTTCTAAACCCTTGAATGAAAGCCACAGGCAAAGGAGACCGAACAGGACAATGGAAGTGACATAGATGCCTGGGACTTCCACACCAACGTGGACCATCAACCCATGGCTTTCTTATTGTGCAAGACACATAAACTCATTTTTTTCTAAGTCACTGTTTGTAATGCTTTCTATTTGTAGCTGACATACCATAATTAATAATAATGTTTAGGCAGTATAGCCCCTGACTAGGTAATACATCATTGACCATATGAGAATAAACATGTACAAGGAATCATTCCTTAAGGCAATTTATGGAAAGGTTATTAAATTTGTCCTTTAGGAGCAAATGAATTTCAATTTGATTTAAAGGCTATATATACAGTTGTACTGAAAGAGTAATTTCAACAGTTTATAAACTATGCATCTATATAAATGCATAGAGATATATGTTGTTGTTAGGAAAAAGTCTACCTTGCATCTAAAAGTCAGTGTATCAATCTTGTTTCTTTTCTGCCTTAACCTATCATTATTTCTTGCTCCCCCTGTCTTTCTCTTCATGATCATCATTGTTATAAATTATATTATTTTTTTTACTGATATGGTTTGAAGGACTTGAGTATATGCATGGCTGAAGCAGAAGATATTAAGAAAAGGTGGCAAGAATACACCAAAGAACTATACAAAAAAGATCCTCACAAACCAGATAATCATAATGGTGTGATCACTCACCTAGAGCCAGACATTCTGGAATGTGAAGTCAAGTGGGCCTTAGGAAGCATCACTATGAACAAAGCTAGTGGAGGTGATGGACTTCCAGTTGAGCTATTCCAAATCCTAAAAGATGATGCTATGAAAGTGTTGCCTCAACATGTCAGCAAATTTGGAAAACTCAGCAATGGCCACAGGACTGGAAAAGGTCAGTTTTCATTCCAATCCCAAAGGAAAGCAATGCCAAAGAATTGCTTTGGCATCTCACATGCTAGTAAAGTAATGCTCAAAATTTTCCAAGCCAGGCTTCAGCAATACGTGAACTGTGAAATTCCAGATGTTCAAGTTGGACTTAGAAAAGGCAAAGGAATCAGAGATCAAATTGCCACTATCTGTTGGATCATTGAAAAAGGAAGACAGTTCCAGACAAACATCTACTTCTGCTTTATTGAAAATGCCAAAGCCTTTGATGTGTGGGTCACAACAAACTGGAAATTCTGAAAGAGATAGGAGTACAAGACCACCTGACCTGCCTCTTGAGAAATCTGTATGCAGGTCAGGAAGCAACAGTTAGAACTAGAAATGGAAAAACAGACTGGTTCCATATAGGAAAAGGAGTATGTCAAGGCTGTATATTGTCACTCTGCTTATTTAATTTATATACAGAGTACATGATGAGAAACCCTGGGCTGGATGAATCACAAGCTGGAATCAAGATTGCTGGGAGAAATATCAATAACTTCAGATATGCAGATGACACCACCCTTGTGGCAGAAAGTGCAGAGGAACTAAAGAGATGAAAATGAAAGAGGAGAGTGAAAAAGTTGGCTTAAAACTCAACATTCAGGCAACTAAGATCATGGCATCTGGGCCCATCACTTCACAGCAAATGGAACCAGTGACAGACTTTACTTTTTGGGGGTCCAAAATCACTGCAGATTGTGACTGCAGCCATGAAATTAAAAGATGCTTGCTTCTTGGAAGAAAAGCTATGACCCACCTAGATAGCATATTAAAAAGCAAAGACATTACTTTGCCAACAAAGGTCCATCTAGTCAAAGCTATGGTTTTTCCAGTGGTCATGTATGGATGTGAGAGTTGCACTATAAAGAAAGCCGAGTGTCAAAGAATTGATGCTTTTGAACTGTGGTGTTGGAGAAGCCTCTTAAGAGTCCCTTGGACTGCAAAGAGATCCAATGAGTCCATCTTAAAGGAAACCAGTCCTGAATGTTTATTGAAAGGTCTGATGATGAAGCTGACATTAATACTTTGTCCATCTGATGCGAAGAACTGACTCATTTGAAATGACCCTGTTGCTGCTGCTGCTAAGTCGCTTCAGTCCAACTCTGTGCGACCCCATAGACAGCAGCCCAAATGGGTAAGATTAAAGGCAGTAGGAGAAGGGGCTGATGGAGGATGTGGTGGTTGGTTTTCATCACCAACTCGACGAACATGAGTTTAAGTAAACTTCCGGAGTTGGTGGTGGACAGGGAGGCCTGGCATGCTGCAGTCCATGGAGTCGCAAAGAGTTGGACATGACTGAGTGACTGAACTGATTGCTGAACATTAGCAAAAGAGGGATTTTCACTCTAATATATATATATAATATTATATATAATATATATTTATATTAATAAATGCTGATGTATATATAATATAGAACATTTTATGTTCTTGTTATAGCATATATTTTCTCTTCCTTATTGGTACTAGGTCTTTAAACCCCAGGGAAATGAATTTTTTTCAGATTAAAATTTTCTTCTATCAGAGGGAGAGTGAAAAACAGATTCCTAATCACTGACTGTTGCTGTCAAACAACCCAACTCTGGGACATTTCTGGTGTTTCAAAGATGTAGTTTTGATATTTCTCCCAGGGCTGGTAAATTAATTTAACTTAAAGCAGTTAGAAACCCATCTTAATACTGGAAGATGGGTTTTTCTCCTGTATGATGTTTCTAGAAATGTTTGATCCCAGGGATGCTTGTGAACATGGTTCTAGTTCTATGGAGAAAGTAAAATTTATAGCATGAGATTGATAAACCGGGAGACATATGGATCAGAAACAAAAACAGCAAGGGAGGCTTGATATTGTCCTGTCTCTCTCTTTAGTGTAGCTGCCCCTAAGCTCTTGAAATACACAGTTCCAAAGTTACTTCAGCTGGGTTTTAGTTGCTTAAAACAAACCAATTTCTGTTTTCTTTAGTTGGAGGTTTTTTTTTTTTTTTTTTAAGTTGTCTTTGATTTTTTTTTTCCTTTGTTTAATGAGGCTGAAATTGCTCTATGTTTATGTAGGAAGTACAACCTCTACAGAAATGTAAAAAGAAAAATTTCTCTCTCCCTGCACATAAGAAACATTTTTATCTAATCTTGAAAGCATAGTTTTTGCTTAGGAAATAGACCATTTAGGAAACTCTCCGCCCAAGATAATCTTAAATAGTGTCTCTAAATGATTCTTTATGTTTTTATGTACCTTTAACATCTGAGAGGGCTCTTTGACAAGAGGCTGGAATTGCTAAACTAACCTCACTAATATCATTATTTAAATTATATCCATGTCGATTTTAAACATCAGATTAAAAACCACCAGAAGTGAGTTATATATTTTGTAAAAGCTGCTCTAATCCACCCACCAAGCTTGCATGATTTGAACCGTAATGAAACTAAAGGACAACCAATACAAGTTATAGTCACAATGTCACATCACTTGTAAGCAAGCAGCAGAGCACAAAACTGAACCCAGGGCAGTCCAATTTCAAGACGGAGCCTTTTCAGGTCACCCTAAAAAAATGAAGGATGAAGAGGGAGTGACCCTGATTTTCCATATCTCTGCCACAGCATATTCATTTGGCAAGCTGGCAATGTTTCATAGGCTAGTCTTTCAGTTTCTTTAGAGCATAATCTCTTAATAGTTCATCTGATTTGTTCATCTGGTCTCTTTGTAGTTCAAAATTGTTGATTTTTTTCCCACCAACTTCCCCATGAAATTCCTCAGAACTTCAGCTTCCTTTGAAGGCATAAACTCTCACTGGTTTTATAAAAACATAAAAACAAAATTTAGATTCAGGTTTGAAGCCAATCCACATTAATTTTATCTTTTATGTTTGTTGATATTCCTGGATAATTCAGCAAATTTGCTTTTAAATGTGGGATTTTTTTGGAGAATAGTTAGTTGAGATATATATGCACACACACACACACACGTTTTTTTGCACAACATTAACCAGAACAGGCAAGACTCTTTAAAACTTTCCTGATAAGTACAATTTTGAACAGTGATGTTTAAGCATAGTAACTGCTGATTATATAGTAACTGCATTGCGGTAACCGTAGGAAAGCCACTCTGTGGCTTTGTGATAGATGTTGACAGGAAAATGATCGTGAGCCGATGCAATGCAAGGTTCATCATGATGCCCTTTTGAGCTTGACAAGAAGAGGGCATGCTTTATAGTAGAAGAAACAATAAAAATTGGGTATTGGCAATATGACATAGAAAGCTAAAATATGAATCAGCCTTTATCGTAGCAAAAATGAAAAAGTATTAACTCCTTCCAGAGAGGAAGTATAGCTTCAGTCTACTTGAGCACTTTAACGGAGGCAAATCATGCATATAGGATTCGTCTGATACAATTTGTTAACTCTTAGGACAGTATATGAAAAGTATTAAAGTGAAATATGCTGATCTTGTTTTCCTAATTTTTATTTTGGTGACGTTGTTGCTACAATTCTAAAGTTCATTAATATCTTTGATATGGAAAAACCTTCATGATTCCACAATCTCCGACTATAGCGAATTCGCTCAAATAGATGCTTTAGTAAATTGAAACAAATGTCTACCAATTATTTAGTTCTAGAAATATATCTTTTTCAAAGAGATTAAATTTTGTCAAGATGTGCAATCTTCTCTATGCGTAAATTTCACTTAAAAATGTGTTCCAGAGAACAGTATTTTAATTATTTTGATGAAATGATTTTTTTCTTTAACATGTTTCTTTTAGCTAAAATACACAAGTCTATTCTCACTTTCCATCTGTGGTTGATGTGGCAGATAAATCAGGTTCTACATTAAATACTGTCATTGAGATTTTACTGGTTTGCTTTACCATTTAGCTTAATTTTATTAATCAGGATTATATTTTCTGGAGTTTTTTTTTTTTTTTTTCCCCTGCTGCTATAGTTGTGCTAAATCAGAAGCTATTAAGTTACAAGGAATGAATGGACTGAGATATTACTGTGATTCTTTAGAAGGACATACAAAAGTGGCAGGGTCGAATAAGTTTTACTACACCTTTTCATTAAAACTGATCATTATTCATTTGGAAATCTGTAATACTGTGATCTCTTCTAGGCAGTCATTAGTATAGATTTGTGAAGGTCATTTTATAATGTATTATCAGCTTACATTATAGCTTCAGATGTGAAGGGAGACATAAAAAGGAAAAGAATGATCACAATTTTCCTAGTGCATCAGAGCCATTTTTATTTCAACATTAGATCCTGTTTTACAACACCTCTTCAGTATTAACTCTGAGATGTCCAATTTGGCTTTTAATCAGGGAAATTTTGCAATATATAATTTCTCACATAAATATTTGGTCATTATACTGAGAAATAGTATAAAGGATATATGCTACATAATCTCCTTGGGGATATTTTAATATCCATTCTTCCTGTCAGTAAGATGTTACAGAAAAGCCCAAAGAAACTTTTTTGTCAATGCAATACTTAGACAGTCATCCAGTTAAGATCTGCTGAAACAGTTTCTCTTTGTGAGAGGCTTCTTTCTCTCTCTTTTTAAGCAAAAAATAATCTATTTGTTAGTAAATATGAAAAAGAGAGTGTTTCCAGGATTGCTAACTTAAGGTGTGACTGGATTCAGGTGTCCAGATAAATGTGTAATCTTCCACTTTCTCTAGCACTTGGCTCTACTCTCTATGTTCATTTCATTCTTTTTCTTCATATGAAAAATAAAAATGGCTGCAGGCAGCTGCTACCTCACATTCTATAACCCCAGGGGAAATAATTTTCCTTCCTTTTTTTTCCTGAAGTATAATTGACTTAAAATATTGTGTTATTTTCAGGTGTACAATATAGTGATTCATTATTTGTATACATTATCAAAGGATCGCCAGAATTAGTCTAGTCCCTGTCTCTGCCAATTAAATTATAATATTATTGAATATATCCCCTATAAGATACATTGCATCTCTGTGACATTTGCTCTGTAATTGGAAGTTTGAACTTTTTAATCTCCCTCACCTTTTTCATTCATTCTCTCACCCCTGTCCCTCTGGCAACCATCAGTTTGTTCTTTGTATCTATGAAGAGACTTCACTTGTGTTTCTAATACTAAGTAACATCTATATAATACATAAGCAGATTCAATGAGTACTGAGAAAATAAATAAAGTCATTCTTTCAAGGAAATGTAGAATTAGAAGGCAGGTTTTTGTGGTGTTGGACTTTTATTATTTAAAAGAACTGAAGTTGTTGCAATCTGAGTGAAAAGAACAAGCTGAGTTGTAGAAGCTGATATTACTAACATATAGTCAAGCCTGCTAAAGGTGGGGGGGTTTCTGTTACCAGAGAAATGGAGACTTGAGAGGACCCTCCATTGGATCTCCATTTTGGTAAGGACACAAAGAAGAATCTGAGGTCTTACCCATGGAAACAACAAATTTATTAAGTAAGGAATGCCTCAAGGGAGAGGAGGGCCAAGCCAAAAGAGGCCCTGGCCCTGAAATAGTGAGGTACTGGGTTTTTCAAGGCAGGGTTTTTACATGTTCATCTAGGTGGGTATGGATTGACAGTTTTCATTGACAGTTGCAAGTTACATAACAACAGGCTGTATTGCACATTTTTCCCATAATTCAATCTGTTATAGTCAAATGTATGTATGTATAGAATATTTATGAACCCTTAGTGGGCTCCTGGCTGCCTAAGGTCACGTGAGAGCATAGCTGTGCGTGAAGGGTGCATGGCCTGGAGTTGAAGGAGCCCCTGTGTTTGGTTTGTATCCAGTGTGGGTTTAGGATGCCTGCACCTGAGTTAGAAAGTCTCTGTGGTTATTTTCTGTCATATCTGTGAGCTCTCCTGGGCCACACTGGGCCGGGTCTGGGGTGAGGTTTAGAGGTCACTTCAAATCTTTTTCAGCTATGCCATCCCTCATTGGTCATGCCTAACTTTCTACCTAACAGGGAGCATCTTATTTTCTACATTATCTCTCTAGCCAGGTGACTTTGGAGATGAATGGCAACCCACTCCAGTCCTCTTGCCTAGAAAATCCTATGGATGGAGGAGCCTGGTGCAGGCTACTGTCCATGGGGTCGCAAAGAGTCAGACATGACTGAGCGATTTCACTTCAAAAACCCTGTCTACAAGGTCCTTTTAGGTCTAGTAGAACTTTACGTGTTTTGCCTATTCTTGCATACTCAGCAATCATGTCCCTACTCTTCTGTCATGCAGGAGAATCTCAATAGGGCATCTGAGGCCCTATCTTACAAACACTCCAAACAACAGCTTCTGTTTCTGAAATATTGCTGCTTCCCTAGTTCTCTACCCAGGATGAGGGATTATCTTCCTTGATTTTGGCATTTTAACAGAATAGCTTTCTGCTTGAATGGGGTCAAGACTATTGGAAGAAAGCCATATGGAGAAAATTGTTAATATTTTAAAATATTCTCCAGAAAACAGTTCCTCTTCTTAAGATGTTAGTGTGGTTCAAATGGCAGAGTACAGTGCTTTTAACAATCTGACTTCTACCTACATTTTCAGTCTTATCTCTCCTCATACTTAAGCAGTTGATAGGTTCCATTCTGCTTATTTTTGAGACTCAAGTCTAATATCATTGTCTCAATGAAGACTTTTTATTACTGAAAATAGTTTTGTTCTTTTTTCCCATAGTACCTACAGTGCCTCTTTACAATGAAGTGTACACTTTAACACACTAATTTAGTTGCATAGCTATTTTTACTTGATATAAGAATAGCTGTTTCTCTCCAATTAGGACATCTTTGAGGTTTGTAAACTTGTTTTATTTCCAGGGCCTACTGTGTCTTTCAAACAGAAGGCAGAGTACTTCTTGAGTGCACTTTGCATACCACAGTGCTGACCTTCAGTCAGGAAGAACTGCTGCCCTGCTCTTCATGGAACTTCAATAGATGAGTTTCAAATAAATGCAAAAAAAAAAAAAAAAAAGTACATATCCTGTATTGCTTAGTGTTGCCCTAATAAGTTCCATGTCCAAAGCCCTTTTCCAAACCTTCCATACATTGATTTTTCTACACACTTTATCCCTGTTGATCAAAATCTCCCTCCAGGAGTGCTCTCTTCCCTTAGCTTACCTAACGCTGTGTTCTCTTTTACAGTAATTGTTACCATGTTTTCACATAGATCGACTACTTGTTTTATATACAAATGCAGTCACGCTCCAGGAATCTACTTCCAATGCACTTGCTCTAATAAAATCTCTCTAGAGGACCTTTTCCCTTTACAGAACATCCACCATTTGCTTTAGTAACTTCCTAATTTTTGTCTTTACGTGACATCTTACTTGAATATCAGATTTATTTTGCACAGAAATGTCTCCTTTAACCATAAATATGAGACAAAATGAACGATTTCTTTTTCTATTGGCATGTTATTTTCCTACTAAGCCAGAGTGAGTATTAACCATTTTACTTGATCCTTCTTTCATTTTCTCACACTCCAGTGATCATGACATGGTCATATAATATGTTTTATAAACTCTTTAGAAGTTTTCCTCCTCTCTTTTTACACTTCTACCCTTGCCATCCCGCTTGAGGCCGTTGGTTCCTTATGCTAATTTCATATCATGACATTTCCCCATCTCTCTTCTGCTTTTTCTTTCTCTGATTTGTTTACCATATAGAAATACAGGATTTTCTCTAAAGCTATTATCCTTCACATCAATTATCATTTTCAGAAAACATTGATCATTTTCATTACCTGTTAAGCAGAATTTGAATTGGCTGACTGGCACAATCTGCCAAAATCTGACACCAAGCTTCATTTTCTTGTTTTTCCTTCAAATTTATCCTCATCACAAATATAAAATAGTCCAGCAAATGTGGGTATTTAATTTGTGATCAAGTAATGTATTTCTGCAGAAACTTGAAAGCAGGGAAATAGGACTGAAATATGGATTTAGAAGTGATTAGAATATTTAATATATCTATATTCCATAGTTAGAATATAGAATATACAGATAGAATATAGATACAAAAATTAGAATAAAGCTACATCAACCAAATATGTGTATAACATGAGATAACTCTAAGACAGAACATTGGGGAATAACATTTGATTGAGGGGTGATAATGATGGTGATGTTACTGAAGAAAAGGAAAGAAGTAGGAAGCTAAGCAAAATATTTCAAAACCCAGGGAAATTGAGAATATCAAGATATCAATATTTCAGAGCACTTTCTTAGTGAGAACCTAACAGTGCATCAGATTTGAAGGTAGAGAAGTATATAGGTAATTGAGCACAATGATTTCAGTGTTTGTTTGTTTTAATATGATCTTAGATTCTGGAAGATGGAGCGGTGATATCCTGTAAATAGTAAGGAGCTTGTCTATAAAAGGAGAGGAGATATTAGGAAGTAGAGAAGATGGTAGGAGATATGGAAGTCTCTAAAGAAATGTCGAGAACCTGTGGTATCAGTACATTTTCTTACCACACTGGGGAAATAGTGAGTTAGAGAGGGGGAAGTTAAACATACAGAGAAAGCAAGGTGAGTAGCTAATGGTGCAGATTTTGTTTTCCTATCACGCAGATTTTTATCCAGGACACAGGTAGACATGTGTATGAGACACGCATGAGAAGACAGGATTTCTTCTCATACTTACCTATTTATCTATCCCTTACAACACATGAGTTAAAAAGGAAGTATGGTGCAGCCACTATTGAAAACAGTATGGAGATTTCTCATAATTAAAAATAGAACTAGAATATAATCTAGTAATTCCACTTCTGGGTATTTACTTGAAGAAAATGAGAACATTACCTTGAAAACATACATACACCACTCATTCACTGAAACATTATTTATAATACCCAAGATATGGAAACAATCTAAATGGCCATCTATGAACAAATGGATAAAGAAAATGTGGTATATATACAATGGAACACTATTCAGCCATAAAGAGGAGTGCAATCTTGCTATTTGGTAACAACGTGGATGGATCATGAAGGAATTATGTTAAGTAAAATAAGCCAAACAGAGAAAAACAAATGTTGTTTGATTCCATTTACATGTGAAATATGATAAAAACAAACAAAAACTAGCTTATATTTATATATACAGAGAGCACATTGATAGTTAGGAGAGGTCAGAAGTTGGAGGTAGTTAAAGTGAGTAAAGAGGGACAAAACATACAGACTTTAAAAAATCATAAGGATGTAATGTACAGCCTGATGACTATTGTTAATAACACTTGTATTTCCTATTTGAAAGGTGCTAAGGGAGTAGATCTTGAAAGACCTCAACACAAGAAAAATATTGTAAATATATAATGAGCAGATGATAACTATATTCTGTGGTTATTGTCTTATAGTATATACAAATTCAAATCATTCTATTTATGTCTGATACTAATATAATCATATATTAATTATACCCCAATAAAGACAAAAGAAATTATAGTGAAGATAATACAGTCATTACGACTGAATGAAAATAAGCTTTAGTTCAGTTCAGTCACTCAGTCGTGTCCGACTCTTTGCAACCCCATGAATTGCAGCACACCAGGCCTCTCTGTCCATCACCAACTCCCGGATTTCACTCAGACTCACGCCCATCAAGTCAGTGATGTCATCCAGCCATCTCATCTTCTGTCGTCCCCTTCTCCTCCTGCCCCCAATCCCTCCCAGCATCAGAGTCTTTTCCAATGAGTCAACACTTCACATGAGGTGGCCAAAGTACTGGAGTTTCACCTTTAGCATCATTCCTTCCAAAGAAATCCCCNAGTGATGTCATCCAGCCATCTCATCTTCTGTCGTCCCCTTCTCCTCCTGCCCCCAATCCCTCCCAGCATCAGAGTCTTTTCCAATGAGTCAACACTTCACATGAGGTGGCCAAAGTACTGGAGTTTCACCTTTAGCATCATTCCTTCCAAAGAAATCCCCGGGCTGATCTCCTTTAGAATGGACTGGTTGGATCTCCTTGCAGTCCAAGGGACTTTCAAGAGTCTTCTCCAACACCACAGTTCAAAAGCATCAATTCTTCAGTGCTCAGCCTTCTTCACATTCCAACTCTCACGTCCATACATGACCACTGGAAAAACCATAGCCTTGACTAGATGGACCTTAGTTGGCAAAGTAATGTCTCTGCTTTTGAATATGCTATCTAGGTTGGTCATAACTTTTTCCCAAGGAGTAAGTGCCTTTTAATTTCATGGTGCAGTCACCATCTGCAGTGATTTTGGAGTCCCCCAAAATAAAGTCTGACACTGTTTCCACTGTTTCCCCATCTATTTCCCATGAAGTGATGGGACCGGATGCCATGATCTTCATTTTCTGAATGTTGAGCTTTAAGCCAACTTTTTCACTCTCCTCTTTCACTTTCATCAAGAGGCTTTTTAGTTCCTCTTCACTTTCTGCCATAAGGGTGGTGTCATCTGCATATCTGAGGTTATTTGATATTTACCACATATCAAAATTCTGGAATAGAGTGAATGTAGTAATTACAAATAAGTTTATAGCATTAACATGATTTAGCTTTAAAATTTTTGAAAATAAACAAATTCAGCATTCATCTCAAAAAATTAGATACATCTTAACAGAATAAATCAAAGAAAGTAGAAAGAAAAATTTCTCAAAGAGCTAAAAACCAGGGATCATTTGACCAGATAATAAAAATCAGGAGCTGGTTCTTAACAAAAAGAGTAATAATGAAATCAATGTGCTTCTGGTGAGAATAATCAAGAGAAAAATGAGGACAATAATTATGAGAAAATCATATTTTAAAAGATGGCCTTTTATCAAGAAAAATAAATCATAAGAAAATATTAATTTCTTAATAAATAATTATAGAAGAAATTGAGCTAGTAAATATTAACCTACCTGCAACAATGATTCGTGCTCCAGCTGGTATTATAGGTGGTTTTACAAAGTGGTTAAGGCAAAAATAACCACCATGTAAAACAAAATCTAAGACTGATGTTTTTTAAAAAGGAAACTCTCCAACATAATATTTAAGGGCAGAATAAATTCTATCAAAATATCAAACTACCAAAACAAGGAGAGTGTATATTAAATAGGAATCTTTCAGATCAATCTCAGTGTTAGTATTACATGTCCCTCTAAGAAATCACCACCAATTTAACAGTTTCACATAATGTAATTTCTAAGAGTTTTGAGGGTCTCAAACCCAAGAGAGGTCTCACTGGACTAAAATCAAAGTATTCCAGGACTGCCTTCCTATCTGGAGACTGTCAAAGACTTTCTGTTTCCTTGCCTTTTTCTGCTTCCCAGGTCACCCATACACTTTGGCTCCTAGTTCTCTACTCCATTCTGACCATCTTCGCAGAGTTACTTTTCCCTCTGACCAGAGCTGGGACCTTTACGGATCCATTTAATTAGATTGAGCCCACTTGGATAATCCAGGATACCCTCTCCATTTCCAGATTCTGAATCTCATCACACCTACAAAGTCTCTTCCATTTGAAACAACATAATCATAGATTCTGAGGATTAGGATGTGGGTATCTTGAGGTAAGGGTGAACATGATTCTGCCTAGTGAAGTCGCTCAGTCGTGTCCGACTCTTCATGACCCCATGGACTGTGACCTACCAGGCTCCTCCATCCATGGGATTTTCCAGGCAAGAGTACTGGAGTGGGGTGCCATTTCCTTCTCCAGGTGATCTTCCCAACCCAGGGATCGAACCTGGGTCTACAGCATTCCACGCAGACGCTTTACTGTCTGAGCCACAGGGAAGCCCCTAGTGAATTAAAAGAACCTTAAAATTTCGTCAGTCCTTACCTAACTTTGTATGTGTGTGTATCACAAACCTATTGACTTCACCGTAGTAATGAAAGCATAATATGACAAGAAAACCTATAATTGTAATGAGTCACCAGTAAAGAAAAGAAGCAAATAATAATTGCAGTGGCTGGATGCCGCAGGAGCGCGTGTGGCTGCGCCGGCACCTGAGCGCAGCCGAGAGGAGCCACCCCACGTCCAAGGTAACAGAAACCCAAGTAAGAGGCTAGGCGCTGAGGGAAGGAGGAGAAGGGGACAGCAGAGGATGAGATGGTTGGATGGCATCACCGACACAGTGGACATGGGTTTGGGTGGACTCCAGGAGTTGGTGATGGACAGGGAGGCCTGGCATGCTGCGATTCATGGCGTCGCAAAGAGTCTGACATGACTGAGCGACTGAACTGAACTGAATAATCTTAATTGGCACAAAATTTTTTTTTAATCAACAATCATTTTTTTAAAAAAGAAAATCACATGCTGGTAAACTAAGAATAGAAGTGAATTTTATTTTTGCAGTATCTTTACAAAAATCTTATTATAAATACTCCAGATACCTCTGGTTCTGTCTTGGACATCCCTGTGACGGCAACCCTAATTTCCGCCCGAAGTGGGGTTGACAGTTCTGTTTGGATTTGACTCTGCTCTCATAGTGTTTTGCCTCAAACACATTCCTAATGTCTTAATTTTCTCCTCAGGCTTCCTGTAAAATTACAGATGTTAGTGAGAATGTGCACAGTCCTTGCACGGGTGCAGATTGATGACAGAATTAACATCCCGGGGGCAGTCTTTGACCAAAGGAAGATGAGGGTCAGACAACTATTGGAGACATTCTGTAAGCTCCTGGAGTTCCTTGCAAAATTGAGTCTCATGGCCCACAGCAGTGAGCTCAAAATTTAACCTTTATTTTGATTCTTTTTCTTCTCTTGTTACTCTCTCCAGTCTCTTATTCCAGTTTTTTGGAGTCATTTTTCAAATAACACAGCTGTAGAAGTCGTGTTGTGCTCTGCTTTTTAGGAATCCAAGTTAAGACAACAAGGAAACAAGGTGCCCTCATTCAGTCAAGGGTCAGTATGAAAACAAACTGTCTCTATAACCCTTAGTTCTGTGAAGAACATTTTAAAAGGTGAAATGGCCACAAGCTTGTAGAGAAAAATGAAATAAAACAAAATAAGCCAGCAAGCAAACAAACGAGCAAACAAAAAACAAGAAAACATGATGAAGCCACCGGAAATAGTGACCACAGGGTGAAGGCTACCACCCCAATGGCTAATACTTGAGGGACAAAGGAAGAGAGGGTGTTATTCAAGACAAAAATCTGGGGCCATCTATTGAGTCTTAGACCCAAGGTAGGGTCTGAGGGAGTTATCACCGCAGAGAGATTGGCTAATCCGGTAAAAGCTGGGATTATAGAGGAAAGCCGTCGCTGCTGGAGACACTACAAACCAGAGAGAAGAAATATATAAATATTCTAGGTTCTCTTTGCCATTTAATCTAATCTCATCTCAGTGTCTAACTCTGGCTCAAGCAGGGTATTAACTAGTTGGCAAAGAAGCCTGTGAAATGTAGTTTGCAGATTCCTGTGTACAGAGCAGAAGAGAAAAGGAAGCAGCAAAGGGGTCTAAAAGCAAACACACAAATTGGGCTTATCCAAGCAAATAAGAGGTTAAGAGTGGGAAAGAACTAATCTCATTTCAGATGATTTGAGTATCTATGTAGAGAATCCAAGGGAATTGCTAGATTAAAAACAGCTGTTAGAATGACTGAGTGCATAGCAATTTTGCTAATTACAACAGCACAGTAAGAAAATGGTATTTTTATAAACTTACAGAGAACAGAAAAGAGCCATTATACAAGATAAATATTAAAGATAAGAAACCTATGGATAAATCTAATAACATTCTATAAAGAATCAATGGAAAAAGCACAAAATATTATTCATGGATAATTACACTAGATGATATTTAAGGCAGAGACATTACTTTGACAACAAAGGTCCATCTAGTCAAGGCTATGGTTTTTCCTGTGGTCATGTGTGGATGTGAGAGTTGGACTGTGAAGAAAGCTGAGCGCTGAAGAATTGATGCTTTTGAGCTGTGGTGTTGGAGAAGACTCTCAAGAGTCCCTTGGACTGCAAGGAGATCCAACCAGTCCATTCTAAAGGAGACCAGTCCTGAGTGTTCTTTGGAAGGAATGATGCTAAAGCTGAAACTCCAGTACTTTGGCCACCTTGTGTGAAGAGCTGACTCATTGGAAAAGACTCTGATGCTGGGAGGGATTGGGGGCAGGAGGAGAAGGGGACGACAGAGGATGAGATGGCTGGATGGCATCACCAGCCCAATGGACATGAGTCTGGGTAAACTCTGGGAGTTGGTGATGGACAGGGAGGCCTGGCGTGCTGCAATTCATGGGGTCGCAAAGAGTCGGACACGACTGAGCGACTGAACTGTACTGAACTGAACTAAGAATATTTTGTGTATATACCTCAGTGAAGAAGCTATTTTAAAAGACAATACATCAGTACCTATTTGCAAAGCAGAATAGAGGGCACAGATGTAAAGAATGGACTTGTGGACATGGGAAGGCAGAGGGGAGGGGGCCAATGAATCGAGCAGCGTTGACGTATATGCAGTACCATGTATAAAACAGATAGCTAGCAGGAAGTATAGCACAGGAAGCTAATCTGGGTGCTCTGTGATGACCTAGACGGCTGGAATGGAGGGTGGGAGAGAGACTCAGGAGGGAGGGGTTATATGTATACATATGGCTGATTTGCAGTATTATACAGGAGAAAACATTGTAAAGCAATATCTCAAATTGAATAAAGACAATAACTATTTCCTTCCACAAAGCATCTTGTAGCGCCACTGATAGGAATGGATATTAAGGAGGAGCTGGGTATATGTCTAACTCAGGTAGGCTTTATTTTTTCCACCATGTTATAAATATTGATGGGTCTGGAAAATGTGAATCATCAATGTGGTCACAGTGGACAAATTGGTAAGGAGAGAGGACCCTACTAAAAGTATATGGTATAGAATCATTATTAAGTTCTGGAACATAATTGGAACATTGATATAGAACTAAGACAATAGACCAGTAGATGAATAAACATTTTTGCTAAAATTTTTTTGAGTAAATGAATGAATTTTAGTAATTTGGTGGCTTCTTCAACTACATAAACTTTGATCTTAATTACTAACATGGAAAGAAAAAAACTGCTATTCTTTTATATGGATTTTTGTCTTTATGAGACACACAACTACTACTCTTAAAGCCAGGTAGAAAGATGTATGTGATGCTTTTGTGTGTGTGTGGAGGCGGGCGGATGCTGGATTTTTGCTTTTGTACGTCTGAAAGTTGGTGCAAGTAGGCCAAAAATAAAGTAGTTAAACATGTGTCTGCAAAACAGAGAGAGAAGGGCAAACCTGTGATTACTCCTCTAAGGAGTCAGAATAAAGAAACCATTAGAAGCAAGGAAGGACAGAAAGAAAAAATGAGAGAAAAGAAAAGGGAGGAAAAATAGATCTTTCAGGCAAAGATACCAGGACATTATAAAGGACAGATAGTCTAGCTGGCATTCTCCCACAGTATACTCACTACATGGAAAATCTTGTCTTGTCCAGAGTGTTCCCTCTCCTAATTTCTCTCTTCCTACGAAGGAACTCAAGGCATGATTCTTTAATTGTGAACAACAGATGATGAGAGGTTTTGCTGGTCCATTCTTCAGTGAACACAGAAGTTTCCTGTAGGTGAAAAAAGTTATATATTATTTTCGGTTTTCCTCTTACAAAGACTATCAAATGATAATTAATTTGACAAAGATTGCAGAAAATGTAAATAAACTGCCAGAGAATAAAGTCAGAGTGGCTATTTAGGAACCATGAGACAGTAAAGATCTGTCCAAAGGTGAAACAGAGCACAATAAAAGCAAGATAAATCTTGAGAGAAAGAGCTACATTGGAATAAAATCAGTTACAGAGGCTGAGTTAGGAAGAAAAAAGAAACGATTGAGACCACCACAACATGATTTCTCCTTTTGAATTCATAGGACATAGTAACCTTGGCTTTTCAATTGTAGAATATTTTAGACTCAGTGTAATGGATATACTCATGCATTCTATAAGTATCTATTGAGCACCACACTCCTTCTTCCAGCATTGGAAATACAATGATGAAATAGACATAAGATCTAAGTTCTCATAGGTTTCACTTTAGCAATGGGCTTTATTTTCCAATAATACAGAGAGGTAATACAATATAGTAGTTAAGACAGACCCAGTTTTTAATGCCAAAGCTGCCAATTAGTAGTTTTGTGACCTTAAGCAAGTTATTCCACTTGTCTAAGCCTTGTCTACTTATTTGTAGAAGAGGGATAATAATATTTAGCTCACAGAGTTGTTGGGAGTATTGACATTGAATGATGAATATATAGCAGTTCACACAGTGCCTAGAGCTTAATATTCATTAAGTGATAGCTTATTGTTTTTGGAATTTTCATTACCATGATTTAGTGCATATTGTGATGAATAAATTGTTTTTGAACAAGCCAGAAACATTAGATACAATTCATAGCTCTACTTGCATTTGTTAGGGGTGTGTGGAGGGAGGGAAATAGAAGGGTAGAGATAAGTTTGTATAAGGCTAGAAAGGAAAACAAAAGAAATGTCAACTTGGCTTTGCTTCCAATGGAGAAGGAAGGTTTTTAAAAGGCTTTCTAAACGAGTCATGTCAACTTTTGTATAAATGTAACCAAATAGTAATTATGACCCTGAAATGTCAATATTTAGCTTATTTTTAGTAGCTGGTGTTACATAAGAAGGTGAAATATCAAAATTTTCTTGCATTTCAGCTTTAATGAATCAACAAATAATTAATTTCAACTTTATAATATTGAATTTCTGATATATAATAAATAGTTGTAATTGAATATAAATTTATAATTATCCTGATTTCATTCATAATCAGTAGTAGTAGTCACAAATTTGCTTTTATTATGCAATTATTAATATTAGTTTTAAAAGTATAGGAATGAAGACAATACTTTATGTGATGTCTAGTCTTATTTGATTTAATTGGAGATATCGGCAAAAACATTCAAATAGAAATTAAACTATTGATTCATGTCAATGTATAGCAAAATGAATACAGTATTGTAAAGCAAAACAAACTAAAAAATAAAAATTAAAAAAAGAAATTAAACTATGAACATCAAATTGCATTTATTATATTACTCCATGAAACAAAAATGTTATGAAAAACTTTCAACTACTGTCTCTGAGGATCTTGTACTTTCAAAGAATTAACTTGAGATATAGGACAGTATTTTCTCCCTCCGCAATGAGACTGGTGCCTCGGGGTAAGCATAGAAGCCTGAAATACTGAATGAGTTTTANTTAAACTATGAACATCAAATTGCATTTATTATATTACTCCATGAAACAAAAATGTTATGAAAAACTTTCAACTACTGTCTCTGAGGATCTTGTACTTTCAAAGAATTAACTTGAGATATAGGACAGTATTTTCTCCCTCCGCAATGAGACTGGTGCCTCGGGGTAAGCATAGAAGCCTGAAATACTGAATGAGTTTTATCTGCAGATAAATTACACTAATCACCCCCTTTTGAGATTCATTTGATGTCTGCTTCTCAAATAGAACTGCCTATCTTCAAAAAAAAGTTTTTGATTTGTTGTTATCTCTTATATATTTGTACTTAGTATTTAATGAGCAAGTTCAAATACATTTAATAAACCATCTATGTTAATTCACAAAGAAGTTATATCTATTTCTAGAAATTCCACCATAANAACTAAATTAAAGGGTGTACACTCAGGGAATGCTGCCCTACTAGCAAAGGAAAAGCTATCTAACACCTAACTATGGCATAATCTAATATTCTGTAAGAAGAGAGAAGGAGATAAACAGAAGGCCTTGGAAACCTGATATTCTCAAGGCTAAAGGCTTTAGATCATTTGTGAATCCAAATAGATCAGGTCAGAAGTCATATCACTTACTACATAGTCCAAAAAGTGTGTTATTCTAGTACTAACATTGACTATTCTAACATCCTTTGACTTACTATCAGAGCCAGCGTTCAAAGAGCATGCGTGGTCACTAAGTCGTGACCAACTCTTTTGCGACCCCATGAACTGTATGTAGTCCATCACGCTCCTCTCTCTAATGGGATTTCCCAGGCAAGAATAGTGGAATGGGTTNAGTACTAACATTGACTATTCTAACGTCCTTTGACTTACTATCAGAGCCAGCGTTCAAAGAGCATGCGTGGTCACTAAGTCGTGACCAACTCTTTTGCGACCCCATGAACTGTATGTAGTCCATCACGCTCCTCTCTCTAATGGGATTTCCCAGGCAAGAATAGTGGAATGGGTTGCCATTTCCTTTTCCAGGGAATCTTTCTGATGCAGGGATAGAACCCGCATCGCCAGCATTGGCAAGAGGATTCTTTACCACTGAGTTATATAAAGGCTTCCCTGGTGGCTCAGTGGTAAAGAATCCACCTGCTAATTCAAGAGGTGCAGAAGACACAAATTCAATGTCTGGGTTGTGAAGATTCCCTGGCAGGAGGACATAATAAAACATTCCTGTATTCTTGCTTAGAAAATTACATGGACAGAGGAGCCTGGTGGGCTACACTCAGTGGAGTCCCAAAGCGTCAGACACAACTGAGCATGTATCCTCAAAGAATCTTTTATTTTAAATATGTGCTAAAATGTGGCTACTTCATATAGATAACGTTTTTAATTCTGTGACTAATGATATACTNCCCTGGCAGGAGGACATAATAAAACATTCCTGTATTCTTGCTTAGAAAATTACATGGACAGAGGAGCCTGGTGGGCTACACTCAGTGGAGTCCCAAAGCATCAGACACAACTGAGCATGTATCCTCAAAGAATCTTTTATTTTAAATATGTGCTAAAATGTGGCTACTTCATATAGATAACATTTTTAATTCTGTGACTAATGATATACTCAAAATACACAATAGTCTAAACAATTCAGATATTAATTATTATTTAGCAAATATTGTTTATGCTGAATCACTAAAATAGTTGAATCACAAATTTGGGGAAAACAAACCGTAAAAAGGATCCCTTCTGAGGGAAATTAGGTGAACTATTTAAATTGTTAGTGCCTCAAAATCTTTATCTGTAAAGTAAATGATGTCATGGAACATACCTAGAGTTATTGTCATTAAATGAGATAATAAATTAGGCCAATTGCTGTTATTATCAGCACGATTAAATTATTATTTAGATTACCAATGGGTCAATTATACCAATTACAAAGAATTTGTATATATGTTATGGTTTAATATATACTGGGAGTGTTTTTCTTTTTTTAATGAGTTGAGAAACCAAATATCCTTAATATCCTTTATCCACTCAATCTAGCATTATCCGGTCAACTGAGGCATAAATAAGTGCCAAGGTCATAGGGAACAAAGGCAGCCTGCTCTCTTGCCCCGTTTGTCTCTTAATGGTTCAGTGGCTGGCCTTTTAAGATTGTTTATTTCAGATCTCTGGCCTAGTCAAAAAGTTTATTTATGCATAGATGGCATCTTAGGAGGAACTTAGAAGCAGTTGGGGCAGTGCAGGTCAGAAGCCTCCCAGATTTATTGCCAGAGAATTGTGCCTGCTCCTGCAGGATCACACCGAAGTCACAAATCATGTGTTTAGGCTCCCTGGGCAGCACTGCACACCACGATGCTGAAGGAGCTTCTTGCAGTCTCTGGAATTGCATTTGTTTTCATTTGACCTCTCTCACCACTAGTTTCCTTCTCTGAAAATGGAGATAGTATCGTTACCTTATAGCCTTGATCTGAGAAATGAGAGTCAAACTCTGTAAATCAATTAAGTGACTGGAATATAACAAAGAACACTAACTGAATTCAATTAATTGAGAACTGAATTTACTGAATGTTCACACCTTTTAAGATAGAGCAGGCTTCAGCAGGAGCCAATAGAAAAGTTTGTCTCATTTCTTTTGTAACTTGGCTACATAGTGCGTGGCGTTCTCTAAAAACCATAGTTTCTGACAGGTTCTGAAATTAATGGGCACTTGCATCTGCTATTCAAACTTCCATTCCTGATCACATAAATTCTGCATGAATCAGGAATGGCGGGAGTGCTACATTGCCTCCTCTGCTCGGATCTTAGAGTTTTCACTATGGTAATTAAAATAGAGTTGAATGTCTCCAGTTTATGGAAACACGGGGAGGTGGAGGGATACAGAGTGATTTTAGACGTTATTAGTACCACTGTAACAATGTGGAGAACGTTTTATTTTCTTAGTAGCTTGAGGTTTCTCCATTCTTTCATCCTCATTCTCTTCGCTAAGATCTGTTTGTTTGTTTTTTCCTTTGAGAGACTATTTCAACAAATTCTTTGGAATTATACAGATGGTGGCAGGCAACGAGATTCATCAAACGTATACTCAAGTATAATGGTCCTTGGACTGATTCTAGGAGAGGTAGCAGGAGGTAATTCCTGGACTTTGGGGCTTTATTAAAATTATAGATTGTGAGTTCATAATGGTAATCCCAAGGTGTAGGGGTGGGCGCGGAAATGGAGATAGACGTGGAGCTAAGGGACTGACACAGAAATGAAAACTTTCAGGGAAAGGACAGATCTATTTAAAGAGCTATATCCTGATTTTTTTTTTTCTTGACATATGATACAAATTCTCTTTCCCATATTCTTACTAAATAGTAAATTTAACCTCACTTCATAAGTACCTCACAGACCTGGAGCTATAGAGTTGGGGAGGTAGATTTGCCACATTTGGAATTTTTCAGATGGAAGGAATTACGTAATAAATAGCAGTCAATGTCCTTTCTTGATTTTTGTGATTTCTGCAGAAATATGTTATATAGTCTTAGAGATATCTCTTGATTACTCATATATATATATATATATATATATATATATGCAATGTTCATGGTTTCGAGGGCTTCCCTGGTGGCTCAGACAGTAAAGAGTCTGCCTGTAATAGGAGACCCAGGTTCAGTCCCTAGGTTGGGAATATTCCCTTGGAGAAGGGAATGTCTCCCCACTCCAGTATTCTTTCCTGGAGAATCACATGGACAGAGGAGTCTGGCAGACTGCAGTCCATGGGGTCTCAAAGAGTCAGACCTGATTGAAAGACTAATACTTTTCACTTTCATGGTTCCAAAAAGAGAAAGTGTTCATTTGTATGTGAAATTGGCACTGAACAGTGAACTATCACATTTTAACACATATAGTCTATGTGTACTATTAATAACTATGGTAATGGGCAAAATTCTGGGGAACTTTTAAATGTTACAATGAGCCTGCATGCTGTGTGCTCAGTTGCTCAGTCGTGTCTGACTCTTTGTGACCGCATGGACTGTGGCCCACCAGGCTCTTCTGTCCATGGAATTCTCCAGGAAAGAATACTGGAGTGGGTAGTCATTCCCTTCTCTAGGGGATTTTCCAGACCCAAGGATCAGACCCAGGTCTCCCACATTGCAGGCAGATTCTTTACCATCTGAGCCACCAGGAAAGTTCAATGGAATTATATGCACACATACAAATATATGCAAATATGTGTATGTGCATATTCTTGCCCAGGAAATCTCAAGGACAGAGGAGCCTGGAGGGCTACAGTCCATGGGGTTGCAAAGAGTCAGACCCAACTGAGTAACTATTACACCCAAAGAACCTGCTGTCACCATCAGAAATCCAAAACTTCAGGAAGAGTAAATAGATTGCAATAATGCTAAGATGAACTATAGTAACTTGAGTGAAATGGTATATTGACTCATTCAATGTCAGTCACTCTTCTACTAAAGAACATAGATAAAAATCTCCATTCTTGTGGAATGTCAGCTCCAGCAGAGGGAAGACAGGAAGTAAATCAATCAACAAATAAATTATGCATAAGAATAGTAATTGCTATAGCTCATAAAATTTTGTTTGCAGGATGAATTCCCTTATCTTACTTTTATACAGGAGTGTCTTTGCTCTTCTCTGACCTTGCCCGTCCCATGTAAAAAATGAACTTGTAAAATGAAAAACTTTCAAGAGTCATCACTAAGATAATAGAAATTAGGTACAAAATTCCTAAACTGGTAGAAAAAAATAGTAATGAGAAAACTGAAGTTCATTGACTAAAGTTCAGTCCATATGTTTTACATCTTTGCCAGCAATTAATTATTATCACCTATCTTTTATATGTTGGCCTTCTGCATGGAATTCTAGCAATATTCATTTCCCTGATGAGAACTAATGAAGTTGAGCATCTTTTAATATGGTTACCAGTCATTTGTGGGTATCTTTGGCTCTTCTTTGAAAATTGTCTGTTCAGTTATTTTGATCCTTTAAAAAATTGGGATGTATGGTTTTTTATTGGTACGTAGAACTTTTAAACATAGTCTGTGAAAAAACTCCTTTATCAAGTGTATTTTGGACAAATATCTGCTCTGTGGGTTGCCTTTTTACATTTTCCAGTGGATTTTTTGATAAACAAAAGTGCTTCATTTCTTGTGACCCAGTTTATCAATTCTTCTCCTTGTTATTACTGCTTTTGATACCTTGTTTAGGAAACGGCTATGACAAGGTAATAAAGATATTCTGTTTTGTATATATAGATATATTTTTAATACTGTTGATTTAACTCCATACATTTAGAATTATAAATCACTTGAGATGTTTCTGTTTATAGTAAGGTTTACAACTAATTTTTTCTGTGTAAGAATTCAATTGATTCAACAAGTTCTATTGAAAATCCCACCCTTCTCCCATATTTTTTCAGCATAAAGTTCATCATAAATCATACAATGGGGAATGACTCTAGTTTCCATTCTTTTCTATAGGCCTGTTGAACTATTTGGGGGCCAACACATCACCTTCTTATTTACCATAGTATTAATAAATCTTCTTATCTGGTCATGAAGTCCTACTGTTCTCTTTTTGCTTCAGAATTGATTTGCCTCTTCTCTAAACTTTGCATGCAGTGTAAGTTTGAGATCAACTTATCAGTTGCCTTCCCAAAACCATTCTTGATATTTTGATTGTGATTTCAAATAAATCTTATAGATCAGCTTGGAGAGAATTGACAGTATATGCTCATGCCTATGGTCTATTCTTCCATGATTAATTCCTTAATTTCTCTCCATTAATTAATTTTTCCAAGTAGAAATCTCACATACTGTTCATTGAGTCTTTTTTTTTTGGGTTATCTAATTTATTATGCTATCGGAAATGGTTCCCATGTTAAATTATATTTTCTCTTGCTACTGGCATAGAGAAATAGAATGGATTTTTGTTTACTGAACATGCCTTCTGGCAAACTTGTTACTAATTTATTAATTTTAATAGTAACTGCAGACTTTATTTCTATATTCACAATCATGTCTTGGGCAAATAATGATAGTTTTAAAAATTTCCAGATGAACTTTTATTTCCTTTACTGCACTGGCTAGGACCTCCAGTTCTTTTATGCTGTGCCTCACTCACTACTCCTTTAACTCAATTTCAGAAGACTAGCCATTCCCAATGATTTATATACTCAATGCATTATATTTCTTCATGTCACTTAGTATGATATTTGATATCATTTCTCCTTTAATAGAATGATTATAAGCTCCAAGAAGGCAGGCATAGTATATTCTTTGTTTGCCATTATATAGTTAGCTTGTATTTAGACAAAGTAGATGCTCAATAAATATTGTTAGAGGGAGGAATAAATGGATGAATGAATAAATGAGATATATATATGTATTTTTATTTAGAATCTTAGTAAAACATTTTATGTGTTTATAAAACTCTCTATAACAAAAAGCTCCCTTCAACTTTGTTTTCTTTCAGTTAAAAATTTTTTCAGGGAGTAAATATTTATGTTTCTTATTCCTCAAATTATACTGTAGGTTTCAGAAATTGACACTTCTTTGTTGAAAAGACACGAATTTCTTATTACCTACTGTCAAACTGCTTTTGAAAATCTTGCACTAAGACGAACTTTTGCATTTATTGTGGCATGTGAAATAGTAAATGTCTAAATTGTTGTAAAACTTTGCACTTGTTTACGATTTTTGCTAAAGTATCTGTTCCTTCCTTATTTATGATGCTGCTGTGTGTTTTCCATTTTCAAGTGATCTGGGCACAATTGAACAATGCTTCAAATAAAAATAAAGTAATAATGATAAGCAGCTACTATTTATCAGATATGCTTTGGTATACCTCAGTGATTGCCAACTTTTTCTTTAAAATGTTAGAGGGGAAATATTTGGGGCTTCATGGGCTAAATTGTCCTTATTGCAACTACTAAAATGTGGTATAGAATAAAAGTAGACACAAACATTATAGAGGGGAATGGATGGGGCTTTGGATTAGATCTATAATTAGATCTATAAATGTTCATTTCAGTAACTTTTATTTCTAAATCTCTTGATTAATCTTTTTTCCTCCTATTTTTTTGGAGAATCTTAAAATATATGACTTGGAGAAGGCGATGGCACTCCATTCAGTACTCTTGCCTGGAAAATCCCATGGACGGAGGAGCCTGGTAGGCTGCAGTTCATATGGTCGCGAAGAGTCAGACACGACTGAGCAATTTCCTTTCACTTTTCACTTTCATGCATTGGAGAAGGAAATGGCAACCCACTCCAGTGTTCTTGCCTGGAGAATCAGAGGGACGGGGGAGCCTGGTGGGCTGCTGTCTATGGGGTCACACACAGTTGGAAACGACTGAAGTGACTTAGCAGCAGCAGCACAGTATATGACTATGTCTCATCTTGGTTTTTTCCCTCTTTCCTCCTTAATCAAGATCTTTATTCATTATTTTCGTTTCTTTTTGCTCTCCTTAATTTGGTGAGCACTTATTAAATTTAGTTTGTCATTAAATTTATTGAATTTAATGCAGTTTTACCTTTTCTAGTGAATTACCAGAGTTTTTGGTAGTCTGTACCTTTGATCTTTCCCCTTTTATCTTACCTGTATTTTGTATTATATTTTGCTTGTATTTTATATTATTTTGCTAGTATTTCACATTATTCTAACTTTTAATTTTTTAGGCATATTTAGGAAAAATATGTCTCTAACTGGGGGTTTGAAATTGACATATACATGCTGCTATATTTAAAATAAGTAATCAACAAGGACCTACTATACAGCACAGGGAAGTCTGTTCAATACTCTGAAATAACCTAAATGGTAAAAGAATTTGAAAAAGAATAGACGCATGTATATGTATAAGCTGAATCACTCTGCTGTGCCCCTTAAGGTAATACAACACTGTTCGTCAAAGGTACATGCTAAGTCACTTCTGTTGTGTCCTATTCTTTGCTCCCCTTTGGGATATAGCCTGCATGGTTCCTCCAGCCATGGTGTTCTCCAGGCAAGAATACTGCCTGGGTTGCTATTTCCTCCTCCAGGGGATCTTCCTGACCCAGGGATCAAACCCATGTCTCTTTCATCTAATGCATTGACAGGTGGGTTCTTTACCACTAGCCACCTGGGAAGCCCATACTCAGATGTAAAATAAAATGTTATACATAAATAAATAAATTTTATGAATGATTCCCTCCATATTTGAGTTGTTTCTTCTCAGTCTCTTGAATGAGTGACTTTTGAAGGTCATCCTTCTCTGTATGTTTAGGATATTTACTTGTTTTCACCAAATCTTTTCCACATGGATTCCAATTTTTTCACTTATTTTGTACTTCTCAAATACTAACCATTATCCTTCCACTCAAATAACTTAATGACTTCTTATTTTATTGGTATATGGTATTATTTTCTTTTTTATGTTAACTTTTTAAAATTGAAATATAATTGACAAGTAAAATTGTATATTTTAAGTATACAGTATGATGATTTAATATATGTATACATTGTGGAATGATTGCCATATTCATCACTTCATTGAGTTATCTTCTTTATGAGAATGCTTAAATTCTGCTCTCTGAGCAAGTTTCAAATATACAAATATATTAAGTGCCATCACCATGCTGTACATTAGATACTCAGAACTTATTCATCTTATAAGTAAAGGTTTGTACACTCTGATCAATATCTCTCTATTTTCTTCACCACTCCCCAGCCCATAGTAACTTTTATTTTACTCTCTATTTTTCTGCTTTAAAAAAAAGAGATTCCACATGTAATGATATCATACAGTATTTGACTTTCTGTGCCCAATTTACTTCACTTATTACTTATTATAATGCTAAGTCTATTCATTAACTAAAATGCTTTTACATAGCAAACAAAATAACCAAAAAAAGCAAAGGCATCCTATGAAATGGGAGAAAATCTTTGCAAACTGTATGAATGATAAGGAGTTAATAACAAAAATATATAAGGAACTCATGCAACTTAGTAGCATAAAATGAGTATCTTGATTAAAAATAAGCAAAGGACCAGAATAGACATTTTTCTAAGGAAGATATATTAATAACCCACTGTTACCTGCAAAGATGCTCAACACCCCTAATCCTCAGGGAAATGCAAATCAAATCAGTTTAAGATAGGTATTACACAAAGACAAGAGATAATGAATGTTGGTAAGGGTATGGATATAGAGGAATCCTTGTACACAATTGGTTGGAATGTAAATTACTACAACTATAGTGGAAAACAATATGAAGCTTCCTCAAAAATTTAAAAATAAAAAAATCATTCATTAATTTCATTTCTAGGAATATATATGAAGGAATGAAATCAGCATCTCAAAGAGACATTTGCATTTCCATGTTCATTATTCATAATACAAAGTGGAAACAACCCAAGTTCATCCTGAATGAATAGATAAAAAATATTACACAAACCAAAAAAATGGGAATATAATTCAGCCATAAAATGAAAGAAACCCTGCAGTTTGCAACAACATGGGTGAACCTGGAAGAAAGTAAAGTAAATTACACGAATCTTTATAGTGAGATTACTCTGGCTATTTCTTAAATTTGATTTCTGAACAAATATCCAGGGAAACGTGGCATGCTGCAGTCCATGGAATCACAGAGCTGACATGACTGGGTGACTGAACAACAACACATTCCGATACAAGTAAGTTTATATATTCAGTGGCTAAGATTCAACCTTTGTATGTCTGCTTTCAATATTGACTTTTTCTGGATTGTACTTTTTGCATTCTCAGTAACAGTACATTTACTGCTACTGCTAAGTTACTTCAGTCGTGTCCGACTCTGTGTGACCCCATAGACGGCAGCCCACCAGGCTCCCCCGTCCCTGGGATTCTCCAGGCAAGAACACTGGAGTGGGTTGCCAAAGTTATATCATATTGGGAAATTTTTCTTTGAGGTTTTATTATTAGTGCTCCTGATTTCCTGAAGCAATTGTTCCTATCATCCTTATGAAACATGTATTTATCATAAGCCTTCAAAAAGACAGTAATTAACCAGGACCCAGTGAAGCAAAGAGTAGATCCAGATACTTGCTCTTCACCTCCTACAGTGATGACATCTACCGTTACTGTTATTTATTATGACATGTTTTATATATACATTTGGTCTAATTTTATAAATAGGCAATCACAGAACTTGTGAAATTAAGAAAATTACTCTTATCAAGAAAGGATTCAACTAAAATGTCAGAATCCAAATTCCTATACTATCTGTCTGTAATAGCTATGAGTTATTCTCCTACCTACTCATTCAGCTCTCCAGTCATCTGATTTTTTGTGATTTATCCTGTCCCAAACACAATTTTGAGACCAGGGACTGTATCTTGGCATTATAATGCCTCACGTAATTTGCAGGATGTATCAAGACATTATAAATATTTGCCGCTGAGAGTGAAAATAATCTGTGTTTATGGAAATATGTTTATTGAAAACTTTACATCACTTAAATTAACTTTTTGTTAACCAAGCAGGAAAACATCTGCTCTGGTATGGGGCTTATTTAAAATAGTTTCCTACATTTTCAGTTGAAAACTTGCTAAATTACAGAGCACTTCTTTGTGACAGTGATAGCTATTGTTATCAAAAGCCCTGTTTATTCATGTTCTTGGAAACTCATGTTTAAGCAACATATAACAAGGCATATCTGGCAGCTGCAAAGTGACAAACCCAAACCTCTCCCAATAATAATACTCAGTAATAAGCACAGAGAAGAGGTACATTTCAGCACGTGGTTATCCAGGCTAAGTCATTAACTGAACCAGCTGTGATAAAAACAGACATCATTTATAACCCAAGCTCAGCAGTCTCTCTGAAAAGTGTATCTTTAATCAAAAAATGCTTATGAGGCCAATGTACAAGAAATTCCTACCAGAAATGCTACAAAATGCAGGGTGAACATGGCGTTTTAAGGAAATCTAAAAAAAAATTAAATAGAATCGTAAACATTTTAAAGCCAAATGACACGGCCATACATTGGGAGAAAGTGCTTCTTGAGAGGCATCCATTCTCAAGTATATTAAAGTAAAATGGCACTTTAGGTTTGGGTATCATGAATAAAAGTAACAGAATAATTTCAGTTTTAGTTTGTTGGTTTTCTAAATGCTAATTTGTTTTTTGAGCAAAACCCATTTTAATATGAAATAAATTATAATCAATTGACCCATTTTAAGAGGTAGATAAATTTTATATAGTCATTATAAATGGGATTATAATGTGGTAGCTAAAATAGCACATATTCTAGAATCCCAGCTCCATCATCAATAATATATGTACTCAGATAAGATACATAGTGATTTGGTGTCCTGTTCCTCAGCTTCCCATTTGTTAAACAAATAATAATAAAACTTGCCTCAGTAGGGTTGTTATTATGATTATTTGAGCCAGTATTTTTTAGTATACTACTCATATATATAATCTATCCTGTCAAAAAACATTATAAAATAATTTAAAACATAAAAATTTGAGCACATTTCTGTTTTGTGATCTGAATTAATTTTTTCTAAATTTTTTATTAAAAAGTGATTTATACTAAAGAAAAAAAAAGAAAAAGAAAACATAGAGCAAGTCCAGGTAAAGTTAAAATAAATCTTAATTATCTGATAGAGATAATCCTATTTTTTTCTATGCATATATTATAATATATGATATAAAACTTTGTATCCTGTTTCTTCGTACATAATGCTTTTTAAAGACATTTAGGTTGTTTTAAATGTCTTTCATCTTTTGATAAACAACTTTTTAATGAAACATACATTTCATAATAAGAATACATCATGATTTATTTGGTTATTCCTATTTGGGAATTTTATAATTATATTCTAAACTATTATATATTATAAAGTCTTTGTGCCTACATCTTAGCTCAGATATTAAGTTATTCTATTAGAATAAAATTAGGAGTCAAATACTGATTCAAGTTATCTTTCCTCCATCTCTTAGTCATAAGTGTATTTCCACTGAGATTAAGTCCACTTTTACTGTTCATCTGGTCTACAAATGTGGTAGAAATCCCAAGATTCCTTTAGAGAATGATAGAATTTTAGGCGGAAATTACAAAGTGACATTATCATTGACAAAGTGACAAATGATAGAATGACAAAGTAGTTCCTCAAATATGTTTGGTTCTTAGATAAGCTGAAGCCTGAAATCAGGCTTGTCTCTACTGAGATCTCATTGTAGTATTTGGGAATAGAAAGAACTATGTATTCTAACAAAAACTAGGCTGTCATAACAAGGGTATGTGACATTTTGTAACTGGTGTTCAAACTGGGTTGTTGAATTTGAAAGCTGATTCTAAGGAAATTGGCTACAGATGGTGACTACAGCCATGAAATTAAAATATGCTTGCTCCTTGGAAGGGAACCTATGACCAACCTAGACAGCATATGAAAAAGCAGAGACATAACTTTGCCGACAAATTCCATCTAGTCAAAGCTACGGTTTTTCCAGTAGTCATGTATGGATATGAGAGTTGGACTATAAAGAAAACCGAGCCCCAAAGAACTGATGCTTTTGAATTGTGGTGTTAGAGAAGACTTGAAAGTCCCTTGGACAGCAAGGAGATCCAACAAGTCCATCCTAAAGGATGGTAACAGCTTTTGGAATATACCAGGTAAATATGGGACTCCATTGTCAAGAATGCATCATCTGCCTGGATCTGATAGGTGACAACAAAGCTTACCCTACAGTGGAAGTGCTGGATGTCCTGAACAGGTCATCATCCCAAACCATCCAAGTCATATCTCAAGCATGGCATCTATGGGATCTCAGATTGTTTCTGTTGCTTGCAAATGTACTAGACTGAGGCTGGTATTAACTTTCATCTTAATAAGATCTAGAAGACAGCCTCCAATTCTTACAGTTTGCTGATCTGCTACTTCTGATTTGATCCTATCAAGTTTATTCTTGTAGATTAGTTCTTAGACTCTACTTCCCTTTGAAGCTTGGCTAGTTCATTGTATGAGGTAAACTCAAGCTGTGGGTTAGATATCTAGGCAGGGGAGAAGGGTAGGGCAAAATTTAAAAAAAAAAACTTTTCAAGAAAACTCAATAGTATACACACATCCGTCACAGCAGTGTAAATCAATTATGAAAGAATGGTGTTAGAACTAGGTTTTTCTAGTAGACAATTTAAATCTTCAATAAAATCTGGTTAAATTTCAATTATTGCTTTCGAATAATGTATTTTAGAATTAATTTTATTTATTTTATAATTATTTTATAAATCATACTGTATTCTATATTCCATAAATAAAATAATTAAGCAAAAATGTTTTAAACAGAATGAGCTATATATTTAAAAAATTGATACATTTTTAAATGGAGGCTTCTGTTTGAAATTCTGTGGTGAAAACGATTTGAGGAGTACAATGTTTTGAAATGATCCTTTCCAGTTTTCTGATTTAAATTTTTTTTGAGATGCATATTTTTATAAATTTGTAAGCATAAATAAAAGCTGTAATTTAAAATTTACCATTGCAAGGCATTAGCATATTTGACTAGAGTTAGTGTAGGACATCACGTATGACCTGCACAATCCAAAGGAATGAGATCCAATTCATATATTCCATAGTTTCCAAGACAGAAATCATGACCCCATAAAATAAATAGTGTAATGTTTCCATCACTGTATGTGGTAATCCTAAAGTTGGTTTTAGTCATTAGTAACTCTAAAAGATTCTTAACAACTCAGTAAAAATGTTCTTAATTCCCATTTCCAGTGAAGAATTTTTCTACTCTGGAAAACATACCTGCTGATACTTTCCTGCTCCTTGGGCAGATTTAGGGATTCTCCCAATGATTCAGCAGGTAAAGATCTGCCTGCAATGCGGGAGACACTGGAGACATGAGTTCAATCCCTGAGTTGGGAAAATCCCCTAGAAGAGGAAATGGCAGCACACTCGAATACTCTTGCTTGGAAAATTCCATGGACAGAGGAGCATGGTGGGCTACAACCCATGGGGGTGCAAAGAGTCAGACATGCCTGAGCACATGGCACTGCAACGATTTAATCGAATCATATTTAATGATCTCCACAGGTACAATGCTAACCTCTGGGGACACAAAGATAAGACTGACACAAGACCTTCAGTGAGGAACTTGCGATTTAACGGAAGAATTTTGGTGGAGCGATTCATGCACTGAGCACTATATGAGCATAGGGCAGTTGTTCTTTCCTTGAACGAGGAAATTATGGGTTTTCCAGGAGGATGAGTTTCTGAGGAATCTCAAAGGATGATCCTTGCAAAACTAACAAAAGAAGGCATTTCAAGGAGAGGAAACAGAATGGGAATGAGCAAAGATACACAACATTTCATGCAGTGCCATGACAACAGAATCCTTTTTGATGGCGCTTGAACACAGATTGTCAGGTGGAGGTGGCAGAAATAATGCTCACTGTTAACACAGGAGAAAGGTACTGGAGGACATGGACTAGAGGCGCAGAGCTTAGGCTCCATCTGGCATGATAAGTAAGCTTGAGAAGATCTAGGAAGCGAAAGAGATTCTATTACTGGCCTGGAAAGAATTTGAGAAAAAAAAAAAAATCATGCAAAGAGAGTTAGCAATTAGGAGCCTATTTAATAATCCAAGGGGCAGATGGTGAAGGCCAGACTGCTAATATGGAGAGAAAGCGAGTAGTCTCGAGATGAGTTTAAGAAATATTTAGGAGGCAGAAGTGACAAGAATTCGTATTTGATTGATACTGGGTGTTTTATGGGACAGACAGAACTCAAAATATAAGTGAGAGGATTTAAAGGAATTAAAAATAATCTTGTCAGATGATAACATTTGAAGTGTTTCTAAATAAGTAGGTCTCAAACCTGGCTGCATGTAAGAATCATCTGGGGAGATTTAAAAAATACCAAAAAAAAGGAGGCCTCCTAAGGCCGATTATATAAGAATCCCCAGTGGTAGGGTTCCGGCCTCTGTATTTTTAAAAAAGCTTCCCTAGTGATTCTAATGTGCATGCGGGACTGAGCAGCACTGTTGTTTGAATCATTTTCCAGATGTGGTTTTGACTTATGAAACAAAGAAGAAGTACATGGACAATGAAAGTAGCTTTAAGAACCAAGTTGTATTCTACAGTCCTTATAGGAGGAATATGAAGGCTAGTGCTTATTTTACATCTCACTAACCTTATATGTCTGTTTATTGTGAATGTTGAAGTCAGTTTCTCCAAATCATCCAACCAGCACAGGCTAGTTTCGAACCAGAATCAGTCTGACTCTACATGTAGCTATTGTTCAGTTACTAACTCGTGTCCAACACCTACGACCCTGTGGACAGTAGCCCACTAAATCATGTCCAAATCTTGTGACCCCATGGACTGTAGCCTGCTCGACTCCTCTGTGCATGGGGTTTTCCAGGCAAGAATACTGGAGTGGGTTGCCATTTCCTTCTCCAGGGGATCTTGCTGACCCAGGAATCGAACCTGGGTCTCCTGCACTTCAGGCAGGTTCTTTACCAACTGGCTATCACTTCCTTCTCCAGGAGATCTTCCGGACCCAGGGATTAAACCCACGTCTCTTGCATTTCCTGCATTGGAAGGCAGATTCTTTTACCACTGTGCCTCCTCTTGCCTCTGTACTATGTTTACAGCCAGATAGTAATTGCTTTACTCTGGAATTTATTCTTATAATTAAAAAAAAAATTATAGACATTTGAAATGTTGTTCTTTTCTCCCCATAAGATTTTGGAAATTCTATGTAAATATTTAATAACTTGTTCCAGCATATATATAGGAAGTACAAAAGTGGTCTGTGGAGAAACGAAACTTTGGGTGATAGTAAAAGTGAATAACAGCTCATGGGTTTGTATTTTTTCCAGAAACTAGAAATACAGAGAAGATCAAAGATGCACATAGAAAATATCTTGTTCAATTCTTTTAGAATTGCCTCTGTCACTGACTTGGCACATTTCGTGCCATATTTCTAAAACAATGAAAGTTCTGTGAAATAAGGGACTTTTTCCCCCATTTTCCTGGTTTACTTCTTTATAGTCAAGGAACAATATCTTAGGTATGTCATATCATGTACTGAATATTCTGTATCAAATATCCCTGGAAGAGAATTATCAAAACAACATCTTAAATACTCCCAATTTAATAGAAATTCCTTTGGAGTATATGATGGAATATATCTTTTTTACTGTCTGTTACTTTTCTGCTTCAGAAATACAGTTTACGTTTTATCTTGATTTTCTTTTGTCTTCTATACATATATCTTGATTGGTAACTAGTTAATCGATTTGTTTTTCTTCATCAGTGTTCAGTTTGGTTTTTAAAGCTTTTTTTTTTACAATAGCTAAGTTTTCTGTACTATTGCATTCATACTTGCTATGTTTAATTAATTTAGTAAGTCTCTAGTGATATTTCCTCATTTTCAATGTTTTCTCAGGTTTAGAATTTTACTTATTTTTGTTGCTGTTTTGTCATCTCATCTTTATGATCTTTTGCTTTTACTTCATTGATCTATACTGCTCTGCTCAGATGTCTGGCTCAGACGGTAAAGCGTCTGTCTACAATGAGAGAGACCCGGGTTCGATCGGTTGGGAACATCCCCTGGAGAAGGAAGTGGCAATCCACTCCAGTACTATTGCCTGGAAAATTCCATGGACAGAGAAGCCTGGTAGGTTACAGTCCATGAGGTCACAAAGAGTCAGACACAACTGAGCGACTTCAATTTTCACTTTCATTGATCTATAGCATTTTGGGGGGCTCCTTAAAATTTCCTTTTAAGGTGGTTCTCTTTTATATATCTTTTCTTTCTTTCTTTCTTCATGCTGTAATGTTTTAAATACTTCCTATTTTGTATCTTTTCATCTTGCTCATCCAGTCACATCACTTCATAGGAAATAGACGGGGAAACAGTGGAAACAGTGCTAGACTTTATTTTTGGGGGCTCCAAAATCATTGCAGATGGTGACTGTAGCCATGAAATTAAAAGACGCTTACTCCTTGCAAGAAAAGTTATGACCAACCTAGATAGCATATTCAAAAGCAGAGATATTACTTTGCCAACTAAGGTCCGTCTAGTCAAGGCTATGGTTTTTCCTGTGGTCATGTATGGATGTGAGAGTTGGACTGCGAAGAAGGCTGAGTGCCAAAGAATTGATGCTTTTGAACTGTGGTGTTGGAGAAGACCCTTGAGAGTCCCTTGGACTGCAAGGAGACACAACCAGTCCATTCTGAAGGAGATCAGCCCTGGGATTTCTTTGGAAGGAATGATGCTAAAGCTGAAGCTCCAGTACTTTGGCCACCTCATGAGAACAGTTGACTCCTTGGAAAAGACTCTGATGCTGGGAGAGATTGGGGGCAGGAGGAGAAGGGGACGACCGAGAATGAGATGGCTGGATGGCATCACTGACTCAATGGACATGAATCTGAGTCAACTCGGGGAGTTGGTGATGGACAGGGAGGCCTGGCATGCTGCGATTCATGGGGTCACAAAGAGTCGGACACGACTGAGCGACTGAATTGATGCTTGTTGCTGCCAATATATAATTTTTCAAAATCTTTTGATTCTTTTTCCATTATATCTCAGACCAGTTTGATTTTTCCCACAACTATATTGTGAGGACTAGGAATTTTGTATTCTCTGACATTTTTCTATGTAAAGAAAATGGTGAGGTTTAGGGCTTGATTTAGAGAGCCTCTGTTATACACCTGAACTCTGCTCTGCTCTCTTACTGAGCTAATTTTTTATACAGTGGTGAATGTCACAGATTTACTTGCTATCTACCATACTCTCAGGTGTAGATTATTTTGAAGATTTCATTTGCTTCTTAGAGAATCAAACTCATTTATTTGCTTTTCTTACTTTGCTGTTGTCTCCCCAGCAACCAGTATCAGCGAAAGTGAAGTGACAGTGAAAGTCGCTCAGTCGTGTCCGACTCTTTGTGATCCCATGGACTACACAGTCCATGGAGTTCTCCAGGCCAGAGTACTGAAGTACATAGCCTTTCCCTTCTTCAGGGGATCTTCCCAACCCAGGGATCGAACCCAGGTTTCCCACATTGCAGGCGGATTCTTTACCAGCTAAGCCACAGGGAAGCCCAAGAATCCTGGAGTGGGTAGCCTATCCCTTCTTCAGTGGATCTTCCCAACCCAGGAATTGAACCAGAGTCTCCTGCATTGCACGTGGGTTCTTTACCAACTGAGCTATCAGGAAAGCCCTTTCATTTGATAGTCCAAACATATATAGACTTCCATTTAATTGGTTTATCTGAAAATTTTGTCACTTTCTGAAATGTCCTAAATTTAGTCATCTCAACAGTGTAGGTTCTAGGGAGTCCACGCATTTAGAGATGAAATCTTTTGTTCTTCGTGCCAATCTGAAATCCTTTCCTTACTTCTCTGTTCTCACCTTTTTGAAGTTCAATAAATTATACTTTGCANCATTTATTTGGTTTATCTGAAAATTTTGTCACTTTCTGAAATGTCCTAAATTTAGTCATCTCAACAGTGTAGGTTCTAGGGAGTCCACGCATTTAGAGATGAAATCTTTTGTTCTTCGTGCCAATCTGAAATCCTTTCCTTACTTCTCTGTTCTCACCTTTTTGAAGTTCAATAAATTATACTTTGCACATTTTTTCTTCCATTCTTCCTTTTCTTATTTGGTAGCTGTTGGTATAGACATTTTCTATTTTTTTTTCAGTCTTTTCTTTAACTATTTCTTTTGAGTGGAAGGAAATTCTGAGAGTTCCACATTTTAAAAGTTCTACTTTTTTTTGGAAACATGAACATATATTACAAGCTTTAAGAGAGAGAACTGAGATTGAGAGGTTAAACTGTTGAAGGTTACAAGAAGCTGCAAAAACTCTATATGTGCTAAGTTGCTTCAGCAGTGTCAGACTTTGTGACCTCATGGACTACAGTCTGCCAGGCTCCTCTGTCCATTGGATTCTCCAGGGAAGAATACTGGAGTGGATTGTCATGACCTCCTCCAGAGGATCTTCCTGACCCAGGGATCGAACATGAATCTCTTAAGTCTCCTGCATTGGCAGGCAACATCTTTACTATTAGCACTACTTGGGAAGCTCAGCTCTGTCTGAGCAAGGAAAATAGAACAATGAATGTAGATGGATGTGAATCTAAGTAATTTTGGGAGGGATGTGGGAAATATGAGGGGCTTCATGCTTAAGTACTTTTTTTAAAAAAACAAGGAGGAATTTGGTGGAAAGAAAATGCATTTTAGCAGATGATTGAATGAAATGAAGGAAAAAGAAACTGAGAGAAGATGGTACAAAGTACCCTTTACAGAAACTTCCTAATGTAGCTTTTATCTTTCCTTTCCACGCCTATCTACACAGGCTATACAATCGGTGTTTCCCTTTTTTGTTTGATTGATTGCCTCCTTCTCTCTTTCTTGCTCTCTTCTTCTCTATTAGAATGTTCTATGCTATCTGGGGATTCAGAATCAACAACCTCTGCAAGGTAAGGTAATCTTAAGTGACAGTGAGGTATTGTACCATAAACTTAATTATTCAACTGAATGAAGGGGAAGCATTCATGCAGCTAAGAAAAACATAATTTGTTTGCTTTTGGCACGTCTGTGATGTTGCTCAATTGAAACAGTTATTCTCCAATGTTTGATTTTCCTAGATTTATATAAAACTAATTTTATCACCTAGGCATAGGGTCAATAATAGTAAGGGATGAGTGGAAATAAATTTAATTGTGCTTAGAATTACAAGGAAAGTCAAGTATGAAATATTTCCCCTAAAATATGTATCCAGGAAATGTTNAGTTATTCTCCAATGTTTGATTTTCCTAGATTTATATAAAACTAATTTTATCACCTAGGCATAGGGTCAATAATAGTAAGGGATGAGTGGAAATAAATTTAATTGTGCTTAGAATTACAAGGAAAGTCAAGTATGAAATATTTCCCCTAAAATATGTATCCAGGAAATGTTGGAAGCCAGATAAATTTAGCTTGTAGTTTATGAAAGGTATTATTCAAAACTAAAAAAAAAAAAAAAAAAGATTTGTTAATATTTGTATATAACAAAAGGCGCTCTGGGATTGGGAAGGTTTAAGTATTTCCTGTATTTCTCATCATAGTTTAAATGAATGTAATCACTTACTTTCAATGTTAATGTGTGTGTGGAAAAGTAAGAATTGCTTTTATCTTGATTTTATATGTCAGAAATGAGGAGATTGAAAAATGATCAAGTACCTTCATTTATTTCCCTTTAGTGTTGTCAGAATCCTGATTTTATCCTGCTCTTGGGATGACTGAAATTGTGATTAAGAAGAGTAAGATATCCTTGCTTGATCTAGGGCCCCTGCTTTTTTTAAATACCTCGCAATGGATCTTTGCACCTAGATTTTTAAGGGCTGCTTTTCGTTTGGAAAGGATGTATTTGTTTTCTGCATTTTTATTCTAGCATGTGGATAAGCTGCAAGGCATTTAATGTGATCTCAAAGCCATTCATCCATTGAACCCCCCTGTAGTGACAATGAGAAGAGGGAGCTGTTTCTTAAGCTTGAGGCACATATATAAGCTACTCGTCCTAGTTTCTTTATTTGAGCACAACTTCAATGATTCATTTAAAAATATTTTGTCATTTTAAATTAATTCTCTGAATCAAATGAGTGGAATCTGCCTTAAACACACTATATTCTACAAACTGTATGTATATACACAGTATGAAATAACAATTCATTTTTCTGTCTGTATGGACACTGTGAAAACATACTTCTGAAAAGTGCTTAGATATATGATGAGAATAGACTGATTATTTGTGGTTGAGATGATTTTTCAGGGTGTAAGGCACTATCAGTACTTACTTTCTTTGTCTGTGTGCCATATACACCAATGGCATGAAAAAATAAATAATGGAAATAGCTTTGCTGAATATTGAAAGTGAAAAGCATTACCAGATAAATACAGAGTAAATGCCATTTTTAGTGCATTTATGTATTCTTTTTCTATATTTCTGACATATTTACATGTGTGTTTTATGATGAAGGAGTCTTCTGCAAGTAAAAAATGTTCATAAGCTTTGCACTTTGGTTGTATGAAGGATCTGGTAGAAAATCATTTCAGAGAAGAAATTAAGAATTTAATTCTTAAATTAATGGAATTACATACTGCAAAGTTTTATCACTTTTTTTTTTTAAGCAAGTGGAGATTCACTGATGAATTTAAAAATAAAAGAGGCACTTATATGGGCAAATTTACATTTTTGATAGCTCTTAAGATGGTAATGTTGAGGACTAGTATCCTTGTATTGATCCAGAAGGCAAAGAAAGGATGACAGAATCGTAACATTCCAGATGAAATAGGGGGGATACAGGCAAGAAGGGCTCTAAGAAAAGGAAGGTTAAAGAAATAGAATCAAGTGAAATCTATTTAACATTAGTTGAATGAGAGACATCCCTAGAATAACTCTTGAGTTTTTGGTCTTTGTAGTAAGGAAAGCTATTACTTACATCTAACACAGATGAAAGATGGAAAATGCTTAGGAACTAACCTGTAAGATGTTTCCTAGTTGGTTATGTCGGGGGATTGCAGTTTGCAATTTCCTCTGTTCTGTCTCCTCACAACATTAATTAGAAGCAACGGAAAGACCAGCATTACAGGCTTCTGATGGGCCAGTGTTACAGCTTCATGTTACAGCTGTTTTTTTTAGAAAGGAAAGGAAAATGCATCCAAAAGACGAGAGGTCCCCGGCCCAATTTTGGCTCCTCTTCTTATATGATCTTTCTCCTCCCCCTGGGCCTGCCCTGTGTAGATTGGGCCAGCCACAAGTGCTGTTTGTTTTCCCTGAGGTCCTCACTCTGGTCCTCAGACCTTTCTTTTTTTTTTTTTTAATTTTTATTTTTTTTAGTTTGTTTTGCTTTACAGTACTGTACTCATTTTGCCATACATTGACATAAATCAGCCACAAGTGTACCTGAGTTCCCAATCCGGCCCCCCCTCTTCCCCCTCCCTCCCCACATCATCCCTCCAGATCATCCCCGCCCATCAGTCCCAAGCCTTCTGCATCGACCCTAGACCGGCAATCCGTTTCCCTTATGATATCATACATGTTACAAT
>SJYA01002664.1:197595-226176 GCA_006410615.1 Neotragus moschatus
AGTTTGTTTTGCTTTACAATACTGTACTCATTTTGCCATACATTGACATAAATCAGCCATAAGTGTACCTGAGTTCCCAATCCGGACCCCCTCCCTTCCCCCTCCCTCCCCACACCATCCCTCCAGATCATCCCCACTCATCAGTCCCAAGCCTTCTGCATCGAACCTAGACCGGCAATCCGTTTCCCTTATGATATCATACATGTTACAATGCCATATTCCCAAATCCTCCCACCCTCTCCCTCTCCCACAGAGTCCAAAAGACTGTTCTACACATCTGTATCTCTCTTGCTGTCTCGCGTACATGTTTAACACCACCATCTTTCTAAATTCCATATATATGTGTCAGTATACTGTATTGGTGTTTTTCTTTCTGGCTCACTTCACTCTGTATAATTGGCTCCAGTTCCATCCACCTCATTAGAACTGATTCAAATGTATTCTTTTTGATGGATGAGTAATACTCAGACCTTTCTTTGTTCTATTTTCGCAGGCTTTTCCCTTCCTTGTATTTTAGCTACCACCATTCTGACTCCTTTTTCCTATTCTAACTATCTAACAGTTATATGGGTCGGAAATATAAGGGCAGATTTTAAGGTAGAAACTAGCTTTGGGAACCATTCCCCTATGAGTAGTAACAGTTAAATATTGTGTGTTGTTGAATGGGCAAACAGAGTGAGAAAAAATAGAAATATGAACCCCATTAAGAAACGAACTACAAATTGGAACACATACTGGATTTGTAAAAATCAGTTATTGCTCCCTCTCATTCCATATATTCTTTTCCATTTGTTGCCTGTCATATTGTGAGATTTACTTCTTTGCCATCCATTAAGGACCACATTGCTTGAGTTTCATTTACAAAGGTATTTATTTCCTTTCATTCTGTTAATAACATTTCCCTGGAATCCTCTTTATAATTTTGATTAAAAAGGCTATTTGTCCCAATATACTGATTAATATTTCCTCTGATGTGCTTCTTATTCATAAGGTGAGTTATAGTGCTAATTGTGGTGTTTTTCAGTAAGGTTCAGCAAAAACTGATACATAATATCACATAAGCTAAATTATATTGCTGTAACAAATAACATCCTCATATCAGTGACTTAAAGAGAAAATGTTTATGTATTGCTCATGCGCTGTGCTGATGCCCTTTCCCCATTTCTGTTCATAGCAGAACCTTGAGGGGGCTCTCACACATCATTGCTTTGCATGTTTATTGTCCAACGCAAGTCACAAAGCTAAGCTCGATGTCGGTGGGCCAGAGACAGGGACAACAAATATTTTAAATAATACAATCTGCCAGGTAAGCTCTATTATTTCCCTTATGATATCATACATGTTATTTCCTTATTTCTGTGATTACACCAATAAAAACATCTCAGCCACATCTCTTTTTCTATCTGTTTTGTCCCTCTCTGACAAATTCCTTTCTTCTCAGAAACAGCAACATCCAATGATCCACCCCCCCCCAAGGAGAGATGCTATTTATCTCCTCTCTATCTATGACTCTGTTAGTGGCTATTTCTGGTAATTTTTTCCTTTTACATAGTTGTAACTAAACTTTAGAGACCCTGTTTCTTGAAATAAATAGCAAACACAAAATCGCACCATAAGTTATAGGTCTGAGTTTCAGCAGTGATTTACTTCAGTTACGTCTCTTTCCAATAAGATGCACAATTTCTTTAAGCTAGGGTCTGCTTAACATTTTTAAAAAAATTATTGTTACCATGTTGGTTCAACTTTTCTCTTTGTTTTATTATGAGACAGTTTTCAATGCATATATTTTGGCTAAAATCCCCTGCCATTTTCAGCACAGAAATAATGATTTATTGTTGTCCTGTGCTTACATATTTCTTCTTCTGTATGTGACTATAAATACCTTTCCATCTTATAGTTTCCTCTTAAATATTAAAATCACATCAGTGTCCAGTACATATCCTCTTATTAAGGTAACAAAGAATACCATTGATCAATCAATCCTAAATTATCGTACTAGGAAAATTCTGCATATACTAAACAGGCTTATGTTTATTTCTTAAGATAGAAAATATTTAAATTAATTGAACTATTTAAAAAATATTATTGACCCTGTCTTTCACTTTTTCAATAAAATATCTCATTAAATAGGTATCAATATATGTACTATCCCCAAAATTGTCCTGTTGCATCATTACTTTGAATCTAGTACCAAAGACCTATTTAGTATTTTAGTTCTAAAATAGTTCTGTTATTATGTATAACCCCATTCCCTTCAGCCTTATGAGTCATAGTATTATTTCTTTTGAAATAAGATAATAAATAAATGAAATAAGTAAATCCTTTATTCTGTGCCATATATCAGCCCTCTGACTCTTGACCACTTCAATCATGTTTTCTGCCGGATAACTTTTATAGTTCCCCATCTATTACCCTATACTTTTGCAAATCCACTATTTCTGATTATCCATTATTTTACATTCATCTCCACTTTCCCAACTTTATCACCCAAACTCAATGAATACAAGTCAAATATTCAAAATTGGAAGTTGATAATAAATAATAATAATTAATAAATAATAAATAATATATGGGCTAGAAAATTTACATCATAGTCTTTCAATATAAGGAAGAGATTTTGGTAATAGATACTGAATTGCAAGGATAATTAATTCAGATTTTTTCATATATTCTGTGTTTATACACCTCATAGAAACTATAATCAACATGGTTTCAAAAAATACATGTATTACATTAATTTCATTTCTTTTAAACTATTCAATTAGCCTTTTATACTGATGTATTAACAAAGCTATACGGATACAGCATTTTGGAAAGAAATTTGAATATAGCAAAGACTCTGTACATTTTCTAATAATTTAAGATTATGAGTATTGTAAAAATGAATGTTCTTCCAAGTCAAGAACAATCTTCCCTGGTGGCTCGGTGGTAAAGAATCTGCCTGCCAATACAGGAGACTCGAACCCAGTCCCTGAGGTGGGAAGATACCCTGGAGAAGAAAATAGCAACCCACTCCAGTTCTTGCTTGGGAAATCCCATGGACCAAGGATCCTGGCAAGTTACAGTCTGTGGGGTTGTAAGAGTCAGAAAAAACTTAGATACTAAACAACAATATTCATTCCACCCCATATCCAACTTACTTTCTCATCCTCTACTTCCTAATTTTACTTTTCATCTGTAACAGTTTATTTTAAAGTAGCAGTAACATATAAAATGCTAGTTTAGGGGCATAAGGGACTTCCCTGATAACTCAGCTAGGAAAGAATCCACCTGCAACTCAGGAGACGCCGATTTGATTCCTGGGTCAGGAAGATCTGCTGGAGAAGGGATAGGCTACCCACTCCAGGATTCTTGGTCTTCCCTCATGGCTCAACTATAAAGAATTCTCCTGCAATGCAGGAAACCTGGGTTAGATCCCTGGGTTGGGAAGATACCCTGGAGTAGGGAAAGGCTACCCACTCCAGTATTCTGGCCTAAAGAATTCCATGAACTGTCCATGGAGTCACAAAGAGTTGGACATGACTGAGCGACTTTCACTTTCTCTCTTAAACAGAAAAATTAAAATTTTAAAAATTAAAAAAAAACATAAAAATTAAAATGGTTCTATGAACACCTACAGGATCTAGAATTAATACCAAAAAAAAAAAAAGTGTCCTTTTCATCATAGGGGACTGAAATGGGGAAATGTAAAAGTAGGACATCAAGAGATACCTGGAGTAACAGGTAAATTTGGCCTTGGAATACAAAATGAAGTAGGGCAAAGGCTAACAATTTTGCCAAGAGAACGCACTGGTCATAGCAAATGCCCTGTTCCAACAACAAAATAGACTGCTTGACACATGGACATCACCAGATGGTCAACACCAAAATCAGATTGATTATATTCTTTGCATCTGAAGATGGAGAAACTCTATACAGTCAGCAAAAACAGGACTGGGAGCTGACTATGGTTCAGACCATGAACTACTTATTGCCAAATTCAGACTTAAATTGAAGACAGTAGGGGAAACCACTGGACCACTCAGGTATGACCTAAAGCAAATCCCTTATGATTATACAGTGGAAGTGACAAACAGATTCAAAGGATTCGACCTGATAGGCAGAGTGCCTGAACAACTATGGACAGAAGGTCATGACATTGTACAGGAGGCAGTGATCGAAACCATGCCCAAGAAAAAGAAATGCAAAAAGTCAAAACAGTTGTCTGAGGAGGCCTTACAAATAGCTGAGAAAAGAAAAGGAGTGAAAGGCAAGGGACAAAAGGAAAGATATACCTATTTGAATGCAGAGTCCCAAAGAATAGCAAGGAGAGATAAGATAGCCTTCCTTAAGTGAAAAATGCAAAGAAAGAGAGGAAAACAATAGATCTGAAAGACTAGAGAGCTATTCAAGATACCAAGGGAATATTTCATGCAACAATGGGCACAATAAAGGACAGAAATGGTATGGACCTAACAGAAGCAGAAGATATTAAGAAGAGGTGGCAAGAATACACGGAAGAACTATACAAAAAATAAAAGTCTTCATGACCCAGATAACCATGATGGTGTGATCACTCACCTAGAGCCAGATATCCTGGAATGTGAAGTCAAGTGGGCCCCTTGGAAGCCTCACTACGAACAAAACTAGTGGAAGTCATGAATTCCAGGTGAGCTATTTCAAGTCCTAAAACATGATACTGTGAAAGGGCTGCATTCAATATGCCAGCAAATTTGGAAAACTCAGCAATGACTACAGGACTGGAAAAGGTCAGGTTTCATTCCAATCCCAAAGAAATGCAATGCTAAAGAATGTTCAAAGTACTGCAAAATTGCACTCATCTCACACGGTAGCAAAATAATGCTCAAAGTCCTCCAAGTGAGGCTTCAACAGCATGTGAACCGAGAACTTCCAGATGTTCAAGCTGCATTTGGAAAAGACAGAGGAAAGAGATCAAATCGCCAACATTTGTTGGATCATTGAAAAAGCAAAAGAGTTCCATAAAACATCTACTTCTGGCTTTATTAATTGCACCAAACTTTTGACTATGTGGATCACAATAAACTGTGGACAATTCTTAAACAGATGAGAATACCAGTCAAACTTAACTGCCTCCTGGGAAATCTGTATGCAGGTCAAGAAGCAACAGTTAGAACCAGATATGGAACAACAAACTAGCTCCAAATTGGGAAAGGAGTACTTCAAAGCTGTATATTGTCACCCTGTTTATTTAACTGAAACGCAGAGTACATCATATGAAATGCTGGGCTGGATGAATCACAAGCTGGAATCAAGATTTCTGGGAGAAATATCAATAACCTCAGATATACAGATGACACCAGTGACCCTTATGGCAGAAAGCAAAGAGGAATAAAAGAGCCTCTTAATGAAAGTGAAAAAGGAGGGTGAAAAAGCTGGCTTAAAGTTCAGCATTCAAAAAACTAAGATCATGAAATCTGGTCCCATCAATTCATGGCAAACAGACAGGGAAACAATGGAAACAGAGACAGATTTTATTTTGAGGGCTCCAAAATCACTGCAGATGGTGACTGCAGCCATGAAATTAAAAGACACTTCCTCCTTGGAAGAAAAGTTATGACCAAACTAGACAGCATATTAAAAAGCAGAGACATTACTTTGCCAACAAAGGTCCATATAGTCAAAGCTATGGTTTTCCAGTGGTCATGTACAGACGTGAAAGCTGGACCATAAAGAAAGCTGAGTGCCAAAGAACTGATATTTTTGAACTGTGGTGGTGGAGAAGACTCTTGTAAGTCCCTTGCACTGCAAGGAGATCAAACCAGTCTATTCTAAAGGAAATCAGTCCTGAATATTGGAAGGACTGATGCTGAAGTTGAAACTACAATATTTGGCCACCTAATGTGCAGACTTGACTCACTAAAAAAAATCCTGATGCTGGGAGAGACTGAGGGTGGGAAGAGAAGGGGACGACAGAGGATGAGATGGTTCGATGGCATCACTGACTCAGGGGGCACAAGTTTGAACCAGCTCCAGGAGTTGGTGATTAATAGGGAAACCTGGCATGCTGCAGACCATGAGATCACAAAGAAACAGATATGACTGAGCAAATGAACTGAACTCAACTGAAAATTTGATTTTCTCTCTTCATTCTGAAAACTTAAATTTTCTAGATGTTATCTACCTTCTTTCATCCCCTCATTTTTTTTTCACTTTTACACAGCTTGTTCTCAGTTTCTTCTCCAAAATCTACATCATATTGTAACGAATTAAATAATCTACATTATATTGTATCGAATTAAATAACTTTTTTTATTTGTGTCATCACTTTCTTTTTGGACAATGAATTTATAAACATGGATCACAAAAAAGCAGAAGGGAGTTCCTGGTCTTGAATAGAATGAAACTCACTAATGGATGTAGGTTTTCTCTTAATGATCGTGGTGATTACTCTTAATGATAACTCAAAGTTTTTTTATTTATTTTTCATTGTGATAGTGCCTGAGCTTTGTACATGAAATAAAATGGTGTTGTTGGAAAACTTTCTTCTGCTATTACCATTTATTTTTTTGAAGTGAATTTTGTCTCTTTGAACAGTCAGCCCAAATTTTCTTCTGGAAACTTTCATCTGAATATCAATAAACTCTGAGTTTTACAAGCAAAACTGTAAATAAAACTCTGATATCTTCCTTGGCAAACTGCGATGTGTAGGATTCAGAAATATCCCCAAGATAAAACACCCACCAGTAAACTTCCTCTTTGGAGATATCTTTTTGAATACAAGATGGCCTGAGCTCACTGGGTGTCAGTTCAAACAAATTTGAATCTTTTGAAGATCAAGATATTGTAGCAACATTCTGTGAATTAGGATCAAGTTTCCCAATTCTAACATTTAGTCTTGCACTCTATTCCAATGTACAACTGGGCAGATTCCAACAGCAAAAAATATCATTTTCAGAAGTACCAAGAAGATATGTTCTCAGACACATTAGTCTCCCAAAGCAAAGCGTCTTTATTTTTGCAGCTTATTGACAGAAAGTCAAGTCAGATGTCTCTGACTGTCATATTGTGACTTTTTTTCTCAAAATTCGCAACAAGTAATCGTCTTCCAAGAAACAACAAACAGTTGCTTGGTATTGGTAGTAACTGCCCACAGAGTCATAATTCCAATAACAGTATTTTTCCATGTATCAGAGTAATCTGTTATTTCACATTTTGAAGTGATCATTTTACTAACTGGAGCAAAGATGTGACTTTAAATTTTTTTTTTTTTGTATTTTTAGAGACAGAAAAATGTGTTATCATCTTTATATAGCAAATTAAGCTTTGTGTTAAAAAAGGACAAGCCATTTGTATTTTCTTATTATGTGTCCCTGTTTTCATATGCAATATAAACTGAATATTCAATTCTTGCTCTTCTGTTATTGCAAGGAAGTTGCATTGACATCAAAATACTTTGTTAAGTAGATTTGGATTAGTCCAATATAATTGATATATTTTGCTGTATCATGTGTGGTCAGTCACATCTGATTCTTTGGGACCCAGTGGACTTTAGCCCACCAGGCTCCTTTGTCCATGGGATTTCCCAGGCAAGAATACTAAATGGATTTGCCATTTCCTCCTCCAGAGCATCTTTCTGACTCAGGGGTCAAACCCATGTCTCGTGTGCTTCCTGCATTGCAGGTGGATTCTTTATCATTGCACCACTGGGGAATCCCTGTATATTTATATCGTATATAACTAGTTTTCATTTTGTATAGAAAAAAAAACTACAGGCCATAAGAGTTTAGTTTATTGCTAAAGATTTAATTATTCGATAAATTGTAAAACTGTTAAATATATCCCTATCATCCACCATCAGATCAAGGAACAAAACCAATGCATTTAAACTGAGTTGGTCAATGTGTGTGTGCTGTCGTGTCTGACTCTTTGCAGCCCCGTGGACTGTAACCTACCAGGCTCCTCTGTCCATAGGATTTCCCAGGCGAGAATATCCGAGTGGTTGCCATTTCCTTCTCCAGGGGATTTTCACCACCCAGAGATCAAACATGCATCTCTTGCGTCTCCAGCATGGGCAGACAGGTTCTTTACCACTAGCACCAGTTGGTCAGTAGCATCCCCTAAGTGGAAGATAAATTGTCCCTTCTCTATAGTATCTTGCCACTGTATTGGATACCCATTTACAGTGATCATTCTTCAGCCTGGTGATTGGTGTGGAAAAAGCCAGATCCATGACTTTATCATGGCATTAATATAAACAGATGTATGTGTGCTTCTGGTCAGCATCAAAATTCCTCTAATTATGATATTGGTCATTAATATAGTCCACTGCTATGCTGGCTGAAATAATCTCTCATAGGTAATAACCAAGAAGTCAGGAAGCTTATTGGAAAAGGCAATGGCCCCCCCCACTCCAGTACTCTTGCCTGGAAAATCCCATGGGCTGAGGAGCCTGGTGGGCTGCAGTCCATGGGGTTGCTAAGAGTTGGACCCGACTGAGTGACTTCGCTTTCACTTTTCACTTTCATGCGTTGGAGAAGGAAATGGCAATCCACTCCAGCGTTCTTGCCTGGAGAATCCCAAGGACGGAGGAGCCTGGCAGGCTGCCGTCTATGGGGTTGCACAAAGTCAGACACGACTGAAGAGACATAGCAGCAGGAAGTTTATGTACAATATGAAAGTCTTTATCAGAATATCATCTATATGGCCCCACAGTTTAATTTTTAAATCAAAGGAACAACATACAGCAGCAGACGGTAGTTGGGTTGAGTTAGAATCCAGTTACCAAATATTGTGTCTATGCAATATGTGTACACATTCTTCATGCATACAACTTTATTAAAAGGCCCCAAGAGACATTAGCCTGGAGAATCCCATGGACAGAAGAGCCTGATGGGTTACAGTTCGCAGGGTCACATAGAGGTGGACATGATTGAGCACACGTGCACAGCAGAATACTGGCAACCCATGGAAGCCTTAGTTTTCTCCTCTGATTCATTCGATAGTGTCAACAGAAACCCTTCTAGCTGTAATATGCACAGAACCTCACCCCTATGGTCTGCTTGCTGCCAACCACAGAGAACCACACAAAGGCTCTCATCCTCCACTATATCCGCTCAGACACATGTGTTTACAAACTTAATTTTGATTTGATTAAAGTGTTTAATAGCAAACATTATTAAATATTTACTTATTTATCTGGGGAGAAATGCTTAGGGTAGTTTTCTAAGATCTTGTATATAACTGTTTTTCCTTTGCTCACAGAGACAAAACTTTCTTTATTAACTGGTATAGAATCCTTGGGACACTACACTTTCCACTCTAAACATTGTTCAATGATATTGACAATATTGCTTGAATATCTTCTGAAATTTGATGGTGTAGTTACAAAATCTGAAGCTGTTATGATTCTACATTCGAGTTGTAAGTATACTTTTTGAAGTTAGATGTCAGATATTGTTATTTAGCTGTGAAATCATAATTTCAAGTGCAGAAAGATTTTCTTCCATTTTTTCTTTGTTTATCAAGTTTGCTTATTCTATTCTTTCTTTGGGAAAAGTTTTCAACTTGAATACTTTTTCTAAACTAAGCTGTCTTTAGATCACCTAACCTGCCTCTTGAGAAATCTGTATGCAGGTCAAGAAGCAACAGTTAGAACTGGACATGGAACAACAGATTGGTTCCAAATAGGAAAAAGAGTACTCAAGGCTGTATATGGTCACCCTGTTTATTTAACTTATATGCAGAGTACATCATGAGAAACGCTGNCCTGGCGTGCTGCGATTCATGGGGTCGCAAAGAGTCGGACACGACTGAGCGACTGAATTGAACTGAAGCGGTCTTTATCCTCATAACATCTTTACCACTCTTCGATTTTTCTTTATATTCTGAGAAACATTCTCAGCTTTTATTAAATATTTTTTCAATCAGGGATTCAGTTTTCATTTGCCCATGTAGCCCATGAAGCTCACCAGGATCCTCTGTCCGTGGAATTTACCATGCAAGCATACTGGAGTGGGTAGCCATTCTTTTCTCCAGAGGATCTTCCTGACCCAAGTATCGAACCCTGTTCTCCTACTTTGCAGGCAAATTCTTTACTGTCTGAACCACCAAGAAAGTTAATTTTTTTTTTTTTTTTTTCAATTTTACTTCTATATAAGATATTAACTTTTCATATATCATAATATTTGCATGTCTTTATTTTTCTTTATATTCTTCATAGCATTTTATTAAACATAATATATTCTTTTTTGNTTTTTTTTTTTTTTTACAATTTTACTTCTATATAAGATATTAACTTTTCATATATCATAATATTTGCATGTCTTTATTTTTCTTTATATTCTTCATAGCATTTTATTAAACATAATATATTCTTTTTTGAGGAATGTTCAGACAAAGCAAAATATATGTTCATATTTTGATCCTAAAGGCATGCTTTAAAATTTAATGAATATATAAAATTCATCCCTGAGAAAGGAAAATATTTGATTAAATATTATTAGTTGGCAAATTTGTTGTACCAAAATAATAATTGACTAACATATTCTCAAAATGGTGGTTGATGTTAGGTTGGTCGAAAACATTTTGACATTTTGAAAGGCTGGCTTATATTTGTTACTGTTTCCAGGACAACCTCTCACTATTTATGCTCCCTAGAGTTGACAAGTTAATTAATGAAGGGAAAGATCAGAATGTCTTGTAACTTAGGAGATTTCATTATTTCCTTAAGTGAATGAGCTTCATAGAAAGCATGCTTCCTGATTTCACACGCTTAAATGAAAGAAGTATATTTATTTTTTAAATCCATTATTTGTAGAATCATACACACAAGTACATACAAACACATAAATACACACACACATGCAATTCCCTCCATATTTGATATATTTTAAGCTAAGTTTTAGAAATAGCCTTTGGAAATCCTCTCTGTCTTCTAACATGAGAAATTTCTTTACCGTTTGGGAATGGTTACCCACTCTAGTATTCCTGCTTGGAAAATTCCATGGGCAGATGAGCCTGGTGGGCTTCAGTCCATGGGATCACTAAGAGACAGACACACCTGATCGACTTTCATATGTATTTTCAACAGTATTTTCATATGTACTGTTCAGTACTATATTAGTCATTATGGCAGCCAGAACTAAAACAGAATGTCATAGACTGGCCAACTTAAACAACAGGCATTTGCCTTCTCACAGTTTTGGAGCCTGGAAATCCAAGATCAGAGTGTCAACAGGGTCATGTTGTGGCGAGGGCTCTCTTTCCAGCTTGCAGATAGCCACTTTTCCGCAGTGTCCTCACGATAGAGAAAGAGAACAAGTTTCCTTCTTGTTGGTGTTCAGTCGCTCAGTCATGCCCGACTCTTTGCGACCCCATGGACTGCAGCACTCCGGGCTTCCAAGTCCATCACCAACTCCTGGAGTTTGCTCAGACTAATACCTGTTGAGTCAGCAATGCCAACCAATCATCTCATCCTCTGTCATCCCCTTCTACTCCTGCTTTCAATCTTTCCCAGCATCAGGGTCTTTTCCAGTGAGTCGGCTCTTTGCATCTAGTGGCCAGAGCATTGGAGCTTCAGCATCAGTCCTTCCAATGAATATTCAGGGTGGATTTCCTTTAGGATTGACTGGTTTGATCTTCTTGCTGTCCAAAGGACTCTCAAGAGTCTTCTCCACCACCACAGTTCAAAAATATCAATTCTTTGGCACTCAGCTTTCTTTATGGTCCAACTCTCACATCCATACATGACTACTGGAAAAACCATAGCTTTGACTAGATGGACCTTTGTTGGCAAAGTAATGTCTCAGTTTCAGTACACTGTCCAGATTTGTCATAGCTTTTCTTCCAAGAAGCAAGAATTTTTTAATTTTGTGGCTTCGGTCAGCATCTGCAGTGTTTTGGAGCCTCTGGTATCTCATCTTATAAAAGCACTAACTCCATCATAAAGGCCCCAGTCTCATAAACTCATCTAACCCTAATTATGTCCCAAAGTTCCCATCTCCAAATATTGGGGGTTAGGGCTTGAACATGTGAATTTTGGGGATATATAGTTAGTCTGTAACAAGTACCTACTTTAAGCAATACAATATCTCAATTAGATCTGAATAGATATTCTAACACTAAATTCTTCTCCATATCATCATTGACTAATAGAACTTATATGATGAATGAAAATGTTCTTTATCTGTACTGTTCAAAAGGATAATCATTGACCTCATATAGCTAGTGAACACTTGGAATGGGGCTACAAAATAAATTCTAATTTTGTGTAATTTAAATGTAAATTTAAATAGATTTATATAATGACCCTACTGGGGTGGTACAGTCAGTTCATTCACTGATCAACATCAATAAACCAATATAGATATGTATAAATACAGAGATACAGACTAAATGTAAAACTTAATATATAAAAAGAGAAAAATTTTAATATTACTTAATGAATTAGAACAATACCTAATGTGAGTAAAAAGAGATTCATACTGGTAGTAGGTTAAAGTAGTATAAATATTGCTTGAAACTACAATTTAAATATTTATAAAACATCAAAAAAATGTAAATACAACCCACTAGATATTCTAAAATGTATTTTAAAAGCATAAAAACAATAACATACAATAGCAATTATTTCTACTAATTGTTTATTCATATATATGTAATCATAAGTATGTAAAATATTCATTTGAAATTAAATGTAAAGCATAGTTAAAATATCAACTCATTATACAAGTATAATGATATTTCTACATTTTTGAAAGTTACTCTTTGGTTAACTTTGATTCTTCCCTTTAGTTGAATGAGATCACAACTCTGAAAGATTTAAAAAAATAAGTTTATTGTCTAAAATTTGTACATATACATGAGCTGTGGTGTTGGAAAAGACTCTCAAGAGTCCCTTGGACTGCAAGGAGGTCCAACCAGTCCATTCTGAAGGAGATCTGTCCTGGGTGTTCATTGGAAGGAATGATGCTAAAGCTGAAACTCCAATACTTTGGCCACCTCATGCGAAGAGTTGAATCATTGGAAAAGACCCTGATGCTGGGAAGGATGGGGGGCAGGAGGAGAAGGGGACGACAGAGGATGAGATGGCTGGATGGCATCACCGACTTGATGGATGTGAGTCTGAGTGAACTCCGAGAGTTGGTGATGGACGGCCTGGCATGCTGCAATTCATGGGGTCACAAAGAGTCGGACACGACTGAGCGACTGAACTGCACTGAACTAATGCATTTTACGTTAGTTAAGTATCTTGAAAATATGGAGCAATTTATACATTTCAGGCATGGTGTTATCCCCTGAGAATATAATAATAACTAAAAATTGCTTCTTGGAGTCAAAAGATCATAATCTAGTTGAAGAAATGTACATGTAAAAAAGAACTTACAAATATAGAACTGTAAGTGAAATCTCAGAGCGCAGTGATGGTAGAAATGAAGCAGAGTTAGTGTATTCTGTGAGGAGTGAGGATGAATTCCAGAGAAAGAGTTGCACACTGGTTAAGTAGCCCTCTTGACATTCCCAGGCAAAATTAATTACCCCTGTTTTTGGACCCCTGTATATTAGTCATACACTGTGTAGAATAGTTTTCATTCTGGTTTCATTCTGTGCTTTATATTATTGACAAACTGTTTTCTTGTTTGAATAATTAATTCCTTGAGGTAGGATCAAATATCCTTTTCTATCTGTGTACATCCAACATGTAAGATCATTAGAAAGTGTCAGTATTTGACATATACATATATATTCAATATTTAGGTAAATAACATATATGAAGCATATCTTTGAAGCAATATATATATTTACATTTTAGTTTCACAAAATTTCACTGAGAATAAAGAAAGAGGGTTTTAAAATATGACTAAAAGGTTAAATATATTCAAATGACACCATTTTACATCTTTTAACTTAAAATTTTGAAGCATTTTCCTATTATTTATGAGATTTACTATAGCACAAATCAATAAGATTTTAGTAGACTATATTCAGAGGGAGGCTTTTTATTCTATTCTTCCTGTCAAATAAATGATTTTTTTAATATACTTAAATATGTAGGTGGTATTTCTTATGACAGACTTTAAAATTATGTGAAATAAGGAAGACTGTTCTTCATTAAACATTATGAACATAACTAAATTTTACAAAAGAGAATAATATACTTGTTAAAAGCTTTGCATGTATGTATGGATCTATGGAAAACTAAAGCAAGCATCCATAAAAAATACTTTTTTAGGAAATGCATGGAATAACATAACTCCATATATAAAAATAAAGTCAGATTGTGTCACGTGCAGTAACATTGTGCTCATTGAAAATATTATCTTCACAAAATAGGCATATTAATATTAGCCCAAAGTATATGGTTAAGCATAGTACTATGGTTTTTCAAAATAATTCTAATATGAAATTATATATTCTTCAGTTCCTAATTAAATATTAAAATGTAACAAGAGAAATTGGAGGCTTTATTACTGAGCTAGAAAAATCTTGACAATGATCCTTGAAATTATCTTTGAATTAAGAAGTATTTGCAATCAAGAATAAATATGCCAGTTGGGTTTATTCGGTGCCTGAATATAAGGAGTTGACCATTTACCATCTCAATATTTCAGCATGTAAATTATTGTATTTTTAAAGACCTGCAGAAAACACATTCTCCTATCATTACCTAATAGCCTGAGCAATTTTACCATTACTCATTTTTTTATAGGCACATGAAATACACATCCGATAAACACAGGGAAGGTGCTCAAAATGTAAATATGGAAAATCCTTAAAATGTAAAATTAACACAGCAAAATATAAAACCTTTTTTTAAATATAACCTTTATTCAATCGGTTCTTCCTGTGTCATGTTCTACAGCAATAAAAATCTTAACTGATATCCCTTGTCTAGAGGCTGAAGAAAACTGCAGCTGTTCATCAAGAGCTTTTTCATTTTTACCGGAGCCGCAGCTGTAACGCACATAATTCATGTGCTCCTTTGGAGCTGTCCATCTGCTGGGTGCTGTATTCACGGTTGACTAATCATCTGTAATAGAATGCCTGTCTAGTTGTTTGTGCATAATACCATATTCTAGTAACTCCAGATCATTTATCCTGCATGGATTTAGAGCAGAACATCACGCTATTTCCTCTGGAGAGATGCTCTGAAAACCATATTAAAACATAATTTCATTAGAAGCAGAAACAAAACTCTGCTCATTTCAAAGCGTTTATTTTAGTATTGATCAATTATCACCCTACTAACATGGACTTATACAACTTTAAATCTATGTGAATTTGTGGTGCTCCAGAGGTCTTTCAATGCAACTTAAATTAGTTGATAATAGATAATAGTAAGCTCTAAAATTTGTTGAGGGCTTACTATGAGTCAAGAACATGCTAAGGACATATGAAAGTGAAAGTGTTAGTCTCTCCATCGTGTCTGACTCTGAGACTCCACCAGGCTCCTGTATCCATGGAGTTCTCCAGGCAAGAATACTGGAGTGGGTAGCCATTCCCTTCTCCTGGGGATCTTCCCGATCCAGGGATCAAACCTGGATCTCCCACACTGCAGACAGATTCTTTACCATCTGAGCCACAGGGAAGATCCTAAGAACATATAGGCATCAACTTATGTAAGATTTATAACACTTCATTATTTCAGTACATTGATTATAATAACTATACTTATTTAGAATATTAAAACAAGTAGCCTAATTATTATTGTACTATTATTGAGTTTTAAGAGGAAATAGCAGTTGGAAAAGTGGTACATCCTACTTTGTTTAGGGAAACCACCTTTTTCCTATGATTTGAAGCACACCTATTCTCCAGCATCAGGGATAAACAAGTAAACCATGAGTGGCTGATTAGAACATTCCATCCTTCTGGCCACAGTGATTTGTTCAGAAGTATAAGCCAAGTCAGGTCAAGAAGGCCCTCTGGATAGTGTAAAAGTAAGAAGGGAAGGAAAGTTCTTTTTCTCTGAACCAGGATCTGAGAGGATAAATCAAGCTAAAAATTACAGAGCCTTTAATACTGAGAGAGCTGCAGAGAACAGTCAGCACAGAAAATATGATCATCACAAGGACAGAGAGACTAGGTCCTGGTAACATTATTGAAGGATTGGGTCCATCTGTGCTTTAAGCCATCTCTGGATCTGTGTGTGTAGTTATATTACTTAAAAAAATAAACTTAAATAAATAAACTTTAAATAAACTTAAATAAACTTTAAATAAACTTAATTCTCCCTGAACCAGTTTAATCCGATTCTCTGTGCCTTGCAACCAAAAATCATGGTAGTTACACACACACACAACCAAGGCCTGGAGAGTTAGGAAAGACACTGAATCTTATGTATGAAAACACATGTAATTAAGCAGATGAAAAAGGCAGGAGGAAGAGTTCAGAGGAGAGGAAGAAGGTTCAAAAAAAGCACATTTTTTTAAAACCTCAGATATGAGAAAAGAATATATTTATCATTTTTAAAATAACTATACAGTGCTATTTATGTGCTGATTTTCCTAAGTGTTGGCTAAAGAATACTAATCAGGATGAAAAATCCTTATTCTTAGCTCAACATTGATCAGGTGAGCCTGAAATCATGGAATACATTATGAACGATCAAGCATTCTAAATTTCATTATTGCTCTAGCTTAGAATTTGAGAAAATAAAGGAAAGAAATTAAACCAGACACAAATTTCAAATCTTGCAGTGACTGTTAAATTCTGTTCTGGTGGTGAGTTGTATGGGAGTTTCCCTGGTGGCTCAGGGAGTAAAGAATATGCCTGCAAAGCAAAAGACCCGGGTTCAATCCCTTGATTGGGAAGATCCCCTGGAGTAGGGAATGGCTACCCACTCCAGTATTCTTGCCTGGAGAAGTCCACGGACAGAGGAGCCTGGCGGGCTACAGTCCATGTGGTGGCAAAGAGTCAGACATGACTGAGGGGCTTCCATTCATTCATACACTGTGTAGCTCTGATCTTCAGAAGATAGTTGTTGACCACAAACACAATCAGTGACTGAGCCAGACAGTAAACTAGCCTCCTGACTGCCAGTTTATATTTTTCTTCCTTCACAACGTTTATGAGCATATTAGAATTAATAAACATCATTTATTATTCCAAGCTTTTGAATATGCCAGGAATGCTTTAGAAGCTCAGATATTTCATTTTCCAATTGCTAATCACCCTCAAATCACTTTGTACTAAATAAACAAAAACGTGGATCCACTTTTTTAATTCTTGTGCCCCTGCTCTCTCTTATTCCTATCTCTATTTTTCTTTATCTCTCTTACTTCAAATACATATATTTCTCCTTTGGATGTTTCCCCTTTTCCTATTCAACTAGCCTAACTTCTGGCTTTAAATTAAAACTCAAAGTATCCATTTAAACCATGTATGGGATTAGGGGACTAGTCATAGTAGTCTAAATTGCATATATCCTTTAGTTGATTTTGATTTTATGATTACATTAATAATAGAAATGTTGGTAGTATTGATAACACAATGACTTATAGTCAGGTAAAAGTTGAAAATAAAACTTAGGAAACTGAGAAAAACCTATACTACTAATATTATCTTACTTTGTTGTTGTTTAGTTGCTATCATGTCCAACTCTGCATGGACTACAGCAAGCCAGGCTTCATTATCTCTCAGAGTTGGCTCGGATTCATGTCCATTGAGTCAGTGATTCTAACCATCTTATCCTCTGCCACCTCCTTTTCTTTTTGTCCTCAATCTTTCCCAGCATCAGGGTCTTTTCCAATGAATCACCACTTCACATCAGGCAGCCAGACTACTGGAGTTTCAGCTTCAGCAGCAGTCCTTCCAATGAATATTCAGGGTATATTTTGTTTAGGATTGACTAGTTTGATCTCCTTGCTGTCCAACAGGCTCTCAAGAGTTCTCCAACACCACAGTTCAAAAGCATCAATTCTTCAGTGCTCAGCCTCCTTTATGGTTCATCTCTCGCATCTGTACATGACTACTGGAAAAACCATAGCTGTGACCATATGAACCTTTGTCAGCAAAGTGATGTCTTTGCTTTTTAGTACATTGTCTAAGTTTGTCATACCTTTCTTTCCAAGGAGCAAGAATCTTTGAATTTCATAGCTGCAGTCACCATCTGCAGTGATTTTGGAGCCCAAGAAAATTAAAATTGTCACTGATTCCACTTTTGCACCATCTATTTGCCATGAAGTGATGCAACTGGATGCCATAATCTTCATTTTTTGAGTGTTGAGTTTTAAGCCAGCTTTTCACTCTCCTCTTTCAGCTTCATCAAGAGGCTCTTTAGTTCCTCTTAGCTGTCTGCCATTATAGTGATATCATCTGCATATCTGAGTTTGTTGATATTTCTCCTGGCAATCTTGATTCCAGCTTGTGTTTCATCCAGTCCAGCATTTCACATGATGTACTCTTCACAGAGTTAAATAAGCAGGGTGACAATTAAATAAGATCAAAATTTTGTCTCAAATGACAAAAAATCATTGTAACTTCCAGAAAAATGATTATTAATCTGGTTAAATTTGAGACAACCCAGGCCAAAAGCATAGTTTATCATACTTTAAAGTTATTTTTTATCTTATTCCTCAAAATGCTGAGTTCTGAGGAAAAAAATTTTTTAAGTTTGAAGAATTTGCTTTGCCAGCATTTTTCAAGAAATATCCAGTCACTAAGCGCAGGCGGCTGTGAGCCGCTGGCTCACTAAGCGCGGCCCAGAGGAGCCACCCCACGTCCAAGAGACAGCGGCCGAGAGTCCCAGGCAGTGATGGCGCAGGAACGGCTGGGAGGAGCCACCCCACTTCCCACTCAGCGCGGCCGAGAGGAGCTACCCCACGTCGGAGGACAGAGACAGCGGCTGAGAGCCCCGGGCTGTGGCGGCGCAGGAACAGCTGAGAGGAACCACCCCACTTCCGAGGTCAGGGGCAGCAGCAGAGAGTGCCAGGCTGGGACGGCGCGGGAACAGCTGAGAGGAGCCACACCGTGTCCGAGGTCAGGGTCGGGGGCTGGGAAGAACCACCCTGAGCCCGAGGCCAGGGTCTGGGGCCGGAAGGACCACCCTACGTCTGAGGCCAGGGTCGGGGACTGGGAAGAGCCACTGATTGATTAGCACTCAGCACGGGTGGCTGCAACGACCAGCGCACTCAGCCTGCCCGAGAGGAGTTACCCCACGTCCCCACGTCCGAGAGCAGGGTCGGGGACTGGGAAGATCAACTCGCATCCAAGATCGGTGGCTGCGCTGACGCGGGAGGGCCTGGAGGAGCTGTCCCACCTTGAGGGTCGGGAGGGGCGGCGGTTAGGAGACGCCCTTCCTCCAGGGTGGGGAGCGGAGGCTGCACTTTGCTGGGGCAGCCGTGTAGTGATACTCCAAGCTCAAGAGAGAAGAAATCCAGCTCCACCCACCAGAACTCCAAAACAAGCCTCCCTAACCAAGAAACCTTGACAAGCCACTGATACAACCCCGCCTATAGGGAGGAAATTCCATAATAAAGAGAACTCCGCAAATTCCCAGAATATAGAAAGGCCACAACAAACGCAGCAATATAACCAAGATGAAGAGACAGAGGAATACCCAGGAGGTAAAGGAACAGGAGAAATGCCCACCAAACCAAACAAAAGAGGAAGAGATAGGGAATCTACCTGAGAAAGAATTCAGAATATTGTTAGTGAAAATGATCCAAAATCTTGAACTCAAAATGGAATCACAGATAAATAATCTGGAGACAAGGATTGAGAAGATGCAAGAAAGGTTTAACAAGGACCTAGAAGAAATAAAAAAGCATCATTATATAATGAATAATGCAATAAATGAGATCAGAAACACTCTGGAGGCAACAAATAGTAGAATAACGGAGGCAGAAGATAGGATTAGTGAAATAGAAGATAGAATGGTAGAAATAAATGAATCAGAGAGGAAAAAAGAAAAACGAATTAAAAGAAATGAGGACAATCTCAGAGACCTCCAGGACAATATGAAACGCTCCAACATTCGAATTATAGGTGTCCCAGAAGAAGAAGACAAAAAGAAAGACCATGAGAAATTACTTGAGGAGATAATAGTTGAAAACTTCCCTAATATGGGGAAGGAAATAATCACCCAAGTCCAAGAAACCCAGAGAGTTCCAAATAGGATAAACCCAAGACGAAACACTCCAAGACACATATTAATCAAATTAACAAAGACCAAACACAAAGAACAAATATTAAAAGCAGCAAGGGAAAAACAACAAATAACACACAAGGGGATTCCCATAAGGATAACAGCTGATCTCTCCACAGAAACTCTTCAGGCCAGGAGGGAATGGCAAGACATACTTAAAGTGATGAAAGAAAATAACCTACAGCCCAGATTACTGTACCCAGCAAGGATCTCATTCAAATATGAAGGGGAAATCAAAAGCTTTACAGACAAGCAAAAGCTGAGAGAATTCAGCACCACAAAACCAGCTCTCCAACAAATGCTAAAGGATATTTTCCAGACAGGAAACACAAAAAAAGGGAGTATAAACCCAAACCCAAAACAGTAAAGTAAATGGCAACGGGATTATACTTATCAATAATTACCTTAAATGTAAATGGATTGAATGCCCCAACCAAAAGGCAAAGACTGGCTGAATGGATACAAAAACAAGATCCCTATATATGCTGCCTACAAGAGACCCACCTCAAAACAAGAGACACATACAGACTGAAAGTGAAGGGCTGGAAAAAGATATTCCATGCAAATGGAGACCAAAAGAAAGCAGGAGTAGCGATACTCATATCCGACAAAATAGACTTTAAAACAAAAGCTGTGAAAAGAGACAAAGAAGGCCACTACATAATGATCAAAGGATCAATCCAAGAAGAAGATATAACAATTATAAATATATATGCACCCAACATAGGAGCACCTCAATATGTAAGACAAATGCTAACAAGTATGAAAGGGGAAATCAACAATAACACAATAATAGTGGGAGACTTTAATACCCCACTCACACCTATGGACAGATCAACTAAACAGAAAATTAACAAAGAAACGCAAACTTTAAAGGATACAATAGACCAGTTAGACCTAATTGATATCTATAGGACATTTCACCCCAAAACAATGAATTTCACCTTTTTCTCAAGTGCACACGGAACCTTCTCCAGGATAGATCACATCCTGGGCCATAAATCTCATCTTGATAAATTCAAAAAAATCGAAATCATTCCAAGCAACTTTTCTGACCATAATGCATTAAGATTAGATCTCAATTACAGGAGAAAAACTATCAAAAATTCCAACATATGGAGGCTGAACAACACGCTTCTGAATAACCAACAAATCACAGAAGAAATCAAAAAAGAAATCAAAATTTGCATAGAAACAAATGAAAATGAAAACACAACAATCCAAAACCTGTGGGACACCATAAAAGCAGTGCTAAGGGGAAAGTTCATAGCAATACAGGCATTCCTCAAGAAACAAGAAAAAAGTCAAATAAATAACCTAACTCTACACCTAAAGCAACTAGAAAAGGAAGAATTGGAGAACCCCAGAGTTAGTAGAAGGAAAGAAATCATAAAAATTAGGGCAGAAATAAATGCAAAAGAAACAAAAGAGACCATAGCAAAAATCAACAAAGCCAAAAGCTGGTTCTTTGAAAGGATAAATAAAATTGACAAACCACTAGCCAGACTCATCAAGAAACAAAGAGAAAAATCGAATCAATAAAATTAGAAATGAAAACGGAGAGATCACAACAGACAACACAGAAATACAAAGGATCATAAGAGACTACTATCAGCAATTATATGCCAATAAATTGGACAACATGGAAGAAATGGACAAATTCTTAGACAAGTACAACTTTCCAAAACTGAACCAGGAAGAAATAGAAAATCTTAACAGACCCATTACAAGCATGGAAATTGAAACTGTAATCAAAAAAATATATATGTTTAAATGATAAAAAAAAAAGAAATATCCAATTCCACATATTGAACAAACCTCTCCTATATATTGTATAATTTTTTACATTTACAGTGTGACAGACAGCTTCGGTTTGCAAAGATATTTAGCTTTAGTTTAATTTAAAGTTTGCTTCAAGATTTTAAAATTTGAGAGAAGATCAAGCTTCATTTTTCAAAAATACATTAAAGGGCTTAGTGTGCTAAACACTGACATTTATTTTTATAACTTTCCAAAAGTTGTGTTCATGTGTACACGTTCACCTATTCTTTAGGGTCTTTGTATTACAGGTACAATTTCCCAAATGATATTGATTCATCTCAGTAATTACATTATAGCTATTATAAGGTTAACATTAATGTGAGTCAGGTGCCTTCTGTGAAAAGTAAATTAAACAAAACCTCTCTGCCCGTTTGCTCTCTCACAATTATTCTACTTTCAGATTTATTCTAATCTACCAGATAAAATATGAGATCCCAGGGTTCTGCTCTGGAAGACCTTCTGTTTTCATTCTACACTCTCTCCCTAGGTGATGTAATCTCACCCAGAGATTCTAAGACCTCCGGCTGCCCAACATATTTACCTCTCCACTCTGGGCCTCTCTGCTAAGATAGAGTTGACTTTGCATTCCCCTATTGGTTTGTTACAAGGCGGCTCAAAGTTGAAATCTACAAAGTAAAACTTAAGATCTTTCTCATCTGAACATGTTTTTCAGGCAAACTGCACCATCACTCATCTTTTTTGCATTGTCAGAAACCTGGAAGTTGCCATTGTCATCTATATGTCCTTGACCTTCTGTCTCCAATTTTTCTGCACATTTTTATGTCGTAATTATCTCTCAAATCCAGTCGCTTTCATCTCTGCTCTTACTATCCTAGACCAAAGCTGCCATCAATTGTCACCAAGATGGCTTCCCAATGATTTGGTAACACTAAATATTCTTGTTCCCCCTCCCCTAATCCAACCTCTACCCTTCATGCCAAACTTTTGCCTCAATAAGCTAATGGAATGTATTGCTTTTAGGAAAAATAAAAAAATAAAGAAAAACCTTTACAGAGTGCAGGCCTGATCTCTACAGTTCTTTTTACTTCTTATTTTGCAGTTACGGTGTAGGATTACACATTCCACTATGGTCAGAACAATATGTCACATGCCTCATGATGATCTTACAGTATGATATTTGTTCCTCCCACCCAGAAATGGCATCTTAAATATTCTCCCATTCGATCTGGCCGGACCTTGGACCAAAATCTAAGTTTCTTGGATACTGCGGCAGATTTTATACTCTGCGATAGCCACAGCCTCTGACCCTCTTTGCCCCCTAGTACAGTTCAGTTCAGTTCAGTCGCTCAGTTGTGTCCGACTCTTCATGACCCCATGAATCGTAGCATGCCAGGCCTCCCTGTCCATCAGCAACTCCCAGAGGTCACTCAGACTCACGCCCATCGAGTCAGTGATGCCATGACCCCTAGACAAAATTGTAAATCAAAACTAACAATACTTCTGATGGGTTGATGATAGAGATTGCAGTCACCAAGCTAAAGGATATAGAGATGAAGAGTCTTCTTATGTATCCTTTTAATTCACCTCTGCAGCAATGGGATGGATCCTAGAGAAAAACTGTAAATTATCACAAACTCAGAAACGTAGCAGCTCTGGTTACAGATATACCATGCCGGATTTGACGTTGTTGCTCAGTTCAGTTCAGTTCAGCCGTGTCTGATTCTTTGCAACCCCATGAATCGCAGCACGCCAGGCCTCCCTGACCATCACCGACTCCCAGAGGTCTCAAACTCACTTCCATCGAGTCGGTGATGCCATGCAGCCATCTCATTCTCTGTCATCCCCTTCTCCTCCTGCCCCCAATCCCTCCCAGCATCTGAGTCTTTCCCAATGAGTCAACTCTTCGCATGAGGAGGCCAAAGTACTGGGGCTTCAGCTTTAGCATCATTCCTTCCAAAGAAATCCCAGGGCTGATCTCCTTCAGAATGGACTGGGTGGATCTCCTTGCANTTTTTTTTTTTTTTTTACTTTTCTTCCTCAGAGATAAGTCTCCTGTCCTATCAGCAGGCGACCATCTGAACTTTCCACAGAACATCAACTTGTTGATACATAGCAGATCGGACAGGACCAATAAGAGCCAGTAAGTACGTTGGAGGCCCTGAGATGAATAAAGAAATCTATGAGGATTCAGGAACAGCTCTGTGATATGCCATTTCTATGAAATGTCAAGGGATCCATTGGTCAGGAGATTAAGGGAACATGGCCTTCAAATCAGAGGACAAATTGAAGTATCTCCTACCATAAAGAAGGCTACTTTGACCAATTAACTTAAAGATTTGGGTTCATATTAAATTTCTGGCTCTCCAGATTAGTCTTTTTCTGCTGGAATTTTACTTTTTATATAGTAATTTCTACCTTTCCAGCATGCTAAAGAATTTATTTATCTTAGTGTCTATTAATTATTGCCCGTTTCCTCCTGCTAGCATATAGGATTCACAAGGACAAGGATCTTCAAAATGTATTCCATATACCAATATCAGTGCTTGGAATATAGTCAGTGCTTAATCAATATTTTTTTAATGAATGATTTAATTTTTTCAAATAATTATATTATTTGTCTAAGTGAGTAGATTACAATAACCTAGCCTGCCATTGCCAAATTGAAGGAGAATTCTATGGGCAGAGGAGGCTGGTGGGCTACAGTCTATGGGGTCACAATGAGTTGGACACGACTAAGTGACTAACTTTCACTTTCAGTAAGAAGTAGAGAGCTGCATATTTCTCTATAATTAAATTTTAATTTAATATAGTGGGAAAAAAGTGGGTCAGTTAAATGTTATTTTTAACTGGCTAATTATATTCTGATATCAGAAGTGTTGATATTATGTTGCTTTTTGAGAGAGGTGACTAAGATGTTTCATTAATATTTAAAATTACATTTTCTAACTTTGAACCAGATGCTTAGATATTGGCATTAATTTCACCAATGAAATTTCCCATATCATCCATTGAACATATACCACATTTCCTCTTCCTGGCTGCCCCACAACGTGTCTGTTTAGCATAATATACCTCCACGCATCACACCCTTAATCACTAACACCTTGTGCTCTACCAACTGGCTTCTTGGCCATCACTGTTCTTCCTTACTAAAGATCTTTTTGTCCTATAGACAAATACATTTTCTGATGAGTACTGGTCATCATTTTTCATGTTTTTAAGAAAATATGTATGTTAATGATCTTTTTCTGCTTATGGGCAGACTGAGGTTGGAAAGGAATGAGATATTCCACACTAAAATGTCCGGAAAGTAAAACCAAATGGAATCTTTTTTTTATAAAGATCTTATCACTTTTCCCAGTCCTAGAAAGGACTTTGCTGCCTCTTATAGTTATCTTTGGTTAGTATCAGGCTGAAGAAGATTCTCTAGTTAAGAACCCACAGCAACATACTCACTTGCCTTTTTCATTGCGTGTTTTTTGGGAGGGAAATTAGAGGTGACATTGTCTTTCACCTGATTCTTAATTTTTCTCTCTGCCTCCCTGTTTCTGCCTCTACTTCTTCCTCTCCCCCATCTTCCATCCCCTTTGTCCTCATGTAGCCCACNTAGTTATCTTTGGTTAGTATCAGGCTGAAGAAGATTCTCTAGTTAAGAACCCACAGCAACATACTCACTTGCCTTTTTCATTGCGTGTTTTTTGGGAGGGAAATTAGAGGTGACATTGTCTTTCACCTGATTCTTAATTTTTCTCTCTGCCTCCCTGTTTCTGCCTCTACTTCTTCCTCTCCCCCATCTTCCATCCCCTTTGTCCTCATGTAGCCCACTCCTTAATTTGTAATATTTTTGGCTTTAATAACAAAATCTCACAATTGCTTTGCAAAAAAAAAAAAAAGTTTCATTGTTGGACATCACTTGGGAAGCAGTTAATTTTACGACATTTCCCAAGAAAAGTTTTAATTCATTAAAATTGTAAAACCTTTGAATTGTGTACTTTATTTTCAGTAACTCACTGTTTGAAAATACTTTTACTGGTTCCCCATTTTCTACATAATATATCCTACATTATGTTCATGCATACACATTGTAACACATCTGTGCTTATTAAAATACACAGTAGAACATTCTGTGTGTACTTTTTTATTATGTGCCTTCTGCTCAATAGTATTTTTTTTCAATGCTAATACATATAATGCCATGATGGTTTTAATTAATTTTTGTTATTTGCCTAAAGCTTCAGAATGATTTAGGCATTTGAATTAATTTTAAGTTATCTATATGATGCTTATATAAGTGAAAAGATGATATCTATAAAAATATTATTCATACATTTTGTATGTTTTTAATAGTATTCTCTAAGGGGTATTTATATATTTATAGTAAATAAATTGCTACACATTGTCATTTACAGCATGACCAAGGAAATAAATAATGAGCATATAAACTTGGAAATAATTTTCTTTGACCAGTGCAAAATTCTACCTTAGTTTTTATTCTATAAAAGTTATGAAAAATAATCTTAAATTTGCCATAGGTAGGAGTTGGTGTTAAGACACACATGAATTGCCATAATATTATCTGTAACATTTATAACACATGAACAGGCATCAGCCTAGAACTGAAGATATTAAACATCACTTCTGAAAATAGGAATTATAGCGTAACATGTAGACGTATGAGATAGAGCAAAAAACAATGTGATTTATATTAAGATAAAATATGTAACATATTTGAAATATGTGAAATATTGAAATACATATTGCCATAATGCTATTGTTCAGTTCAGTTCAGTTCACTCAGTCATGTTCAACTCTTTGCAATCCCATGGACTGCAGCACACTAAGCCTCCCTCTCCATCATCAACTCCCAGAGCTTGCTTAAACTCCTATCTGTTGACTCAGTGATGCCATCCAACTATCTCATCCTCTGTCAACCCCTTCTCCTCTTGCCTTCAATCTTTCCTAGCATCAGGGTCTTTTCCAATGAGTCAAATATGAATCGGTGGCCAAAGATTAGAACTTCAGTTTCAGTATCAGGGATTGATTTTCTTTAGGATTGACTGGTTTGATCTCATTGTTCTCCAAGGGAATCTCGAGAGTCTTCTCCAGCACCACAGTTAGATAGCACCAATTCTTCAGTGCTCAGACTTCTTTATGGTCCAACTCGTGTTCGTACATGACTACTGTAAAACCATAGTTTGAGTATATGCATATTTGTCAGCAAGTGATCTCTGTGCTTTTTAATACACTGTCTAGGTTTCTCATGGCTTTTCCTCCAAGTAGCAAGTGCCTTTTAATTTGTGGCTGCAGTCACCATCTTCAATCATTTCTGCTGCAGTCACCGTCCTCAATCATTCAACCCCCAATAAAAGGAAATCTGTAACTATTTCTACTTTGTCCCCATCTATTTGTCATGAAGTGATGAGACCAGATGCCATGAACTTGTTGAGTTTTAAGCCAACTTTTTCACTCTCCTCTTTCGCCTTTATCAAGAGGCTCTTCAGCTCCTCTTTGCTTTGACCACTAATGTGGTATCATCTGCATCTCTGAGGTTATTGATATTTCTCCTGGCAGTCTTGATTCCAGCTTCAGCTTCATCCAGCCCCACCTTTTGCATGAGGTACTCACATATAAGGGAAATAAGCAGTGTGACAACATATAGCCTTGACGTACTCCTTTCCCAATTTTGAACTAGTCTGTTGTCTCATGTCTGGTTGTAACTGTTGCTTCTTGACCTGTATACAGGTTTCTCAGGAGACAGATAAGGTGGTTTACTATTCCCACCTCTTTCAGAATTTCCCACAGTTTATTGTGATCCACACAGTCAAAGGCTTTAGCATAGTCAATGAAGCAGTAGTAGATACATTTTTGGAATTCTCTTGCTTTTTCTATGATCCAGTGGATTTTGGAAATTTGATCTCTAGTTCCTCTGCCTTTTCTAAATCCAGCTTGTACATCTGGAAGTTGTTGGTTCACATGTTGTTTAAGCCTAGCTTGAAGGATTTTGAGCAGTACTTTGCTAGCATGTGAAATGAGTACAATTGTGCAGTAGTTTGAACATTCTTTGGTATTTCCCTCTTTTGGAATTAGAATGAAAACTGACTTTTCCCCACCTTGTGCCCACTGCTGAGTTTTTCAAATTTGCTGACATACCAAGTGCAGCACTTTCACACATCATCGTTTAGGATTTCAAACAGCTCAGCTGGAATTCTATCACTTCCACTACTTTTGTTTGTAGTGATACTTCCTAAGACCCACTTGACTTCACATTCCAGGATGTCTGGCTCTAGGCGAGTGACCACACCATTGGGGTTACCTGGGTCATTAAGACCTTTTTGTACAGTTCTATTGTGTATTCTTGCCACTCCTCTTAATCTCTTCTGCTTCTGTTAGGTTCCTGCCATTTCTGTCCTTTATTGTGCCCATCTGTGCATGAAATGTTCTGTTGGTATCTCTGACTTTCTTGAAGAGATCTCTTGTTTTGTCCATTCTATTGTTTCCCTCTATTTCTAGGCACTTTTCACTTAAGAAGGCTTTCTTATGTCTCCTTGCTATTCTCTGGGACTCTTCATTCAGTTAGGTCTATCTTTCCCTTTCTCCTCTGTCTTTTGCTTCTCTTCTTTTCTCAGCTATTCATAAGGCCTCATCAGGCAACCACTTTTCCTTCTCCCATTTCTTTTTCTTGGGAATTGTTT
>SJYA01002664.1:226227-241496 GCA_006410615.1 Neotragus moschatus
ATGGACATGAGTTTGGGTGAACTCTGGAGTTGGTGATGGACAGGGAGGCCTGGCGTGCTGCGATTCATGGGGTCGCAAAGAGTCGGACACGACTGAGCGACTGAACTGAACTGAGCATCCCAAATAACATCATATTTTCTTCTTCACCTTAATAATTAGTGGACTCAGATCACAGCTGCAGTTTAATTGGGAGGACTTCTGATAGCACAGGTTCAGTTTCCCCATACTGAGGTGTCTCCCTGAAGATAAGCCTCACTTCTGGTCACCAGCGGCACCCCTGCAGGGCTGTGAACTAGAAGCTGTTCAGACTCTCAGTGAAGGTCTTGGTGCTGCAGGCACTGCCCGTCTGTTCTGCATCTTGTCTTAATCTCGTGCTCGGATAAAGTTTATCTCCTCCTGGAAATTCCTTTGCTGATATGAATCTGATATCACTGTTGGTTGTTATTTACCATAGGAATGCCATCTTTAAGTTGTTATTGCTGTGATATATGTGAAGAATTTTACTTTTATTCTTGCTTTATTTAGTATCACTCTAATTATTAGATACATTGTGTTTCAAATTTTCTGTCCTCTAAATTCTAATTACTGCTTCTCTTTTAAGAACCTGTTAATACAAAGAAACATGTCACTGTCATTCATTTCCTATCTTGAGTTTTAAACTATAATTTTCTAGTTTTAACTTTTATACTTTCCCATAGAAAGGCTGGGGGTGTTACTTTAGTTGATTTCGAGTTGCATATCTCTTCTTAACTTAACTTTGTTTATTTCAAATTTTATTTAATGAAACTCTTGCAATTTTTGTTTATTTCATTATTTTATTGCTATGTGATACCTACTGTTTCATATAAACATGTTATTGAGAAATGGAAAACTCTAGAATATTACATAGAAAACAAATATCATTTCTTGTTTTACATCTCTCTAAGTATAGCTATAATTATGNTAACTTAACTTTGTTTATTTCAAATTTTATTTAATGAAACTCTTGGAATTTTTGTTTATTTCATTATTTTATTGCTATGTGATACCTACTGTTTCATATAAACATGTTATTGAGAAATGGAAAACTCTAGAATATTACATAGAAAACAAATATCATTTCTTGTTTTACATCTCTCTAAGTATAGCTATAATTATGCTTCTCTCCAAGAAAGAACTAATTTTTAAGTGTACAAACTGTTTGATTTTGTTTTTGTACATATTAAATATTTTTAATGTACTCTTTTATGGGTAAATATTTTAAAATATAGCTTATTTAATAATATATTTAATGTTTCCCCCAATTTTGGACATTTCTGTCATTTCCAGCTTTTGCTGCTACAGAAGTGTTATCATAATATTTGGTCCAATAAAATGCCATAATAGAATTTGACATTTATACATAAATATCTAAAAATGTCATGTAGGAAATGAACATGTTTATTTAAATCTCAAGTTTGTAATATTTTGTATTTTTACATTCAACAGGTAGACTTTGTGGTAGGATAAAACTTAGCTTTGTTTTATTATTTTTAATAAAAGAATAAGAGGAATTTGATTTTCTTGATTTTTGGAGGGTAGCTAAGATTTGTGTTCTAGGTCCTTCTAAGCTTGGTAAGTGACTAAGGGAGCTTGTGTCTTTATGTTTTGTTTTAAATTTTAGGACCTCCTAATAGAAATTGCCACATACTCAAATGAAGGTTTCCACATTTTTGGCTGATTTATTTTGGGTAGTTGTTTACTGTTGTTGTTTTCAGACATTTTTCTGATTCCAGGGGAAACATTTTTATTTTTCAGATTTTCAATGTGTTGAAATTAGTGTTCTGAACAAGGAACAACCTCCATCTCCATATGTGGTGCTATGGAAGCGGCAGACTGGAAATGAGGATGTCTATAAGGTATGGCCAGGGAAGCTTGAGTCAGGTGCCACCTAGGCAAAGGCCTCAGAGAGTTTAAACAACCAACCTTGACAAAAAATATTTGCATCTTGAGGAGGAGTGTTAGCAGCCGTGGCCAGGGTCACCCAAGATCAGGGTATCTTTTCTGAATAATTGGGATTGATTAAAAGGAGGTCAGTCCTGGGTGTACTTTGGAAGGAATGATGCTAACGCTGAAACTCCACTACTTTGGCCACCTCATGCGAAGAGTTGACTCACTGGAAAAGACTCTGATGCTGGAAGGGATTGGGGGCAGGAGGAAAAGGGGACGACAGAGGATGAGATGGCTGGATGGCATCACTGACTCAATGGATGTGAGTTTGAGTGAACTCCAGGAGTTGGTGATGGACAGGGAGCCCTGGCGTGCTGCAACTCATGGGGTCGCAAAGAGTCGGACACAACTGAGCGACTGAACTGAACTGAACTGAAAAACCCCAAGACTATTGAACAATCCTAGGAAAGAAGAGGTATCACCATCTCTTGAACACTGAGGTATAATACCCTGCCCACTGGGAAGGTGTGACTTCAAAATAATTTTATTCAACTGAGGTAAATAAATACATGAGCAATTGAGTGGTAATCACATTTGATACATCATTTGACATGTTTTGTATGTGATAACATTTGCAATAATATTCCTAGAAAATGATGAGTTTCTGCTAGCCATACTTGCTGTCCCCATGCTGGGAACTTACGGGAGACCTCCTTGTTAGACTTTTACTCTGAAAAATGGAACCCTGTCCTTAGTATAACAATATGCTTCCTTCTCAATAGAAAATACTTGCTGCAAAGGAAATTTCAAGAAATAATTAGCAGATGTTTAAATTTTATCACACTACACAGCTATAAGTTTGTTTTGAATCTCTGATGTCTAGTGTCTTGTTCATATTTATCTTTTTATTCAGTACCATAGTAGAGTACTTCCTAGTCTCCTGGTGTTTGAGGAAACAATATTCTAGCTTACTTATTCTAAGAAGCAAAAATTTCCTAGTCAGTCTCTGCAGCCGTAAACATGTTTTTCTAGCTCCCTTGTCAGAAGCTATTTTTCCTTTCATCTGAAAAATTTATCCAAATTTTAAGACTTACTTTTTTATTTCCTCTGCCTTGCTTAGATTCTCTCATTGTATTTTATTCTTCCCTTATCACTGTAGATCTCTTTGCAGTCAATTCTGTGGGGTGATTATCTTTCGTTCCCTTCTTGCTCTATTCATTTTAGCTCTGTTGAGAGAATATCTTTGTGAAGCAATCTGCATTTCTATTAAATATACATAAGGAACATTTATGTTGATTCAGCAGAAATCAATGTCTGATGGAAAAAGGAAAGCATGAAATTCACATATCTTTGGGCAATGGATTATTCATTACATTTCCTGGCATATGATGGTTTTTCATAGATTATCTCTCAACTTTTTGAGTTTATGGAATGAGTTTTGCAACAATCCAAGTTCACAGTTTAGGCACCAAGTTACAAAGAGACAGCTGTTGATGACCTCAATGAATCCCTCACCTCAACAAATCTCTTATTATATTATGTTTGAAAGTTTTAAGATTTGGGTTTTTTGTTTTCCTATGAACGTTTAACTTTTTTTTAAGTTTTTTCAGCAGCAGATGAAATAAGTATTTTGAAGAAATGTAGCTACTACTTTACAGAGCCTGCTGCTGCTGCTAAGTCGCTTCAGTCGTGTCCAATTCTGTGCGACCCCATAGACGGCAACCCACCAGGCTCCCCCGTCCGTGGGATTCTCCAAGCAAGAACACTGGAGTGGGCTGCCATTTCCTTCTCCAATGCAAGAAAGTGAAAGTGAAGTTGCTCAGTGTTGGACTCTTCGTGACCCCATGGACTGCAGCCTACCAGGCTCCTCCGTCCATGGGATTTTCCAGGCAAGAGTGCTGGAGTGGGGTGCCATCGCCTTCTCCCTTACAGAGCCTAGCTCAATGCTAATAAAAGTTTGGAGAAAACCAGTGATATAAAGGTATAGGACACATCAAAGGATAAATATACTTGTAATATATTCTGTTTGGGGAATGAAAATCTGGGGTTTTGTCAAAAAGGAAAGATCAGAATTTTGTGTCCTTTGATTTAGTTTTTATGAATCCTAAATAAAAGAAATTGAGAGATAGCTTTCTGGTTTTTCAGTCACTCCATCATATCTGATTCTTTGTGACCCCATGGACTGCAGCACACCAGGCTACCCTGTCCTTCACCATCTCTTTCAGAATTTTCCAGGTTGTTGTGATCCACACAGTCAAAGGCTTTAGCAGAAGTAAACGTTTTTCTGGAATTCTCTTTTGTTTTTCTATGATCCAACAGATGTTGGCAATTTGATCTCTGGCTCCTCTGCCTTTTCTAAATCCAGCTTGTACATCTGGAACTTCTCAGTTCCATACTGTTGAAGCCTAGCTTGAAGATTTTGAGCATCACCTTGCTAGCGAGTGAGTGAGTGAGTGAAAGTTGTTCAGTCATGTCCAACTTTTTGTGACCCCATGGACTATATAGTCCATGGAAATCTCCAGGCCAGAATGCTGGAGTGGGTAGCCTTTCCCTTTTCCGGGGGATTCCTAACCCAGGGATCAAACCCAGGTCTCTTCCATTGCAATTATGGGGTAATTTGAACATTCTCTGACTTTGCCCTTTTGTGGGATTAGAAAGAAAACTGACTTTTTCCCATCCTGTGGCCACTGCTGAGTTTTCCAAAATTGCTGACATTTTTAGTGCAGCGCTTTCATACCATCATCTTTTAGGATTTGAAAGAACTCAACTGGAATTCCTTCACCTCCACTAGCTTTGTTCCCAGTGATGCGTCCTAAGGCCCACTTGACTTCACATTCCAGGATATCTGGCACTAGGTGAATGATCACACCACCATGGTTATCTGGGTCATTAAGATCTTTTTTGTACAGTTCTTCTGTGTATTCTTGCCACCTTTTCTTAATATCTTCTGCTTCTGTTAGGTCCATACCATTTCTGTCCTTTATTGTGCCCATCTTTGCATGAAATGTTCTCTTGATACTTCTAATTTTCTTGAAGATATCTCTATTCTTTCCTATTCTATTGTTTTCCTCTGTTTCTTTGCATTGTTCACTTAGAAGACTTTCTTATCTCTCCTTGCTGTTCTTTGGAACTCTGCATTCAGATGGGTATATCTTTCCTTTTCTCCTTTGCCTTTCACTTCTCTTCTTTTCTCAGCTATTTGTAAGACCTCCTCAGACAGCCATTTTACCTTTCTTTTTCTTGGGTATGGTTTTGATCACTGTCTCCTGTACAGTGTTACAAAGCTCCATCCATAGCTTTTCAGGCACTCCGTCAGATCTAATCCCTTGAGTCTATTTGTCACTTCCACTGTATAATCATATGGGTTTTAATTTATGTCATACTTGAATGGTTTCAGAGAGAAGAAATTTAAGATCTCACTTTATGAGAACATAGTGGGAAAGAATAAGTAAGTAAGTACCAGTCTATCAAATACAGTTGAATGTTATGACTTTATTAGATTGTTTCCTAATGGATTTTCTATTTCAGCCTCTCCATATGCTGTATGGTTTAACTGATTGTTTTGTAAGGCGTTCTATTTTGATTAAATGTTTGATTTACTACATTTTCATTCTGTATATCAGTGCTGGCATATCAAATATTGGTCTATGTAATTAGGAATATAAAGTCAATGGAGCCACAGTCCTGGCTTTGAAAGTGTTTCCAGTGTAATCAAACGTGGTGACAAATAAGCCTTTACAACATATTGTAAGTGCTACAACCAAGCATTGCAGTTTTATTATAGGATAGATTTGGGTATGCAGGACCAAGTTTTAGATTGTAGAACATAATACTTCCTGAAGGAGGTGACACTTGGGCTGAATTTTGAAATATTACATAATATTTTAAGTTAACAAATACGTCTTGTATGTACTATATAGCAAAGCACCACCGTGTTATTACTCTAGCTTGGATATTTTCCTATCCTTCAATCTGGTCCCTGTCTCCTTTTGTGTGCCATGAAAAGGTCCCATTGCCCCCTGGTGGCCTCTACTTTACAATGTTGGCATGAGGACATGGAGAAAGGAACTAATTTCAGAGCCTATGACTCGATTTAATTTCATTTCGATTCTCTAATTCTTTGCTTGTTTCACTCATGCAGATAATGTAGCTTGGTGTGCTCTATGTAACAAATTACTTTTTACCTATTGTTCTCAAAGTCAGCTATCCAAGAAACCCAAAGACAGCAGTGCCAGGTTACCTTTAATATTGGTTTAGATGTTCTTATTTTAAACCGGGCATGCCTAGAGATCAATGGGTGCTGCTGCTGCTGCTGCTGCTGCTGCTGCTGCTGCTGAGTCGCTCAGTCGTGTCTGACTCTTCGCGACCCCATAGACGGCAGCCCACCAGGCTCCTCCACCCATGGGATTTTCCAGGCAAGAGTACTAGAGTAGGGTGCCATTGCCTTCTCCGAATGATGCCCTGCTTTTGTTGCAGTTTTCAACTTAAGGAAGATAATCAGCTTGTTTATATACCAGAGGTTTAATAAATTCCAATATGTGGATTGACAGCAATGTCTTTATCTCCTTGTCTCCTAACAACCACCAATGGTTCTCAACTGAGAAAAGGATTGGTCCTCCTTCTCTTCATCACCCCCACCCCTGCCACAACTGGGGAACACTTGTTAATGTTTTAAGACATTGTTGATTGTCACAACTGGAGTAGGTTTGTTTTTATCATCCAGTGGGTAGAGACCAGGGATACTGCTAGTCACCCTGCGTGCGTGAAACGACCCCTCAGAACAAAGATTTATCTAGCCCCAAACTGAAAGTGAAATTGCTCAGTCATGTCCGACTCTGCAACTCCTGGACTGTAGCCTACCAGGCTCCTCTGCTCATGGAATTTTCCAGGCAAGAGTACTGGAGTGGGTTGCCATTTCCTTTTCCAAGAGATCTTCCCAACCCAGGGATCGAACCCGGGTCTCCTGCATTGCAGGCAGACGCTTTACCATCTGAACCACCAGGGAAACCCCAAACTTGGATAGTGCTAAATGTGAGCATGGCTGCAACAGAGTAATATGATTTTTCTTTTGTATTTAAATAAAAACCTATCTGTACTTTATCTTGCTCATGTTACATCATTAGCATAAATACATTTTACATTCTTTTCATTAGTAAAAATTAAATGTACAAGCTGTATCGTTTTTAGAATTTGTTAGATGAAAAATGAAGTTTACAAGAGAAGCCTACAGTGCAAATTTTTAAGCTTATGAGAGATGATGTAATCTTAGTCAAAGATTCTAATTTTGGCCATATCTCAAAGAGTTTTGCCACATAGTTCCTAAAACCATGAGACTCTTGGTTGGTTGTATAATGTTAGATGAGACTGCAAATGTGCTTTGTAAACCATTTATCTGAGTTCAGATTGTACAGATAATAGTGCACCATTTGGCACTATCCAACATATATAATGTTTACTAAGGTGGGTATTAAAATGTTCCTCCATATATAGATTTTCTGATTTCCAAAAAAAAGTAAATAGTCATTTGAGATCTATCTTGTAAAGCAACAGGAATTTTCATGGTTATTTAATTTGAGACTTGTCAAAGAGAAATCATACTGGACACTTTTTAAGCAAGGAAGCCTTTTTTTCAAGACTATTGTCTTTTTCAAGACTATTGTGATGGGCACTCCAGCTATTGCAATAGAGAAAAGAGATTGATTTTTCTAAAACAAAAACTTGAATTTTTAAAAAATATTTGGGGTGAGTTAATGGAAAAGTACTGAAAGGCATTAGAAAGGAAGATGGTAAAGGGAATTAAGCCATCTGTGTTTGCTAATTCTCACTTTCTGAAATTAGGTTCCTACCCACTTACTGAAAATGAAAGATAGGAGTGCTGTCCCCTCTGATGATTGCATTCAAAGGAATGACTCCCAAGTTCACAAAAAAGATGTTTTTTGGGTTGTAGAGGATTTACATCTCAAAGGGGCAGAGAAAGAATTTACTGTTGCCAGTTTTCTGAAGTAAATGTTCTAAGGAAAGGGACATCTGGGATCTCCAGTCAAGGCATACCCCATCTAAAGTTTAGTAAAGCTAAGGGGAACATGAAAAGTGTTGTGATTAGACTCTAAGAAAACAAAATTATTAGGAAAGATTAAACTAACCACCTGGAATTCTAACTAACTTTTGTAAATAATATATTCAACATTATATAAAGAACACTTACTTTTCATGTGAATGTCAACATCTATTTTTGAATGTTTAAAACCAGTGTATTTAGAATTTTAAAGTAAGAAGTGTTCATTTTATAAAATAAAAGATATCTACAGAGGGAACTATTATGACTTTGATGAAAGATGAAATACACCTTGATTTGAAAACCTATATCTTTCATTATCTGCAGTTGAGTAGCAGAATTATTTTCACTCTGTTTGTATGTTGTTTCACAGATATCACTGAATCTTTTCATATTCCCAGGATTTTCTTACTCCAACTCATTGTAAAATGAAAGGCTGTTGTCTAGTGTGGCAGGCAGAATTCAGAGCTGGTCCCCAAGAGTCTCATGTCTTGATGTACTCCTGCTGTAGAATGTTCTTCCCATGAGGCTGGACAGGACCCATATTAGAAAACTTGCTCCCTTGTGAGGTTACATGATATAGCAAAGGTAATTATTTAACTGCTCTGCTGCTATAATCTGACTTATCTGGGTTCTAGATATCCCCAACCATAAAATGAGAGGATTGAATAAGCCCAGTATGCATCCCTGATGGTTCTTATGAAGAATATATTCTCCTTGAGATAGTAATAGTCTTCTGAAGTGAAGAAAAGAGTGTCCTTTCATCAAATAAGTTTGGAAAAGCTGAGGTAAACAAGGTAGAAGACTTTCTTTAGTGCAAGACAGCCTAGAGTCTTTAAAAGACGAATGTACATTGAAACTCTGTGAATAGATTTTACTATTCAGGGATTCTTATTTTACCAACTTATTTTTAATACTCTTCTTGTATAAAACCAAATAAAATTCAATGGGGTCAATGTTTTCTGGAACAGATTTTGGGAGAAATTGTTCTAGAAATCTTGTTATTAAAGAGTGAAAGAAATATCATACCTTAAAATAATCATAATATTAAGATATTACCTACACAATGAATGAATTCTTGCATGTAAAATAAATGATAAACTATGTGCAAAAAATGTTATGATGTTGTTTAATATGAATGATATTGGCCATGAAGACTTTAATTTACTTTTCATTGCATTTAAAAGTATCCCTTTTTATTGAAAAAAGATCCATAGTTTTAAAATTTCTTAAAGTAAAATTCTCTAATATTTTTGAGTTCTTCAGATAGTCAATTTATCAGTTAAGCTGTAAACCTTAATTCATCTCTCTCCCTCTATATTTACACATATATCCATAAAAATACACATGTATATTTTTTACATTTAACAAGCACAATTGAATGCACTGATTTTCAATCAAAGATTGTTTAATCACTGTTTATACTAAGGGACTCAATAACTTGAAATTACGTTATTCTTCAAAAATATATCTCTTTCAATATAGACCTAATTACCTAAGACATTTTTCTTAAGACATGTCAGCTGATGAAGCAAAAATAGGTAAGTAATATTTATTATAACCTATTTTTATGTACTATACTATACTTTTTAGAGCAATTTCCAGATTTACAGGAAAATTAGGCAGAAAGTACAAAGTTCTCACTTCCTTTCTTTCATTCCACCCTATTTCCTTTTATTATTATCTTATATTGGTATATGCACCGCATTGTTACATTTTATGAACCAATATTGATACTTTATTATTAACTGAATTTCATAGCTTGCATTAAGGTTCACTGTGTTGTATAGTTTTATGGTTTTTCCAAATGCATGATGCCAGCATCTATCATCTTTTCAACTCAGCACAACTATCAGAAAATTTTTTAAAATTATAAGACAACTCATGTCAGTGCCCTTCAATATCTTTCCATTTTTAGAAAGTAAAAATTAAAAGAGAGACTTTAGATTCAAAACCAATAGAGTGAAAGAATAATTTTAAAAATATTTACCATGCAAATATACTTTAAGAGAAAAATTATAATTTTATATTTATATAAATTTTAATAAAAAAATTATAGGGGACTTTAATGCAAAAGTAGGAAGTCAAGAAACACCTGGAGTAACAAGCAAATTTGGCCTTAGAATATGAAATGAAGCAGGGCAAAGACTAATAGAATTTTACCAAGAGAGTGTGCTGGTCAGAGCAAACACCCTCTTCCAACAACACAAGAGAAGACTCTACACATGGACATCACCAGATGGTCAACACTGAAATCAGATTGATTATATTCTTTGCAACCAAGATGGAGAAGCTCTATACAGTCAACAAAAACAAGACCAGGAGCTGACTGTGGCTCAGAATNAATTACAAGTATGGGATAGGAAGTAAATAAGATTATCTTGAAATGTACTATAACATCAAAAAACTATAAATACTATCAGGTGTATAAAGAGGATTCAGGAGCCAACTTTCAAATAATTAAGCAATGAATATATATATAATAGGCTTCCCTTATGGCTCAGCTGGTAAAGAATCTGCCTCCAATGCAGGAGACCTGGGTTTAACCCCTGGATTGGGAAGATCCCTTGGTGGAGGGAAAAACTACCCACTCTAGTATTCTGGCCTGAAGAATTCCATGGACTATATAGTCCATGAGGTAGCAAAGAGTTGGACACGAGTGAGCTTTTCACTTAATATATATAATATCTGTTTTACAAATATTTATATATAAGGCTTCTCTGATTGCTCAGACTGTAAAGAATTTGCCTGCAATGCAGGAAGCCCAGGTTCAATCTCTGGGTTGGGAAGATCCCCAGGAGAAGGGAATGGCAATACATGTATATAAATATATATTGTTTTGCTGTGCTCAGTCGCTCAGTCATGTTCAACTCTTTGCAACCCCATGGATTGTAGCCCACCAGGCTCCTCTGTCCATGGGATTTTCCACACAAGAACACTGGAGTGGGTGGCCATTTCCTCCTCCCAGGGAACTTCCCAAGCGAGGGATCAAACCCACCTCTCTAGAACCTCCTGCATTGGCCAGGTGGCTTCTTTACCACTGAGCCACAGGGAATCCCCATATAAATATATATTAGATATATATAAATATACACACAAATATATGTATACATATAAGCTGTCTCTGTCTGTGTGTGTATATATATATATATATTTATTTAAATGATTGAAATATATCAAATTAATCTATGGTGTAATAATGACACTATAAAAGAAAAATGTAAGAAACTAACTTCATTTGGAAGGTTCTAGGGAAACTTTGCACAATTCTGAATCTAGTAAAATAAGAAAAGAAATTAAAAATATACCCCTGAAATTTATATACAATTGGTTCCTGCAATTAAGAAGTAAAAAAATCATAATGAGAAATCTTTTTAATAAAGATAATATGATGTATAAATGAAGAAGAAATACTAGAACTAGAAAACTGTTATATTGAAGCTCCTTGGACTTCCCTAGTGGCTCAGTGGTAAAGATTCTGCCTGCCAATGCAGGAGCCATGAGATCAATCCCTGATTCTCGAATATCCCCTGGAGAAGGAAATGGCAACCCACTCTGGTATCCTTGGAAATCCCGTAGACAGAGGAGCCTAATGGGTTACAGTCCATAGGATTGGAAAAAGGGTAACACATGATTTAGCATTAAACAACAACATCAGCACCAATGATATAATGTATCTGGGCAGTATTATATACAGATGGCAATATCATCAGAAGAGAATCACCAAACATTATGGGACTACTCACAGAAATATGAGGAGGGAGGTGGGAGGGGGGTTCAGGATTGGGAACACATATACACCCGTGGTGGATTCATGTTGATGTATGGCAAAACCAATACAATATTGTAAAATGAAAAATAATAATAATAAAATTTTTTTAAATATATGCAGCATAGCATTGTAAAGAAACAAACTCATAAGAAAGAGATCAAATTTGTGGTTATCAGAAGCAGGAAATGGGGAGACAGGGAACTGGATGAAGTGGTTAAAATATACAAACTTGCAGTTAAAAAATAAGTCCTAGAGATATAACATACAATATAATTAATATAATTAACATTGCTATGCTATAAGAAAATAGTGAACAAGGAATTTTTTTGTTGTTGTTTTCTAATTTGTATCTATATGAGATGATGGATGTTAACCAAACTTATTGTAATCATTTCTTGATGTGTGCAGATTATATAATTATACTGTACATCTTAAACATATTGTATAACGCTATAAGTCAATTATATCTAAATAAAACAGGAAAAGGCAAAAAAATCATCAAAAGAAAAAAATAAAACTTAAGTCAGGTCAAAGCTTTAAATCTCATACCTTTCCAATTTACAAGAAATACAGGAGATGCATAAACAGATTAAATCACAGTAAGAGGGAGTAATTGGCAAAATCCACATAATGAGAAACTGTATCAGAGAAAAAAATCCATTTTCTTTCACAAATGCAAAAGAGAAAAAGGGAATTTATAAAATTATGAGAACATTTTTAAAATAAGATGAAAAGGAAACAAAATGTCAATGAATCTGAAAGACTAAAAAAATAGACAAAATTATCCTGAAAATGAGAAACTACTAAAGAAGGCACACACGGATAATATTATGTATATAAAAGAAATGTAACTCTTCCTAGAGAAGTGAAATGAGAAAAGCAAATGTTATATAAGAAATTAACGTAAAGATTCTGAATCCTAGACAACTTTATTTGCCTAAATATATGGACCTAAGAGAAAGTAAACTATGAAAATTTTGTCTACATTTTCCCAGGGCCGGATATTTTTAGTTTTTTGAAAGTGAAAGTGAAAGTGAAGTCTCTCAGTCGTGTCCGACTCTTTGCGACCCCGTGGACTGTAGCCCACCAGGCTCCTCTGTCCATGGGATTCTCCAGGCAAGAATCCTGGAGTGGGTTGCCATTTCTTTCTCCAGGGGATCTTCCCCACCCAGGGATCGAACCCAGGTCTCCTGCATTGCAGGCAGACACTTTACCCTCTGAGCCACCAGGGAAGCCTTCTGCAAATTTGATAGGTAAAAATTAACATTGCATCTCTATGTGTATTTCTCTGCTGTCGGAGAGGGAGGCTATCTCCATATATAAGCATCAGCCTCTTGTATTTAATATTTTATGAATTGCATTTTTATATACTTTGCCAAGTTTTATTTGTAATAACTCTTTATAGATTAAAGTTGTTAGCATTTATTATGCATATGAATAATACTTTGTGCCAATTTCTCATTTGTCTTTTTAAAGAACTCACAAATTTAGTAACATTCAGTTATTTATTCAAAGAAAAATTTACTTTATTTCTTGATGGTTTGAATGCTCTTTCTTTGCAGCTAACAGATAGTATAAAAAACACCTTAACTAAATAATGTGCTAAGTCGCTTCAGTAATGACCAATTCTGCAACCCTATGGACTGTAGCCCGCCAGGTTTCTCTGTCCATGGGGTTCTCCAGGCAAGAATACTGGAGTTGGTTAACTAAATTTAATGCAAACTGTTAAACATTTTCTTTAAATAGTGTCTTCATGGTTTAGATTTCTAGTTCCCTTCTCATCTAGGCTACTAGATAACATTGAGTCTCCCTTAAATTCTAAAATCTTCTATGTGTGCCAGGAAAGTTAACTTGAGAGGTGCAATGCAAGAATCTTACCCAAAGGTATAGGTAGGAGAATTGGTTTTTGGTTGACTGATGATTCAAATTCCTTCTGGGTGTGCAACAACATATTGGTTAACTTCTTTTTATTTTTAAGTACATGATGAGCAGTATTCATCAACCATCAGCTGATCAGACAGATTTTCCCAGTGCAATTGTTGTTTAGGTGGATGAACAGATCCCAGGTGCCTCCTACTTCACCATCTTCCCAGGGTCCTCGCTTATTTCCAATTACTTTTGAATTTCAATTTGAAATTTATTGAAAATCGAGCATGTTACTTTCACTGTGATATGTAATATGATTAAGGCCTATTTTTACTGTGGAGCTCAGAATATAGTGTATACATGTCTATGACAAAGAATGGATACCACGTCATGTATCTGCTAAGAATAGTATCATTTGATGAGCTCTACAGTGAAATGGCAACCCATTCCAGTATTCTTGCCTGGAGAATCCTGTGGACAGAGGAGCTTGGTGGGCTACAGTCCATGCATCACAGAGTCGAACACGACTGAGCAACTTTAAAAAAAAAACAAAAAAAACAGTGAATTTAGGATGGACACAATTGTTACATCTGTTTAGAAAAGGTGGGAGTAACCTTCAGGTGAAAGTAAGCACAGAAATGAATAGGATATCTGAGATGAATCTTCCTCCAGCAAACATAGACTGAATGTCCAAAATATTACTGGCATTGTGCTAAGTGCTAGGTTTACATATTCACTTAAGATATGAACTCAACCCTTACAGAGCCTTAGACAATCTATTAAGCACTTAAAGGGTAAATGTTTGTACCCTATTCAACTTCTAAACACCAATGCCAATTCTGATGCTAACTGATGATTCTCACACCCATTCTAACATGGAGTTACAGAGATTTTTCCCACATCACTAGTAACTCAGCAATACTATCTGGGCGTCCCACAATCTAATTTAATGTTAACACGATCTACCTGGAGATAACGTCAGATCCCACAAGTTAAGGACTCCGTGCTAAAAGACCGCCCCCATCCATTCCAGATGCCAATTTCAAGTCCAGGTTGTTACCTGTGATTCTGAGCCACTGGCTATAGATTGGCAGTTCTAAGACCCACCCCCTCCACCTTGGGTTCCATTAATTTGCTAAAGCAATTCACAGAATTCAGAGGAACATTTTCCTTAGTAAATTACCAATTTATTACAAAAGGTTATAATTCAGGAACAGTCAGATGGAAGAGATACATAAGGCAAGATATAGAGAAAAGTGCTTGGTGCTTCCGTGCTCTCTCCAGGTATGCCATGATCCCAGAACATCCTTATGCTCACCAACCTGGAAGCTTTCTGAACTCAGTCCTTTGAGTTGTTAATGGAGGCTACTTGCATAGGCATGATTAATAAAATAATTGGCCATCGGTGACAGTCAGTCTCTGTAGTGTCCAGCCCTTCTAACTTCTCAGGAGGTCCAGGGAAAGGAAGGGTAGAAAGCCCTGTGGTCACTTGGTTGAGTGTCCTAGTAACCAGCCCATCCTTTGATTACCTGTTTGTGTGTGTGTGCTAAGTCGCTTTGATCATGTCCAACTCTTTGTGACCCCATGGACTATAGCCCACCAGGCTCCTCTCTCCATGTGATTCTCCAGACAAGAATACTGGAGTGGGTTGCCATGTCCTCCTTGAGG
>SJYA01002664.1:250415-266653 GCA_006410615.1 Neotragus moschatus
TAGCTTTATAATACCAAAATATATCCTTTAGTGTTTCTCTTATAAAATTCATTTAGCTATGTTTCTAGTCATTAAGGCTTCTTTCTATATTTTGATTTAATCCTTTTTTTTAAAAATTTGTAGTGTGGAAAGCAAAAATATAACATCTAAACAGTGTTTAAAGTATATTTATATTACTGTAAAACAAAACTTCCTTATTTTACTGGAGTAATACTTTCAGTCAATGTGACAAATATATTTGTCTAAATCATTGAGATTCTGTGACTTTGCAGAATACAATTAAAAAGTTGCTATATAATATTAAAATGAAAATATTAAATCAAAATTTTATTTTAAAATTCTTATAAATTTATAAATTCTGACATAAATTCTGCTTAGTGAGCACTTTTATCAAAGAAATACAAAACATCCTTTAATTTTTCTTCACAGAATTTATTAAGTGATGATAAGATTTGCTATCACTCTGGGAAAATCTGGTGAACAAGATAGCAAGTCAAAGTCCTTGTGATATGATAGCTACTTTTAATTAAGGTACATATTTCTTTACTATTACTATTATATCTCTTCAGATTTTCTATAAACTAGATGGGGAAACAGTGGCTACTTTATTTTTTTGGCTCCAAAATCACTACAGATGGTGATTGCAGCCATGAAATTAAATGATGCTTACTCCTTGGAAGGAAAGTTATGACCAACCTAGATAGCATATTCAAAAGCAGAGACATTACTTTGCCAACAAAGGTCCATCTAGTCAAGGCTATGGTTTTTCCAGTGGTCATGTATGGATGTGAGAGTTGAACTGTGAATAAAGCTGAAGGCCAAAGAATTTATGCTTTTGAACTGTGGTGTTGGAGAAGACTCTTGCCAGTCCCTTGGACTGCAAGGAGATCCAACCAGTCCATTCTAAAGGAAATCAGTCCTGGGTGTTCATTGGAAGGACTGATGCTAAAGCTGAAACTCCAGTACTTTGTCCACCTCATGCGAAGAGTTGACTCATTGGAAAAGACCCAGATGTTGGGAGGGATTGGGGGCAGAAGGAGAAGGGGCCGACAGAGGATGAGATGGCTGGATGGCATCACTGACTCGATGGATATGAGTTTGAGTGAACTCTGGGAGTTGGTGATGGACAGGAAGGCCTGGCGTGCTGCGATTCATGGGGTCACAAAGAATCGGACACAACTGAGCAACTGAACTGAACTGAACTTATGTGCCTGACTTTGACTTTGGAAGGGGGATAAAAAAAAATGTTAATGTATTTGAAGAATTAAATTTACCAGAGAGGAGTTATTTTAAAATATAATGAAAAGATTTGGAATGATGGTGGAACAAAATATGTATAGATGAGAATAGATTAGAAATAGAAAGAAAGAATAAAAATAGAGTTGGAATTTATGCTTATTCTTTGTATGCAAGATTTTCTATTTTCATATTTTAATTGTTTAGTTAGGATGGAAAATAAAAGCAGTAATTTTCCATTGCATCATACATGTTTTAAAGACTCAGCTGTCATTCCTATTAAAGTTATTTACATAAAATCTCCAAACAAGGAAATACACAATCATTGAGAAAGTAAGTTCATAGAATGTTCTGCATCTTAAACTTTTACAGAAAATAAAATATTTACATTCAATAATAAGGCAATTGACATATAATTTTCTACAAATTTACATGGTTAAAAGCATAGTTTTAGAGATTGTGTTTAATAAAATTTAGTATTTTATTAATATTTTTAAAATAAAACCTATTACACTTATTATAAATATTTTTAAATATGAGTATAAAAATAAAGAATACCCCACAGTTTAGTACCAACAGAAGTACCGATAGAAGTCCCTAGTTAATATTTTGGAATGTTTATTTTTACTTTATTTTATGTTATTTGTTGTGTAGGGGGGAGAGAGTGAGAAAGAGAGGAAAAAAGAAATTTATCTTCATTAATTCATAACCAAGGATGGGTAATAGTAGTGAAAATATTAGATTATCTCTGGAAGCTAAGGTAAGAAGAAATTAAAATATAAGAACTTTAACAAGTTTTTCATGTGTGTGAGATACATGGCATTAGATTAATAAAAAAATGAGCAATAATAATTGAAATACCTACTGACTAACAAACATACAGGGCTATAAGAAATCTGTGTGTGGATAATTTCATATGATTGAAACTCCATGCATGAAGAACAAAAGTAAGGAGATCAAAATAGAAATTTCCATTTGAAGGTGTTTAATTGCTGTTATCTTTTTTTTTTTTTTTTTTTTGGCAGGGGGTATAGTTTTAAAAGGTCTTCTAGGTCTTCATAGAACCATTCAACGTCAACTTCTTCAGTGTTACTGGTTGGGGCATAGACTTGGATTACTNAGATGTAAGAGATGTGGGTTTGATTCCTGGGTTGGGAAGATAACCTGGAATAGGGGAAGGAAAGTACATTTTACTCTCCTTTATTGATTTTATTTTGTTTCTATTTCTGCTTTGCTTATATCTCATAAATGATTTCCCAGCTGTGACTGTAATGATTGTTAAATTCATTTTATGATGTGATCCTTTCAATTCAGTTCAGTTGCACAGTCATNAAAGTACATTTTACTCTCCTTTATTGATTTTATTTTGTTTCTATTTCTGCTTTGCTTATATCTCATAAATGATTTCCCAGCTGTGACTGTAATGATTGTTAAATTCATTTTATGATGTGATCCTTTCAATTCAGTTCAGTTGCACAGTCATGTCAGACTCTTTGTGATCCCATGGATTGAAGCACGCCAGGCTTCCCTGTATATTACCAATTTCCAAAGCTTGTTCAAACTAATGTCCACCCATCAGTGAAGAAATCCAATCATCTCATGCTCTGTCATCACCTTCGCCTCCTGCCTTCAATTTTTCCCAGCATCAGGGACTTTTCAAATGAGTCTGTTCATCGCACCAGGTAGCCAAAGTATTAGAGCTTTAGCTTCAGCATCAGTCCTTCCAATGAATATTCATGGCTGATTTGCTTTAGGAAGGACTGGTTGGATAACCTTGCAGTCAAGAGACTCTCAAAAGTCTTCTCCAGCACCACAGTTCAAAAGCATCGATTCTTAGGCACTCAGCTTTCTTTATAGTCCAACTCTTATGTCCATACACGACTACTGGAAAAGCCATAGATTTAACTAGACAGACCTTTGCTGGCAAAGTAATATCTCTGCTTTTTAATATGTTGTTTAGGTTTGTCATTGCTTTTCTTCCAAGGAGCAAGTGTCTTTTAATTTCATGGCTGCAGTCACCATCTGCAGTGATTTTGAAGCCCCAAAAAGTAAAGTCTGCCACTATTTCCCCATCTATTTGCCTTGAAGTGAAGGGATCAGATGCCAAGATCTTATTTTTCTGAATGTTGAGCTTTAAGCCTACTTTTCCACTCTCCTCTTTCACTTTCATCAAGAGGATCTTTAGTTCTTTTTCACTTTCTGCCATAAGAGTGGTGTTGTCTGCATATCTGAGGCTATTGATATTTATTCTGGCAATCTTGACTCCTGCTTGTGCTTCATCCAGGCCAGCGTTTCTCATGATGTACTCTGCATATAAGTTAAATAAGCAGGGTGACAGTATACAGCCTTGATGTACTCCTATTCCTATTTGGAACCAGTTTATTGTTCCATGTCCAGTTCTAACTGTTGCTTCCTGGCTTGCATACAGATTTCTCAAGAGGTAGGTCAGGTGGTCTAGTATTCCTATCTCTTTAAGAATTTTCCAGACTTTGTTGTGGTCCACACAGTCAAAGGTTTTGGCATAGTCAATAAAGCAGATGTAGATGTTTTTCTGGAACTCTCTAGCTTTTTAGATGATCCAACGGATGTTGGCAATTTGATCTCTGGTTCCTCTGCCTTTTCTAAATCCAGCTTGAACATATGGAAGTTCTTGATTCATGCACTGTTGAAGCTTGGCTTGGAGACTTTTGAGCATTACTTCGCCAGCTTGTCGGATGAGTGCAATTTTGCGTAGTTGGATCATTCTTTGGCATTGCCTTTCTTTGGAATTCTGGCCTTTTCCTGTCCTGTGGCCACTGCTGAGTTTTCAAAATGTCCTGGCATATTGAGTGCAACACTTTCACAGCGTCATCTTTTGGGATTTGAAATAGCTCAACTGGGATTCCATCACCTCCACTAGCTTCATTTGTAGTGATGCTTCCTAAGGCCCATTTGACTTCACATTCTAGGATGTCTGGCTCTAGGTGATTAACCACAACGTCGTGGTTATCTGGTTCATGAAGATCTTTTTTGTACAGTTCGTCTGTGTATTCTTGCCACCTTTTCTTAATATCTTCTGTTTCTGTTAGGTCCATACCATTTCTGTCCTTTACTGTGCCCATCTTTGCATGAAAAGTCCCCTTGATATCTCTATTTTTCTTGAAGAGCTCTCTATTATTTCCCATTCTATTATTTTCCTCTATTTCTTTGAATTGATCACTGAGGAAGTCTTTCTTATCTCTCCTTGCTATTTTTTGGAACTCTGCATTCACATGGGTATATCTTTCTTTTTCTCCTTTGCTTTTTGCTTCTCTTCTTTTCACAGCTATTTATAAGGCCTCCTTAGACCACCATTTTGCCTTTTGCATTTCTTTTTCTTGGGGATGGTCCTGATCACTGCCTCCTGTACAATGTCATGAACCTCAGTCCATAGTTCTTCAGGCACTCTCTCTATCAGATCCAATCCTTTGAATCTATTTGTCACTTCCACTGTTTAATCATAACGGAGTTGTTAAGCCATACCTGGACGCTCTAGTGGTTTTTGCTATTTTCTTCAGTTTAAGTCTATATTTTTTGATAAGAGGTTCATGATCCAAGCCACAGTTAGCTCCCAGTCTTGTTTCACTGACTGTATAGAACCTCTCCCTCTTTTGCTACAAAGAATATAATCAATCTACTTTCAGTATTGACCATCTGTTGATGTCCATGTATAGAGTTGTAAATGGATTAATAGATTTATAAATTATTATTTTATTTATATACATTGTTTAATATATTTTATTTAAATTATAAATTATAACAAGTGATCTGTAAATGAATTAATAGGTTGATAGATATCTATTCTCTGTTGTGGGTGTTACCTGGTGGCTCAATGGTAAAAAAAAAAAAAAAAAATGGTAAAAAATTCCCCTGGAATTCAGGAGACCATCTGCAATGCAGGAGATGTGTTTGATCCCTGGGTTGAGAAGATCCCTTGGAGAAGGAAATGGCTACCACTCCAGTATTCTTGCCTGGGAAATCCCATGGACAAAGGGGCCTGATGGCCTACAATCCATGGTGACTTAACAACTAAATGACCGCCAAATTCTCTGTTGGGTTAGAGATAACAGTGATTTGGTTTGTTAGGCTTGTCACTATATATATATATATAAAACACATATCAACCCACCGGAGAGCAGAATTACTCTTTGCTATCAGGATCAATGTCTTTGGCCTGTGGCCGAAACTGTATAATGCAAAATATCTCCATTTCTATGTGTCTGTGGTTCAAAAAACAACTTTCCTTCTCATTATATGATTATGTAAAACTGATCTATTTTCAGAGAATATCAATAAATTAGATTTAAAGGAATTATTTTCTGGTCAGCTTATAAAGAAATACTCCTACAATTATATAAGATAAAGAAACTGAACTTATAAAACTTTAAATATGTTTGAAAAGTTTTTCTTACAGAAGGTCAGAACTAACTTCAAAATCCAAGATATATATTTTAGATAAATCTGTAGTAAATAAGACTAGTTTAATAATTTTGGCTTAATAAAAAGTCTTCTCTGATTTATGTGTTAACTATAATTCAAGTTATGAAGTTATATTTTATTCTACTTTGATTTACTTTTTCCAAACATATAGAAATATAATAGCTAACATAAATGTGTGCTCAATTCAATATAATAATTATTTTGACAAACTTTTATTTCAAGGTAATTATGTTTTAGAGTATATCAGACTGAAGATAATTTTCAAGATCTTTGGGTAACTTCCTTTTTCAATGAGTCAACTCTTCACATGAGGTGGCCAAAGTAATGGAGTTTCAGCTTTAGCATCATTCCTTCCAAAGAAATCCCAGGGCTGATCTTCAGAATGGACTGGTTGGATCTCCTTGCAGTCCAAGGGACTCTCAAGAGTCTTCTCCAACACCACAGTTCAAAAGCATCAATTCTTTGGCTCTCAGCCTTCTTCACAGTCCAACTCTCACATCCATACATGACCACAGGAAAAACCACAGCCTTGACTAGACGGACATTAGTCGGCAAAGTAATGACTCTACTTTTGAATATGCTACCTAGGTCGGTCATAACTTTTCTTCCAAGGAGGAAGCGTCTTTTAATTTCATGCCTGCAGTCACCATCTGCAGTGATTTTGGAGCCCCAAAAAATAAAGTCTGACACTGTTTCCACTGTTTCCCCATCTGTTTCCCATGAAGTGATGGGACCAAATGCCATGATCTTCATTTTCTGAATGTTGAGCTTTAAGCCAACTTTTTCACTCTCCTCCTTACCTCTAAATCAATTATAACTTTTAATCCAGTGAATAATTTTTATTTCACAGATAAAACTAGAAGGTGGAAAAATTAGATCATTCATCATCCCTGGCATTTTGGTTTTCCAGTAGAATTCATGCTGCTGCTCCTGCTAAGTCACTTCGGTAGTGTCCAACTCTATGCGACCCCATAGACGGCAGCCCACCACGCTCCCTCATCCCTGGGATTTTCCAGGCAAGAATACTGGAGTGGGTTGCCATTTCCGTCTCCAATGCATGAAAGTGAAAAATTAAAGTGAAGTCGCTCAGTCATGTCCAACTCCTAGTGACCTCATAGACTGAAGCCTACCAAGATCCTCCATCCGTGAGATTTTCCAGGCAAGAGTACTGGAGTGGGTTGCCATTGTCTTCTCTGAGTAGAATTCATAAATACACATAAAACAACTTCTATAGCCTAAGAATGCCATATGCAGCTTCTTAAAGTGACAAAATGATAATATTCATTGACATGAACCATAGTTACAGAATTTTCCAGTAGATTGTGATCCACACAAAGGCTTTGGCATAGTCAATAAAGCAGAAATAGATGTTTTTCTGGAACTCTTGCTTTTTCCATAATCCAGCGGATATTGGCAATTTGATCTCTGTTTCCTCTGCCTTTTCTAAAACCAGCTTGAACATCAGGAAGTTCACGGTTCACGTATTGCTGAAGCCTGGCTTGAAGAATTTTGAGCATTACTTTACTAGCATGTGAGACTTGAGAAATCTGTATGCAGGTCAGGAAGCAACGGTTAAAACTGGACATGGAACAACAGAATGGTTCCAAATAGGAAAAAGTGTACGTCAAGGCTGTATATTGTCACCCTGCTTATTTAACTTATATGCAGAATACATCATGAGAAACGCTGGATTGGAAGAAACACAAGCTGGAATCAAGATTGCTGGGAGAAATATCAATAACCTCAGACATGCAGATGACACCACCGTTATGGTAGAAAGTGAAGAGGAACTCAAAAGCCTCTTGATGAAAGTGAAAGTGGAGAGTGAAAAAATAGGCTTAAAGCTCAACATTCAGAAAACAAAGATCATGGTATCCAGTCCCTTCATTTCATGGGAAATAGATGGGGAAACAGTGGAAACAGTGTCAGACTTTATTTTTTGTGGGGCTCCAAAATCACTGCAGATGGTGACTGCAGCCATGAAATTAAAAGACGCCTACTCCTTGGAAGAAAAGTTATGACCAACCTAGATAGCATATTCAAAAGTAGAAACATTACTGTGCCGACTAAGATCCATGTAGTCAAGGCTATGGTTTTTCCAATGGTCATGTATGGATGTGAGAGTTGGACTGTGAAGAAGGCTGAGAGCCAAAGAATTGATGCTTTTGAATTGTGGTGTTGGAGAAGACTCTTGAGAGTCCCTTGGACTGCAAGAAGATCCAACCAGTCCATTCTGAAGGAGATCAGCCCTGGGATTTCTTTGGAAGGAATGATGCTAAAGCTGAAACTCCACTACTTTGGCCACCTCATGCGAAGAGTTGACTCATTGGAAAAGACTCTGATGCTGGGAGGGATTGGGGGCAGGAAGAGAAGGGGATGACCAAGGATGAGATGGCTGGATGGCATCACTGACTTGATGGACGTGAGTCTGGGTGAACTCCGGGAGTTGGTGATGGACAGGGAGGACTGGTGTGCTGTCATTCATAGGGTCGCAAAGAGTCAGACACGACTGAGCGACTGAACTGAACTGAACTGAACTGAATGCTGCCAAAAATGATAGTGAAAGAAAGATACAAATGTGAATGTATTTTTGATTTTCAATTTTAAGAAAAAAAAGAAGAGTATTTTTCTCTTAAGGCTGTATCTTAAAGCTCTCCTTTTTTTTTCTTTTTCTCCTGTACCTTTACAACTCTTAATTATTGAACACTGAGGACCCCAAAGAGTATTTGTTGTTAGTATTATTGTTGCTTATATTGTTGTGGGTTATATCTACAGATATTTACCATGTTAAAAGTAAAAGCCGAGCAATATCTAAATGTATTTACTGGTAGAGTCACTTGAAGACAGAGATAATTAACATAATGCATATTAACATGATGAGCATCAACATACATAAATTTAATGTTTTCTCTCCCTGGAGATCTATCATTAGATAAAGTGTCAGATTGCTCCAGAATATGGAAAAGCATAAGAATGACAGAAAAAAAAAAATGAACCACGAAAAGTTATCTTTTTTCCTTTGGTTTATGTTACCTGAATCTAAAAAGAAACTATGAAATGTGTTAAAATCTTAGCAACTTTTTCTTTATTTCCATTAGCTTGTTTCTTTGGTTTATTGACTAATGTATTTTCCTAAAATAGATATAAGAGATTTTATGTTTTATTAGCCACCTCATGCAAAGAGTTGACTCATTGGAAAAGACTCTGATGCTGGAGGAAAAGGGGACAACAGAGGATGAGATGCCTGGATGGCATCACCGACACGATGGATGTGAGTTTGAGTGAACTCCGGAAGATGGTGATGGACAGGGAGGTCTGGTACGCTTCGATTCATGGGGTCACAAAGAGTCAAACATGACTGAGAGACTGATCTGATCTGATCTGATGTTTTATTAGAATTACATTCTATGCTTCAGTCCACGGGGTTGCATTGGACATGACTGAGCCACTGAACTGAATTGCATTTCAGACTCTTTTGTTGACTATGAGGGCCACTTCATTTTGTCTAAGGAATTTTTCCCCACAGTAGTAGATACATGGTCTTCTGACTTAAATTTGCCTGTTCCCTTCCATTTTAATTCACCGATTCCTAAGGTTTTGATATTTCAATCTTGCCATCTCCTGCTTGACCACATCTAATTCACGTTAATTCGCGGACCTAACATTCCAGGTTCCTATGCAATATTGTTCTGTACAGCATCAGACTTTACTTCCACCACATCCACAGCTGACCATTGTTTTTGCTTTGGCCCAGCAGCTTTATTCTTACAGGAGATATTAGCAATTGCCCTCCACTCTTCCCCAGTAGTTTACTGGGACTGATGTAGATGGCTCATTTTCCAGCGTCCTATCTTTTTGCTTGTTCATACTGTCCATGTGGTTCTTGAAGAAAGAATATTGGAGTGAATTGCTTTCTCCTTCTCCAGGGGACCACGTTTTTTCAGAACTATTACCCATCTATGTTTAACCCTGCAAAGCACAGCTCATAGTTCACTGAGCTCATAGCCCATAGCTCATTAACATACATAAGTCTCTTTCTCACAGGGCTGTGATCCGTATAGTGTGTGGTAGTTTTATTAATTTCATTTTCCGTGCCATGGAAACAACCGTATTTCCTCATCAATTACAGTAATTTTATTGCAAATTCTAATTAGACTTTTCACATTTGAAATTTATTATTAGGAAAAAAAAAAAAAAAAACAGAAAACCATAGGCTTCTTGCCCTAGCACAAACAGTATTTGTTTTACTCTGATATAGGTTAGACATCCTATTTTCTGCTGATCATAGTTTTATCTTAAACAAAATAGGATAACTTCAAAGCCCCAAGAAAAAAGAGAATAGAAGTGGCTTAAACTCAAATATGGACTCTTCTTTATAGCTTCTGAACTGATATTGTTTATATACTATTTAAACTATATCAGTAGAATTAGAATTTTCATGATTCCTTTAAATCAAGAATGCTGATATTGGGTTCATGCCAAATCAACAGGGAATGGCATAAGGGTTAAATACATAAGATTAATTAAACTAGTGAAGAAAATTTTATTGTGTTTTTTTTTTTTGCTTGTAGTACTATTTATGTTTTCTTAATATTCTATTATTCATATAAGTTAGGAAACACTTTTTGCTTTATTGACTGTGTGGATAAAAAGCCTCTGACTGTGTGGATCACAACAACCTGGAAAATTCTTAAAGAGAAGGGAATATCAGACCATTTGACCTGCCTCTTGAGAAATCTGCATACAGGTCCGTAAGCAACAGTTAGAACTGGACATGGAAAAACAGACTGGTTCCAAATTGGGAAAGGAGTACATGAAGGCTGTATACTGTCACCCTGCTTATTTAACTTATATGCTGACACATCATGAGAAATGCTGGGCTGGATGAAGCACAAGCAGGAATCAAGATTGCCAGAATAAATATCAATAACCTCAGATATGCAGATGACACCACCCTTATGGCAGAAAGTGAAGAACTAAAGAACCTTTTGATGAAAATGAAAGAGGAGAGTGGAAAAGTTGGCTTAAAGCTCAACATTCAGAAAACTAAGATTATGGCATCTAGCCCCATCACTTCGTGCAAATAGATGGGGAAACAATGGAAACAGTGTCAGACTTTATTTTTCTGGGCTCCAAAATGACTGCAGATGATGACTGCAGCCATGAAATTAAAAGACACTTGCTCCTTGAAAGAAAAGCTATGACCAACCTAGACAGCATATTAAAAAGCAGAGGCATTACTTTGCCAACAAAGGTCTGTCTAGTCTAAGCTATGATTTTTCCAGTAGTCATGTATGGATATGAGAGTTCTACTATAAAGAAAGCTGAGCACCAAAGAATCGATGCTTTTGAACTGTGGTGTTGGAGAAGACTCTTGGAAGTCTCTTGGACTGCAAGGAGACCCAACGAGTCCATCTTAAAGCAAATCAGTCATGAATAGTCATTTGAAGGATTGATGCTGAAGCTGAAACTCCAGTGCTTTGGCCACCTGATGTGAAGAACTGACTCATTTGAAAAGACCCTGATGCTGGGAAAAATTGAAGGCAGGAAGAGAAGTGGATGACAGAGGATGAGATGGCTGGATTGCATCACTGACTCAATGGAAATGAGTTTGAGTAAACTCCAGGAGTTGGTGATGGACAGCGAGGTCTGGCATGCTGCAGTCCCTGGGGTCAATCAAGAGTTAGACACGACTGAGTGACTGAACTGAACTGAACTGAACTGAGGAAACTCTTTAAAGCTCTCTAATTTCAATGTAGTGACTTTGCTTTTGTAAACTCAGATGATACACCATGCCATCGTAAACACTTATTAAATCTAATTAGTTTTCATGGTAATATATTTATTTGCATAAGATCATTAAGTATCTGCTTTTTTTTTCACATGATAGAATTGGATAAATTAATCATCTGACTAACATCTCAGTGGAATATCTTATTTAAAGTGATGTTCACTTAATCAGTTATGACCATCACTTAAAGGAGCTAAAGTGTGTGCTGTTCTTAAGAATCAATGCCTACTTAGCCCTCCTATGTCCTGGTGTGTTGCTTACAGGAGTTTCAACTTGAGAGTTAATAAGGAAGTTCACCTTTTAGGCCAGGAAATTTAGGATATTTCGAAAACCTCTGGAATAGAAAGATTCACCCCAACTTCAAAGCAAATTAGGTGAAATTTGATGCAGTTTCTTGTACTTGTTTTCTGGTCTCAAATAAGAGAGACTTTATAAATTCTGAGGTTCCTTATAGAAACTTCTAGACAGAAGTTAATTTTTCAATACTATATAATTCTAGATTTGAAAAATAATCTCAACGAAGTTTGTGCAATTAATCAACCCTCTTGCAGCAACCAATGTAAATAATCAGCTCAAATCAAATGAAATAGCCTGATTGGGGGATAAAAAATTATGCATTTGAGATTATTATAGTTACAAGGAGGAGCTGATCCTATGAAGGAAAAAAAAATTAAGATTTTGAAACAGAGAAAAGCATTCCTGGCTTGGTTTCTTCTTTTCTAGGTCACTTGATCCCTTGGAAGCGCTGCACATTGCTTCTGAACTACTCTACTGTTGGTTGTCTAATTAGCTCACTACTACCAATTACAGAAAACTGGAAGTAGTTTCAGTGATTTCTTTCCATACAAATAAGAACTGATCAAATGCCTGTGGATATCTATGTTTCATGAATTTTTGCACCTATTTGTCAGTTCATTAAAGCATTCTTCACCTGACTGTACAAATACCATCTGAAAGAGTTGAAATATTAGTGAATTAAATACATCTTTGAGGGATCTTCCTGGTGTTCCAGTGGTTAAGAATCTGCCCTCCAAAGCAGGGGGACTTGGGTTCCATCCCTGATTGAGGAACAAAAGTCCCACATGCCACAGGGACGCTAAGCCCACGTGCTGTAACTACTGAGCCCGCCCTTATGCTCTAGAGCCCACAAGTTGCAACAAGAGAGACGCCCACACCCCATGACTATGACTCAACACAGACAAATAAATGAATACTTAAAAAAACAACACATCTTCGATGCTTGAACCATTTATATTTGTATGAACATCATTCGGATGAATAGACTCTAAGGTAATCTCTCTGCAATGATTTCCCGGTTCTAGGGTCTACGTCATTGTGTAATCCCCTCACACTGAGTGCCAACAATATGTATAAATTGTTTCTAGCCACTAGAATGTAGCGCTTCTATGGGAATATAGGGACGTCACTCCCTTGATTACATGATATATGAGACTTCACCTTAGCCGACTACAGTGAAAGATTATCCTTCAGGTCTGAGGAAATAAGCAGCTATGTTGAAGAAGTTCTTGTGGGAAAAAAAAGAAACAAGAGCTGAATGGGGCCACAAGAGACTATGAGTGACTTCTAGAACCTAAATGTGGCCTCTAGCAGAGAGACAGGAAAACATTGGAGCTGTCAGTCATTCAAGCACAGAGTAGTTCAGTTCAGTTTAGTTCAGTCACTCAGTCGTGTCTGACTCTTTGTGACTCCATGAATCGCAGCACACCAGGCCTACCTGATTTTTCCTGTGGTCATGTCTGGATGTGAGAGTTGGACTGTGAAGAAAGCTGAGCATCAAAGAATTGATGCTTTTGAACTGTAGTGTTGAAGAAGACTCCTGAGAGTCCCTTGGACTGCAAGAAGAACCAACCAGTCCATTCTAAAGATCAGCCCTGGGTGTTCTATGGAAGAAATGATGCTAAAGCTGAAACTCCAATACTTTCGCCACCTCATGTGAAGAGTTGACTCATTAGAACAGACAGAGTAGTTACTTCTCCCAATAATCTGGATGCTTAGAAGTATATTCTTCCCCATGCTACCCTCCAGATGAAAACTCAGCTTGGCCAATACCTTGATTGAAACCATGTGAGATACTGAGCAGAAAATTCAGCCACATTAGCAATATTATGCCATTTCAGACTGAGATGATAAATCTGAATATTATTTTAAGCCACAAAATTTGTGGTAATTAGTTACATATGTAGCAATACTGAGCAACTCATATAGTCATGATTTTATGTTTTGTTGTTAGTTATTTTTAATAATGTGATTTGTAATACTTTATTTGGGGGGGGGCTCCAAAATCACAGTAGATAGTGACTACCGTGATCTTAAAAGATGCTTGCTCTTTGGAAGGATAATTATGAACAACCTAGACAGCATATTAAAAAGCAGAGGCATTACTTTGCCAACAAAGGTCTGTCTAGTCAAAGCTATGGTTCTTCCAGTAGTCAGGTATGAATGTGAGAGTTGGACTATAAAGAAACCTGAGCACCAAAGAATTGATGCTTTTGAACTGTGGTGTTGGAGAAGACTCTTGAGAGTTCCTTGGACTGCAAGGAGATCCAACCAGCCCATCCTAAGGGAAATCAGCCCTGAGTATTCACTGGGAGGACTGATGCTGAAGCTGAAACTCCAAGACTTTGGCCACCTGATGTGAAGAACTGACTCATTAGAAAAGACCCTGATGCTAGGAAGGATTGAAGGTAGGAGGAGAAGGGGATGACAGAGGATGAGATGGTTGGATGGCATCACTAATTCACTGGACATGAGTTTGAGTAAACTCTGGGAGTTGGTGATGGACAGAGAGGTCTGGCGTGCTGCAGTCCATGGGGTCACAAAAAGTTGGAAATGACTAAGCAAATGAAATGAACTGAACTGAACTGAATTATTATAATTGCAGTTGCAACTGTACATGTAAACAAAAGGAGCAGAAAACATAAGGTAGCTCAGCTATTTCCACACTGCAAAAGCAAATGTCTTAATGTGATGATTGTTCCTCAAACTAGATACCCTAGTTAACCTTACACCAAGCAACCAAGTTTGGGAGAATTGTAACAATTGTAACAATTCTGAGAGAAATTTTTCAAGGGAGTTATTTTCTTTAACTTGTATTTTTAAATATATATATATCCTGTACCAGGAAGGAGGAAAGCCACAATCAATTGACCATATGGTATATTGGCTTTTACAAAAATAGAGCAGAAACTACTGAAGGCTAAAGCAATTCATAAATTATATTCTTCTTATGGGAATACCATGGATCTGATGCATTCCTTACTTATTTTCAGTTTTAAAGTTAAGAGAAGATTTATAATACTTTAGGAAGGAAAAAAGAAATATACATTAAAAAAATTAGTACTTAGGGATTATTGTCTATTGAAGGACTATTCCTGAATACTAAAATTAACTCATTATAGAATTATGCATTGCAGCATTTAAAATATGATAACAAATATTGAATAATATTTCTGAAATAAAATATAAGTACTATAATATGATCACTTCTGAAATGTTATATTATCTTTTCCAATATAAGGAAGAGATATAGATGTGGGGAAATCAAAAACAAAAGCATACTCATTGACCTAATCGGCTAATTGATCACTCACCCAGAACCAGACATCTTAGAATGTGAAGTCAAGCTGGCCTTAGGAAGCATCACTACGAACAAAGCTAGTGGAGGTGATGGAATTCCAGGTGAGCTATTTCAAATCTTGAAAGAAGATGCTGTGAAAGTACTGCACTCAATTAGCCAGCTAATTTGGAAAACTCAGCAGTGGCCACAGAACTGGAAAAGGTCAATTTTCGTTCCAATCCCAAAGACAGGCAATGCCAAAGAATGTTCAAAACTACTGCACGATTGCCCTTATCTCACACGCTAGTGAAGTAATGCTCAAAATTCTCCAAGCCAGAATTCAACAGTATGTGAACCATGAACTTCCATATGTTCAAGCTGAATTTAGAAAAGGCAGAGGAACCAGAGATCAAATTGCCAACATTTGTTGGACCACTGAAAAAGCAAGAGAATACCAGAAAAACATCTACTTCTGCTGTATTGATTAGGCCAAAGCCTTTGACTGTATGGATCACAATAAACTGTGGAAAATTCTTCAGGAAATGGGAACATCAGACCACCTGACCTGCCTCCTGAGAAATCTGCATGCAAGTCAAGGAGCAACAGTTAGAACTGGACATGGAACAACAGACTGTTTCTAAATTGTAAAAGGAGTATATCAAAGCTGTATATTGTCCCCCTGCATATTTAACTTATATGCAAAATACATCATGAGGAATGACAGGCTGGATGAAGCACAAGCTGGAATCAAGGTTGCTGGGAAAAATATCGATAACCTCAGTTATGCAGATGACACCACTCTTCTGGCAGAAAGCGAGGAAGAATGAAAGAGCTTCTTGATGAAAGTGAAAGAGGACAGTGAAAAAGCTGGATTATCAGCATTCAAGAAAATAAGATCATGGTATCCAATTCCATCACTTCACGGCAAATAGATGGTGAAACAATTAAAACAGTGACCGAGTTTATTTTTCTGGGCTCCAAAATCACTGCAGATGGTGACTGCAGCCATGAAATTAAAAGTTGCTTGCTTCTTGGAAGAAAAGTTATGACAAACCTAGACAGCATATTAAAAATCAGAGGCATTACTTTGCCAACAAAGGTCTGTCTAGTCAAAGCTATGGTTTTTCCAGTAGTCATGCATGAATGTGAGAAAGAAAGTGAAGTCACTCAGTCATA
>SJYA01002666.1:3265-27303 GCA_006410615.1 Neotragus moschatus
CCCCCCCCCCCCCCCCAAAGAAGAGATCTGTGTGACTGTCCATGGTCCCTGCCAAGCTTCAAATGTTTCCAGACACTTGTCCTCCTGTTTACAGATCACCTGCTGGATGTATAGTTGGTTCCTTTAACACAAGGCACTGGAGTTAGAGTCCGCTCTTCCCTTTATTCTGGTGCACTTCTACAGCTAGATTAGTGGTTTCTTGGTTTTTGTTACACTAAAAACAGACATTTTTAACTGTTGTGTCAGCTTGTGTTTTGTTCTGTTTTAACCCCTGTGTTCTTTCCATCTGCTAATTGCATTTTTCATCTTGTTACTTCAGAGGGAAGTTTCTTCTCCATTGAGGGGTGTTTTTTTTTTTTTTTTTAAATATGTATTTGTTTTTTACTGAGTTGGGTCTTAGGGTGCACAAACTTCTCTCTAGTTGTGGTAGGCTGGTTTTGTTACTCTGAGGCATGTGGGATCTTAGTTCCCTGACCAAGGATCGAGCTCAAATCCCCTGCGCTGTAAGGCAGATTCTCAACCCACTGAACCAGCAGGGAAGCCCCTCATTGAATGAGAAGTATTGAATTTGAATACTTGTGTTGTCAGGAAGCATTGGCAGCCTCTAACATCGCCTGAGACCGTCTATAATGCTCGTAGCTATGGCTCCTGGTATAAATTATTAATCCCTGGGCAGAAACAAAAATACCTGTTCATTATTTTTAGTGTTTGATTCTGAGACTGTCATGGGAGGCAGAGTTCTGTTTGGAGCGCTGTGTAATGTAAAAATAAAATGACTGAATACTATAGAATTATACAGCGACTTTGATTAGTATAAACAGTCAATACTAATCAATACACAAAAAGCAATACAAATGTTCCTGCTGTTTTATAATAGCACAGCGTTTTGTATGGCATGGCTGTTAATGCTTGATAAATGATAAGGGAAAAGACGATAGATACATTCTCACCCAAGCTGGTGCTTGTTATGAGGACTGGGAATCTGAGTAGGTATGAAAAACAGAGGCTTAATTAACCTTTGACAGAGCTTCTGTTCAAAAATTCGTGAAAATGGAAAGCTTCAAGAAAGGTAAATAAGTGACAAAAATATCCTCTAATAATTGTCTATCTATGGGCAGTTGAATACAGGGATTAAGAGCTCTAGACATGGACTCCCCAGGTTTCAGTCCTAGGCGTATCAAATCCTGCCTGTATTTCCCTGTAAAATATCTGTTTCTTCATCTGTAAAATAAATTATAACAAAAATAAAACTCATATTACTTTGAAAGTGAAAGTGAAGTCACTCAGTTGTGTCCGACTCTTTGCGACCCCATGGAATGTAGTCTATCAGGCTCTTCCGTCGATGGGATTTTCCAGGCAAGAGTGCTGGAGTGGATTGCCATTTCCTTCTCCAGGGGATCTTCCTGACTCAGGAATTGAACCCGGGTCTCCCACATTGCAGGCAGACTCTTTACTGTCTGAGCCACCAGTGAAGCAAGGATAAATAAGTGGATGTTTGTGAAAAACTTGTGACAAGTTATGACCAGTTAAGAAGCGCTTGTAAGGTTAGTTGTTATAAGTGCACAGAGAAAGCAAAGCATCTCCTTACAGAGAAAAGTGATTTAAAACAATCCTGCTCAAAATGTCATGGGCATACATACCAGTACCTAAATGTCAAGTTGCTATGGAGATCGGGTTGATTAGGTCTGCCATGGAGACTGAGATTATGTATTTCTTCCAAGTTTCTAAATTACATTGACTTTGCTTGTCCTTGGACTACACTTTAAATACGAAGAATTAAACTTTATAGTATATCATAATCTAAATATTAAGTTGTCTGTTGTTTATCTAGGAATGTGATGAATTGATTGCCTGGCAGTTGATGAGAAAGAGAAATTGCTCTTCAAGGTGTAAAATATCTGAAAAGCTTCAATAAATGAGCAACAGATACTGCCGAATGAGATGCTTGAGGAGCAAAGGAAGAATCCAGAATTTCATGTGTGTCATATTTTATATCAGGAATTATTACAGCCTGGAATGTTGTCTTAAGAGTCAGTGATGTAGGGTTAATGGACTTCAGCATTAATGAAACTTTTTGTTATTCTGAATTGCAGGATTTTTTGGAGGTTTTATTTTTTTTAACATGATTCCTTTGGGCTATTGTCTACCGTTAGCTGACCTGGCATTATTATTTCTTCAACATGCTGAATAAAAGACTAAAAATTTAAATGAAAGACAGTACTTTACTTTTAAGCTTGTCTAGTCTTTTTGGCTCTTATTTCTGTAAAGGTTGCTGCATCTCTTTTTCAGAGCAGTGTTGGGATTCCTGCGAAAATACTAAATTTAGATCCCTGCTCTTTCCATTAATATCACCTTTTCCCCTTAATTGTCTATTTAGTAATGCTTTATCCTGCTTCAGGTGTGTCATTGTCAAAGCTTTAGATTCTGAACCTTTTCATATCTGTTGGTCATCTTTCTAGGTATTCTATGATTCCTCTTTTCCTTTATCTTTAAAAAATTAAATCAGAGTATAGTCGATTTACAATATTGTATTAGTTTCAGGTGTACAGCAAAGAGAATCAGTATATACATACATACATATATCCACTCTTGTTTTTAAGATTCTTTTCCTTTGTAAGCTGTGAAAGATTGTTGAGTATAGTCTCCTGTGCTATACAGTAGGTCCTTATTGGTTATTTATTTTATATATAGTACCATGTATATGTCAACCAATTTATTCATCTCCCTGGTAACCGTAAGTTTATTTTCTACCTCTGTGACTCTACTTCTGTTTTCTAAACAAATTCATTTTTACCCTTTTAGTTTCTACATATAAGTGATATCATATATTTCTTTCTCTGTTTGACTTCACTCAATATGACAGTCTCTAGGTCCATCCGTGTTGCTGCAAAATTCAGTATTTTGTTCTTTTTTAAGGTTGAGTATTATTCCATTGTGTGTGTGTGTATGTATGTAGGTGTGTGTACATATATATATGTACACCACACCTTCTTATCCATTCATCTGTCTATGGGTGTTTAGGTTGCTTCCATGTCCTGGCTGTTTAAAGGCTGTTGTAGTGAGCACTGTGGTGCATGTATCTTTTCAAATTATGGTTTCCTCTGAGTGGGATTTCTGGGTCATTTGGTAGTTCTATTTTTAGTTTTTTGAGAACCCTCCATATTGTTCACCATAGTGGCTGTACGTTCCCACCAAGAGTATCTTTTCTCCATTTATGTTCTTGTCTCCTTTGTCATAGACTAGGTGACCATCAGTGTATAAGTTTATCTCTAGACTTTCTATCCTGTTCCTTTGGTCTTTATTTCTTTTTTTTCATGACAGTACAACACTATTTTGATGACTGTAGCTTTGTAGTATATTCTGAAGTCAGGAAGCCCGATTCCTTCAGTTCTGTTTTTCTTTTTTCAAGACTGCTTTGGCTATTCAGGGTCTTTTATGTTTCCGTACAACTTGTAGATTTTTTTTTTTTTTGTCCTACTTCTGTGAGAAATGCCATTCGTAATTTGACAGAGATTGCACTGGATCTGTAGATTGCTTTAGGTAGTATAGCCATTTTCAAAGTATTGATTCTTCCGCTCCAAGAACATCTCCATCTATTTCAGTCATCTTTCATTTCTTTCATCAGTATCTTATATTAATAGTTTTCTGAGTAAAGTCTGTTGCCTCCTTGTTGTTGTTCAGTTGCTAAGCTGGGCCCAATGCAACCCCATAGACTGTAGCACACCAGACTCCTCTGTCCTCCACTATCTCCTGGAGTTTACTCAGATTTATGTTCATCGAATTGGTGATGCTATCTAACCATCTCATCCTCTGTCACCCCCTTGTCTTTTTGCTTTCAATCTTCCCCAGAATTAAGGTATTTTCCAGTGGTCTGGTTCTGCACATCAGGTGGTCAAAGTATTGGGATATTTGCCTTCTTGGGTAGGTTGTAATGAACCTACCTAAGGTTTGGGTGGGTATTCTATTCTTTCTGATGCAGTGGTAAATGGGGTGGTTTCCTTAAGTTCTCTTTCTGATCTCTCATTGTTAATGTTTAGGAATGTAAGAGATTCTGTGTACTCATTTCACATCTGCAGCTTTACCAGATTCATTGGTGAGCTCCAGTAGTTTTCAGATCGTGTCTCTAGGACTTTTTGTGCATAGTACCATGTTCTCTGTCTAGAGTGACATTTTTACTTCTTTTCCAATTTGAATTCCTTTTATTTCTTTTTCTTCTCTGATTGCCATAGCTAGATTCTCCAAAACCATGTTGAATAATAGTGGCAAGAGTGGACATACTTGTCTTTTTCCTGATCTTAGAGGAACTGCTTTTGGTTTTTCACCATTGAGAATGATGTTTGCTGTGGGTTTGTCACATTTGACCATTATAATGTAAAGATAAGTTCCCCCTATGCCCACTTTCTGGAGAGTTTTTATCATAAATGGGTGTTGAATTTTGTCAAAAGGTTTTTTTTCCTACACTTATTGAAATGATCATATGGTTTTATTCTTTTGCTTGTTAATATGGTGTATCATATTGATCTACATATATTGAAGAATCTTTGCATCCCTGGGATAAATCCTCCCTTTATTTTAATAGAATTGTACAGCTTGGTCAAGGTTTTGGGTGATTGGCGGTGGCCTGCTGCTGGGCTTTGAAGACCCTCTACAGAGGGTTGAATTTCCACTTTTCCCTTATTCTCCATGCATTTTTCCTTCTGTATATTTCCCTGTCAAATGGTATAAGCATACAACTCAGAGATAGACAAGTAAGCTCCCAGGAGCTAGGACTCCAGGGCACCTGTCTAATAAAAATCTCAGGCCTTACTTCCTGTCAAAGGTCTTGTGGCCACTGTGGGACCTCAATACACGTATTTTCAGTTCATAGTCAACCATCCTGTTTATTACTTTGCATAATTATCAACAGAGTAGTGTACACATGGCATTTGTAATGGCATTGTAATGGCATTTATGTGTCCTATTTTAAGGAAAAGAAATCTATACCTAAGGCTTCATTACATGAGATTGTTCTTTTGAAAATGCGACACAGGGAGAAAAAGAAAAGGCATGTGATAATTGCGATCATAATTAGACATATATTATAGAATTATGAGTCATGACTTTTTAAAATTGAAAGCATTGAAAGAGAGCCTAATTACATACTTTGACATCTTCTAGTGTTTTCAACAAAAGTAGCGGTTTATATTACCTATTTCTGAGTATTGGATAAAAAAGAGGGGACCTTAAGATAAGGCTTCCCAGGTGGCGCAGTGGTAAAGAATCCGCCTGCAAGAGACATGGGTCTGGAAGATCGTCTAGAGAAAGAAATAGCAACCCATTCCAGTATTCTTCTCTGTGAAATCCCATGGACAGAGGAGTCTGGGAAGCTACAGTCCATGGGGCCACAAAGAGTATTTCTGAGTTTTGGAAAAGAGGGGACATTAAGATTAACTGACAGTAAACAAATGTATTTTTCTGGCTAAAAGACAATGTCATGTATATATAAATATTAACTCATTTCAAATCTATACAGTAGAGTAAAGCCGGATATTCCCCAGGTACAAAATTTGGCAATGAAGAACAAGCAGGCATTCCCCAAATGACCAAAAGTTGATGATAGGGCCAACATATCAACACTAACTGTGAACAGGCTGAATTGCAACACCAGGAGAAAATGAGGATTAAAAGTAAAAGCTTCACCCCCCAAAATTATCTCACACACTAAACTCTTGATGGCTCTGCCTTTCTCCAAATAACTGTTACCTCTAAATTCTACCTACATAATTCTTCTCACACCTTGAGGTTTTTTTCTCCCTGGGGAGCCAGGAATGAAAGACATGGAAATGAGAGTTTTTTCCAGGTGAGAGCCAACAGGTTGGCCATACAAAGCTTGTGTTACTAAGACACCAGCTTTATACTTTTTGTATTAGCATAAATGATATAATACATCGGGTCCCTCCAAGAATATCTTCAGCTATGACTATAAATCTGACGCAGTTTTAATACATGTCTGGGGTAGTTGTTGGCATAAGCTCGTTAGCTACCAAGACTAAGATAGAAGACAGTGGGATCTTTCTGAGCAGAGGTTCCTGCCTAATGGATAGTTCTTCAGAGACAAAAGTTGTGCTTTATTTTAACATTCTTGGTCATATAATGCCTCTCATAGAGTAAGAACCAAAAAAAAAAAACAAAACCCTGAGATTGAATTAATGCTGTCTCACCACTTTCCCCCCATGATTTAATGTAATAAATAAAAAGTAGTTTCTAGTAATAAATCATGTCTGTGCATATTTCATGAGAGAGGGAGAGAGACAAAGAAGAGAGATTTAATGCCTATCATACCTCTGAAGTACCCAAAGGGCCAGTGACTTTTAAAATTCCTTAGTAGTCAATGGTAACATAGTCCAACAATTGTAATCGAATTTTTGCACATTGATGATGTCTATTCTGGATCACTCGTACTATTTAGGGGTATGTAAAGAAAAGCAGTTTTCCGTTGTTTGGGTTATTAGGGTGGCTATTTAACATATGCAGAGTACATCATGAGAAATGCTGGACTGGATGAAGAACAAGCAGGAATCAAGATTGCTGGGAAAAATATAAATAACTTCAGATATGCAGATGACACCACCCTTATGGCAGAAAACAAAGAACTAAAGAGCCTCTTGATGAAAGTGAAAGAGGAGAAAAAGCTGGCTTAAAGCTCAACATTCAGAAAACGAAGATCATGGCATCTGGTTCCATCACTTCATGGCAAATAGATGGGAAAATAGTGGAAACAGTGACAGACTTTATTTCGGGGGCGGGGGCTCCAAAATCACTGCAGATGGTGACCATAGCCATGAAATTAAAAGAGGCTTGCTTCTTGGAAGAAAAGATGACCAACCTATACAGGATATTAAAAAGCAGAGGCATTACTTTGCCACCAAAGGTCCGTCTAGTCAAAGCTTTGGTTTTTCTAGTAGTCATGTATGGATGTGAGCATGAGATTATAAAGAAATCTGAGCACCAAAGAATTGACTCTTTTGAACTGTGGTGTTGGAGAAGACACTTGAACGCTCCTTGGAGAGCAAGGAGATCCAACCAGTCCATCGTAAAGGAAATCAGTCTTGAATATTCATTGGAAGAACTGATGCTGAAGCTGAAACTCCAATGCAAAGAGCTGACTCATTTGAAAAGATCCTGATGCTGGGAAAGATTGAAGGCGGGAAGAGAAGAGGACGACAGAGGATGAGATGATTGGATGGCATCACCGACTGAATGGACTTGAGTTTGAGTAAACTCTGGGAGTTGGTGATGGACAGGGAGGCCTGGCGTGCTGCAGTGCATGGGGTCGCAAAGAGTCATATATATATGACTGAGCCGCTGAACTGAACTGAGCTGAAAGAAAAGCAGTTTTCTATAGTTTGGACTATTAGGGTGGCTATGACAATATTTTTGCAGCCTTTAATGAAAGAGTTTTTTTTAATTCTCCTAGTAGTGTTGTAGCATTTTTCTCAAAGGAAACAATAACAACAAAAATACCCATCTCTTGGGGCCTGGACTAGTACAATAGCCCTAAGGGATCAACGATGTGTAGTCACCAGAGGCAGTCTTCGGAGAGGTTAAGTACTCCAGTGGCTTCAAGAAGTCAGTGCTACTCAAGAACTCTTGTGATTAGTCTGACAATACCATGGAAAACTCCTCACAATATACTATGATCCATAACAGTCATAGGTTATTTCTTTTTAAAATTTATATTTCTAATAAAGAGAATATTAAGGTTTGGTTAGCTCCTTGGGAGGAAATCCTTAGTTGATTTAAAGCTTTATTGCCAGTGCCTAGAATGTACTTGGAAAAGTAGGAACACAATACATATTTTGGCTGCACTAATGGATTAATTATTCCGTTGGATAATTTCTATGGCTTTATCTTCCTAATTTTGACAAACTTCAAAAATCTGTTAAAATTGTTTGGTACTAAATACTGCAGTTGAATTCATCTGTAAGTAAACATAAATCCCCTTGAAAATGATGAAATTATTTAGAACTCTGACTATGAACTTCAGCACTTTTAAGACAGATTAATATGGCTAATTTGAATTCAAAACTTTGATGTTTAAGGGGATTGTATGCCACCTGCACTTGTTCATCAAAGTTATTTTTAGCCTATATATTTATGATTTGTCATTGTCTTCTAAAGTTAAGCCAACGATTCTTTATAAATATGTTCGATAACAGTTAAGTGGAATTGGGATGATATAGCACTGTGCAGAGAAATAGAATCCAGCCAGGGAAGTCTCTCTTACTAAACATCAACAGATAATAGGCCCAGATGAGAAGAAAATATTTTACATTTCTTTGGGGTCAGATTTTAAGCTGAAAGCATCTTTAGCAGCTACTTAAGCATTTTTAACAATAGCCTTGCTAATTGAAGCCCAGCTGTATATGGGGATTGAAGCATCCTTTAGGACACTTCTAGGTTAATAGCGTTCACTTCTGAGCACAAAATAAGAAATAAAGGCCACATTGACAATCATTCTGGATTGCTATACAGTGTAAGAGCTAAATGAGTGGAAGAATGGGAAAAGAAAAGGAATTGCTATTCCAGCTGGCTAGAGGAAAAAGAAATTAATAATATTCCAAGCCCATGTTTAAGTAGGAACAGTAACAGTAGTTTTAAGGAATAATGTTTAGTGAAAATAACATCCTAATTCTCTAGGTTGTACCAGCTAAGGAAACACTTAGAATACATGATGAAAATGCTAGTGGCCGTAATTAGGCAGAGACAAACTTTTGGAAACCAGTTCTTATCAGATTTCTGAAAGATAAACATTTAGCAATATCATTCCGTGTGTGAGAATCTAGGTAGATTGGATCTCTTCTTTACTGGTATTTTATAAACAAGAGGGTCACTGAAGGAAAATAGAGTCACCCCTAAGAAAAACACAACCTATTATGTATCGATGATTCATGTAATAACTGAATTCTGTCATTTGTTTTTTGTAAAACATTAACATATTTTGAAAGTGAAATAGTTTGCATATTTTAATCTTAGCTAGATGTGATGATTCTGTTATTTTATGCCAATATATATTTCAGTACCTTAGGTTTCTTTTTTCCCCCTCCTCTTCACATCCTCTCTCCCTTTCTTCCCTTCTCAGCCTAAAGCAGTCAGTTTTTCAGGAATGATACTGTGAACATAAACGTTCTGATAATAGCTCTCTTCTTTGCAAATGGAACCGATGGCAGTATAAGCAGTTGCTCTAAATAAGTAAGCACTTAAGTTCTTCAACTTTTGTCTGTTAGGTTTTGTATCTTACTCAGAACCTATTTCATTCTGAGAACAACTTGTTGGTAACCAGTTAGAAAAACAGCAAAATTTTGTAAAGCAATTATCCTTCAACAAAAATAAATTAATTTTTAAAAAGTCTGATCTTTTTCCTTTTGTATGTTTTGTTTGCTCCAAGAAGGGAAAAAGTATTAATTGTCACTCACATCTGGTACTGTGGTGGGGATTCTATTTTAAACTGTCCAACTGTACAGCACAGATAAAGTTTCTAATCTTAATTAAATACCAGTGCCATTATCTGAAACTACCAGTTATATCTCATATTTAATAAAATTATCTTCAATGGCTCCCCATCTCATTCAGAGTAAAAGCCAGTCTTTAGTATAATGGACAAGGCCTTGGACTGTCTCTGGTCCATGGCTAACCCTCTCCACCATCTTCCCTCTGATCCAGTCACACTGAGTTCTCTGCAGTTTTGATTGCTCCATAAATACAGGCTGGTATCAGGCCCCGAGTGCATGGCATTTCTTCTTTCTGAACCCATAGTCTCCCACATATCCGTTTGCCTTCCTCATCTCTTTCAAGTGTTTGTTTAAATGTCACCTTCTTAATAAGGCATTCCCTGATGCCCTATTGGAAATTATATTAGCCCTACTTCAATGCCTGCTATGCTATGGGCTTCTCTGGTGGCTCAGCCAGTAAAGAATCTGCAATGCAGGTTTAATCCCTGGGTCAGGAAGATCCCCTGGAAAAGGGAATGGCAACCCTCTCTAGCATTCTTGCCTGGAGAATCCCGTGAACAGAGGAGCCTGGTGGACTGGGCTGCAGTCCACGGAGGAGCAAAGAAGTGGACACAACTGAGCGATGAACATTCGACTTCATGACTTCATTCTCACTCCAGTATTTCCTACCCTTGCCTCCACTTTATTTTTCCTCATAGCGCCTGTAATATATTGACTAATTTACTCTTGCTTATGTCCACCACCAGAATGAAGCCTTGCTGGTGGCAGGTATCTTTGTCTGCAACTGTCCTGTATGCCCAGGGCACAGTGCCTGGAACCCAGTGGGTATTCAATATTTGCTTAGATGTCTGTTCAGTGAACAAATAAATGCATGTTTGCTGCATTTTACATTTCCACAGGACTCTTGAACTTTCTCACCTATGTCAGCAATGTGTGTTTCTGAGTTCTGGAATCCTGTCTGGGAAAGAAAGGGGAGAGAGGCAAAGGTTAACTCTTTTGTTTGACATAAGCAAGCGTATGATTATGTAAGGCAAATACTATATTTTAATCATTCTATTAGCTGAATATTAATATAATTAAATACAATGCTGCTTACCTCACTGACATTAATATCATAACTTTGTATATATAGCTATTTAAATCTATTTATTTTTCAAGCCTGTTACTTTATATAAAAATACTTTAATATTCAGCATTCTTGTATCAGTAGAGATTTTCACATTATAATTATTCCTCACTAACCCTCAAAACATTCTTTAGCTCTGAAATTCAATAATTTCACGTAAGCCCTAATGACCTCTCCAATTTAATAATCAACTAAAACATGAGATTATCCTGCTGGCAAGTAACAGAACAAATAAGAAAAAAAAGAGAGAGAGAGAAATTTTATTGCCCTATCTTGTACCCAGTAAGTCAGTTTTTAAATTATCTGAACACATAAATTAACATTTAATATTTAACCAAACATACCCCCTGCCTCGAAAACTCTGGGAAGCATTGTGCTTGTCCATCCTGGCTCCCAAAGAAATTGAAAAGATAGCAAGTAGAAAATACGGGTGATAAATGAGGTCTGGCAACCTGTGTGTGAGCGAATATAGCTTTGAAGAACAGAACTTCTACCTATTATCAGGTTGGCACCGACATAGGCTGGAAATATCCATTTTTCTTGGGTAAGAAGCCTTCACTTGGATGCATTTGACTCTCAGTGGGTTCAATCATCTATCCCAGTGGCTTCCAAAGCGTGACACCTGGACCAACAACATCAATATCCCCGTGAACTTGAAGTTTCAATTCTCAGGTCCTCATTCCAGGCCTCTGAGTGTGGAGCCCAATCACTCAGTTTTTTCACGTCTTTGAAGTGATTCAGATGCAGCTGGTTTGTTGTTGTTATTGTCCAGTCACTAAGTCGTGGCTGACTCTTTGTAGAGTTTCCATGGACGGCCGCATGCCAGGTTTCCCCGTCCTTCACTATCTCCCAGAGTTGTCTCAAGCTCATGTCCATTGAGTCAAAGATTCCATCCAACCCGTTTCATCCTCTGCCATCCCCTCCTCCTCCTGCCTTCAATCTTTCCCAGCATCAGGGTCTTTTTCAGTGAGTCCACTATTTGCATCAAGTGATCAAAGTATTGGAGCTTCAGCATCAGTCCTTCCAATGAATAATCAGGGTTGATTTCCTTTAGGATTGACTGGTTGGATCTCCTTGATTGCCAAGGGACTCTAAAGAGTCTTCCTCAGCACCGCAGTTCAAAAGCGTCAATTCTTTGGCACTCAGCCTTCGTTATAGTCCGACTCTCACATCTGTACGTGACTACTGGAAAAACCATATATTTGACTATATGGATCTTTGTAAATAAAGTGATATCTCTGGTTTATAACACAATGTTTAGGTCTGCAGCTAGTTTGAGAAATGCCAGTTGATCCTATTTGGTCAACATGTATAGAGCCTTTTTAATATATATAATACACTGATTCAATATCCTGTAGTAATAACAATGGAAAAGAAAAAAAATACCCTATGTGTGGTGGGGCATCAAAGATGCAAAATGCATCTTCTCTTATAGAGGAAATTATGCTGAAGACTCTAACTGGCAAGACTCTAAAGGAAAGTCTTCTGAAGTGTCTTCACTGGCACACAGGGACAGTCTCGGTGGGGATCCACACCGTGACATGGTCTTGCCCTGATACTTGGTTTTAGTTTTATCTGCATAAAATTAAATTCATGTTGGTAAATTTTAGTTTGTAAAGTGAAAGAGTGTAAATAAAGTAGAAAAGTTTCAGTCATTCTCTACAGATAACAAGTCATATGGCACCCCACTCCAGTACTCTTGCCTGGAAAATCCCATGGAGGGAGGAGCCTGGTGGGCTGCAGTCCATGGGGTCACACAGAGTTGGACACGACTGAAGCGACTTAGCAGCAGTAAGTCATATTCATGAAAATTGTAATGCAAAACCAGTATTCTCTTTTATTGATGTCCATGTGAATTNCTCCAGTACTCTTGCCTGGAAAATCCCATGGAGGGAGGAGCCTGGTGGGCTGCAGTCCATGGGGTCACACAGAGTTGGACACGACTGAAGCGACTTAGCAGCAGTAAGTCATATTCATGAAAATTGTAATGCAAAACCAGTATTCTCTTTTATTGATGTCCATGTGAATTTTGAGTTAAGACATAGAACAAGGAGTAACTGATTAGAATAAGGATAGCAGGTGCTTCCCCCTCCATCTGGCAAGACATTTGCTTTTTTTGGTTTCTGAGCTCTGCAGCTAACCACCTCTGATGTCATTCCCATTGTAAACCATATCACTTTCTTCATGGATAGGGAATCTGTCAGTAATCAGACAGGTAAAACAGAAACCACTCTAGGTATTTCTGAATGAACCTTTAATACAGGAATTGCTTATAAAATGTTAGAAGGGCTGGAGAAGGAATTTGAGGAGGAGGATATAGTAAGTTAGAGATTAACAAATAAAAGAAACTGAAGGTACTCCTCAGGCTGGCCAAACAGAACTCAGGAGTGATGTCAGCATGTGTGCGGTCCCTCACACACCGGTCCCTAACACTCCTAGAAGACTCTGCGACTGTTGAAAGGGCCACACATCCCTCTGTGTGAGCTGCCTGACGCTGTGGCTAGGCTGGCCAGTCCTGCCATCTCCAGCCATAGTGCTGGAGCCAGCAGCTGAATTAGAACTTCTGAAGGTTGCTGGAACATGTGGCTGCCTGCCAACGCTGGGGACACCTCCTGAAGCCAAGAGGAAGTTTGCTTTTCCTTCCTCCGCTCCTTTAGTCTCCCACCGCTACCTCCCATGGGCTGACCTAAGCAGAAGACAGCTGGAAAGTCTGACCGGGGAATGTAGTTTTCAAGGTCCTAGTATCTGGGATACTGAGTAATACACAAAATGGGCACATGAAGCTGAAAAAAAGGGGGCAGATGATCTGCAGAGACATGAAATGTGGAAGAATGTGTTAGTTGCTCAGTAGTATCTGACTCTTTGTGACCCCATGGATTATAACCCACCAGTCCATGACAATTCTCCAGGCAAGAATAGAGGAGTGAGTAGGCCATTCCCTTCTCCAGGGGATCTTCCTGACCCAGGAATTGAACTCAGGTCTCCTGCATTGCAGGTGGAGTCTTTACTGTCTGAACCAGCAGGAAAGGCCTGCACAGACATGAGGCTGCTGCTGCTGCTAAGTCGCTTCAGTCGTGTCCGACTCTGTGCGACCCCACAGATGGTAGCCCACCAGGCTCCCCTGTCCCTGGGATTCTCCAGGCAAGAACACTGGAATGGGCTGCCATTTCCTTCTCCAATGCATGAGAGTGAAAAGTGAAAGTGAAATTGCTCAGTCGTGTCTGACTCCAAGCGACCCCATGGACTGCAGCCTACCAGGCTCCTCCATCCATGGGATTTTCCAGGCAAGAGTACTGGAGTTGGGTGCCATTGCCTTCTCCGCACAGACATGAGGACCCACCTTTAAAAATCATTTGTAACACATGGCATCACGGAATTCAGAACTCCGGGGACCCTCAGCATTCATTTGCATGTGATATTTTTTTCAGATAATTTTCAGCTAGGGAACTGAGAGTTTGACAGGAAATCTGAGAATTTGTTCATTATAAAGTAAAGGCATAGCTATAGCAAAAGGTGGTGTTGGAAGAAGAGACCACTCACGGTGGGCTGCTCTCCATCTCCCTGTTAGGCTACGACCCCCTCCCCTTGTGACCAGCAGTGCTTCTTGCTGCTGGTTCAGGACTGCCCTGTTCTCTGGAGCACTGCCCTGGGCTGAAGGGGTTTGCCTGCTGCACTCTGTGACCAGCTGATACCGGTGTACGTAAAGCCATCCGATGGGCTCAAGCAAGACAAACTGGTGGTGTGGAAGACGCTCCAGAGCCCTCAGTGGAAGAGACGGGGCTGGACTCTGCCTGAGTCCACAGCTGTGGCCGGCTCCTCTCTGTCTCCCCTCTTGCTTATCTTTCCTTGCACTGGTTCCTCAGTAAAACACGAGGGGAATGTTTTACTCAAGCCCTGCTCCGAGGGACACAGCCTAACCCTGACCCTAGGATACTGTCCGGCACTCTTCTCTTCACCCTCGTCTTTGAGCTGTGCTTGAGTTGACAGGGTGAGTCCCAGGAAGCCATCTGTCTGAATGCCTTGTCCCAGGTCACATGCTTGGGGGGATGCTCTGATCCTGGGGTCAGCGGAGTGACTGACCCAGTAGTCATCCTTTCTGCTCTCAGGAAAATCACACAATTCACGACCACTTTGACTATTTCTGTCATTTTCCCTTAGTTAGTAGGTTAGTTCAGTAACTCAGTCACGTCTGACTCTTTGCAACCCCATCCATGAATTGCAGCACACCAGGCTTCCCTGTCCATCACCAACTCTTGGAGTTTGCTCAGACTCATGTCCACTGAGTCCGTTTTCCCTTAGGCCCAACCAAAGTGGGATTCTGAAGCAGCTGGTAGATAAAAACTAACAATTTAAGAACAGAGGTCTCACTAGGGTATTAAGGGTTCTGACTCACAGACCGTTTCCAGGGTGCTGTGGGTGATTTGTTAAACCTCAGCATGATTCTTTATTCTTCACTCCTTCCACTTTCTTCTGCTTTTTTATTTCCTTTCCAGTGTTACTTTGTTTTGTTTTAATTTTCTTATTGGGGTTTAGTTGGTTTACAATGCTGCTAGTTTCTGCTGTACAGTGAAGTGAAGCAGCCATACATACACATATATCCCCTCGTTTTGCTTTTTAAACCACGTGTGCCAAAGAAGGATGGACTTCTTCTTGGAGCTGGCTGGACGCACTCGTCTCTGTCCATCCAGCCCTGTTTCACGTGGACTCAGCTGGCAAGGGCACCTTCATAGTATCATGTCTCACTGTCTTTCTGAAGACATTCTTCAGAGATTTTCTTTGCCAAGCTTCAGATTACATGGTCTTATAAAAGGCCCTTTACCCTGGCAGTTGTCAGGGTTTTGTTTTGTTTTCCCATTTCTGACCTGTTCTAATACAGAAGGACCATACAGTCATCGCTGGCAATTGTTCCTTGACCTCTAGTAATGGCCAAAATCTTTCATTCAGGGCAAATAGTATTTAATATATTTCCAACTGCACACAAGACTGAAAGGGACCTTATTATAAGTTGGATCATGTGCTCTTGAAATTTATATGTTGAAATTCTAACTTCCCATTATAGCCTTTACCTTCCCTTTTGGGGAGTAGGGTTGTTGCAGGCGTAATTGGTTAAGTCAGCCTGAGGTCATACTTGGAATAGGACAGGCCCCTAATCCAATATGACTGATTTTTTTTATAAAAAGGGGGTATTTGGAGACAGCCATGCACACAGGGGAACAGCATGTGAAAACGAAGGCAGAGACTGGAGTGATAACTCTACAAACCCAAGGAATACCAGATTGTCAACTTCTCCCAAAAGCCAGGAGAGAAGCAGGGAGGTTTGCCTTAGGAGGCCTCAAGAAGAGCCAACGCTGCTGACACCTTGATCTTGAACTTGTAGCCTCTCTAACAATACAATTCCTATGTTTAAGCCATGCAGTCTGTAATATATTGTTATGATAGTCCTAGAAAACAGGTCTGAATTCACCCCTCCTGCTACCCGCCTTATATATGAAACTCATTTTATTCAGTCAAGTTCTACTCCAGGACATTGTTTTCCAGTAGAACGTCTCAGTGTTGATGTAGGTCTTCATGCTTATGCATCCTGTTTTAAATGTCTTTGTTGTATTTATTTTGTATTATGTATTTTTACTTGTAGTGGTGTTGTTTCTCTTGTTTGTTCTGATCATTCAGAAGGTTTTTATTGTTTTTTTTTTTTTTTAGCTCCTGTATGCATTGCTTTTTAAAATTCAATAATATAGATATATCTGTTATTTACACAGTTTGAAAAAGTAAATGAGCAAACTTATTTTGCCGAGGATTACCTCTCTTCTCCAGTTTCCAAATTTATTTATTCGTGTTGCTTTTCTATCTAGCTTTGTAATATTTCCATCTTGTTATAAAACATAGTCAAAATTATTCAGTTTTAGGTCTACATTTAAACAAGATTAGCACTCATTTCCAATCATTTTATATAATGGCTGTGCAATTCTTGAATTTTCATTTTTACTTACATCGTATATTCTGAATTTCATAAACTGGTGGTTTCTAGAGAAACTATTGTGAGTGTTATAATTCAATGTCTGTGCATATTTCAGACTTTATATTTTATTTGGGGCTTCCCAGGTGGCTTGTTGGTTAAGAACCTGCCTACCAATGCAAAAGACATGGGTTTGATCCCTGGGTTGGGAAGATTCCTTGGAGTAGGAAATTGCAACCCACTCCAGTATTCTTGTCTGGAGAATCCCCTGGACAGAGAAGCTTGGCAGGCTACAACCCATGGGGTTACAAAGAATTGGAAACAACTTAGCAACTAACCAAGAAAATGCTTCATATGTAAATGACAACTGTACATCAGGTATAAAATTCATGTCACTTTGCCCTTCAAACCTCATTGCACTGCAATTCTTTGTTTTATTTTTGCTTGCTTCATTGTTTGTTTTTTCCAGTACTGGTGTTGCTAAAGTAACCCTGATTTCCTACTTGCTTGCTAAATTTCTTGAGGATGAGTGCCTCAAGGATTCTTTCTTTCTTTCCCTGAAATTTATTTGTTATTACTTTTTCTGTATCAAATTTTTCCTAAAATATTGGTATTCCATTTTGATGTAGGTTAATGAAGGTCTTTATTGATTTTTAAAAAAAAATATTTAATTAAACCTTTTGAATATTTTTGTTAGGTGGATTTTCCTGAAGCCTGTGCACCAGATCTGTGACTTGGTTTTCAGAAACATCCTTTCTGCTTCTCATTCCAAATTTCTCAGTTTTTGGCAGATAAACCTCAACATCTGTTNCTTTATTGATTTTTAAAAAAAAATATTTAATTAAACCTTTTGAATATTTTTGTTAGGTGGATTTTCCTGAAGCCTGTGCACCAGATCTGTGACTTGGTTTTCAGAAACATCCTTTCTGCTTCTCATTCCAAATTTCTCAGTTTTTGGCAGATAAACCTCAACATCTGTTTGTCTAGAGTTTTAGTGTTTTCCCAGTCTTATTATATAGCCTCAGCTTCCTGGATTTTTTTTTTTTTTAATTCTTTTCATTTTATTGGGTTTTCTGGAAAACATGCTCATTTTTCTACAGGCAGTCTGAGATGGTTTTCTTGAGGATTAGATCCAGTGAAGGGTAATCCAGTAAGAGCTGTCACACTCTTGGGTTAGTGTGGGAGGTAGCCCAGCCCCAGCGTGGAAGTCAGGCCCACATAGAACCAGGCTTCTGTCTGTCACACGCCAGCTCTCCAAACCCCAGAAGACAACCAAAACACTGTGAATCTCTGCTTCCTTCCAATGAGGGGAAATAAGGTCAAATAAGTAACCTATTTGAAATTAACCGTGAAAGTAAATAGAAGTGCAAGTTACTATTATCTTACTAAAAAGCAATTGGGACTTCCCTGGCGGTTCAGTGATTAAGACTGTACGCTCCCAATGCAGGGAGCATGGGTTCAATACCTGGTTGAGAAATATCCCACATGCCATGTGACAGGGCCAAAAAAGTATTTAAAAAGGAAAGAAAAGCACCATCAGGCCATAGAAAGTGATCCATCCATGCAGGACAGACAACAGTCCTTCCGGTGTGCTCAACTCTTCTCAAGTCTGTTTGGGAGTTCTCTTTTCCTGTTCTTCCCCTGCCAGTGTGTGATCCATTGCAGCTGTGGTTGATAGAAAGTACTCTATTGGCTTGGGGATGGTGGGAGAGAGGTAAAGACAAGGATTTTAAAATATATATATCACATCAGAACTTGGCTTTCAAGTCCTTACTTGCAGTCAATTTTGAGAGGATTCAAAGGAGATTTAGAAATATCATTAGGGGTTATACCAGACACTAAAGAAGCTGATAGGATTTTGCTTAGAGAGGAAAGTCAGAGGTGAGATTTAATACTCTACCACTTGTGATATAGATGGGATTAATAACCAAATGAGATTCTTTGTCTCTAGTGACTATGGGGCAGATGAAACTTGACTTTGGTTACATGATGATAAACTCCAGACAGTGAAAGCATGGTCTGGCATCCTTGCAGTGAGGGGTTACCCCCTTGGGGGTCTGGGGAGCATGGGAATGGCTGCTGGAGAGGGCAACAAGACACTGGGTTCCTAAAGTGGGAAGAAATTCACATTACCTCTGAGAGGAAAGTGGAGTCTGGGGGCCCACCTGCCTTCCTGTTTTGTTGAGACCCGACCCTCCAGAGGAACTGTTAGTCACAGACTGCTCGGCGGGAGGGTGAAGTCACCCTCTGCTGCTGCTGCTAAGTAGATCTCTAAAACCTGGACAAATGATTTACGCTGGCCTTACGGTATTCCCTGAACTTTCTAACAGCCATTTTGCTGTGCTTACACACATTAAGCTCTGCTCCAAGTGGTCTGGTCACAGCATCAGCCTCGCCCCGGAGCTGGTGAGAAATACAGATTCATGGGCACTGCCCAGACCTCAATCAGTGTCTCTAGGGCTGGTGTCTGAGGATTCTGCCTTTTAACAAGCCCTTTGGGTGATTCTTAAACATGCTAAAATTTGGGAATTGCTGAATTTGATTGCTCTTTTCTGTTTAAGAACCCAAGTATTTATTTTCTTCAAGTGTTTCCCCCCCTGCCCCCCCACCTCTTGGCAGCACACCGAGAGTTGTGTGCTAAAATATTTCTTGCAGGATCCTTCCACTTTTTGTGTGCTAAAATATTTCTTGAAGGGTCCTTCCATTTTTTTATTTGTCAGCAAGCCTCATAATAGTATTTATTAGAGTCCATTTTGCCCTACAATAGATTGCCAAGATCATGATTAAGAAGCTTATTCAAATGTATTTAATATGTTTAAATGGAAACAACCTGGAGATGTAATTGCCTAAATTTAATCATGGATTTAATTTTCAGCTCAGAACAGCCAAATGGATTTTCCCAGTTTTTAGTTCCCTGTTTGTACAAGGAAATTAAAAAGTATGGACTCACAGGCTGAGCAGTGACCCTTGGAAGCATACAGTAGTGTGCCCACTTATTCTCATCAACCATATTATATCATCCTGCTCTGTGGGACTTGTAGTTCCCAAAGTCAGACTAGAGCAATGGGGGAAAAAAAAGATAGCTCTATGAATTTTTTCGGTCAAAGGTTATACATTATTGCTAGGCTTATTAGCTTACACATTGCTATGAGAATTAATAGAACAGGTTAAATACCCTGTTCTTAATTCTGCTTGGTTAAAAAAAAAATGCCCTTGTTTTAGCATGCCATGTCCAGCTGCTCTGAACCTACTAAACTGGGATTGCCGGGGTCCAGCCCCGGTGGATCCAGGGTAATTCGAAGGGGAGACAGAGTTGGCATCCTAGGAAAAAACTTATTTAATTACAGATATAGAGAGAGATTAGAAATGGATAATGTAGTAGGAAATATTAGTGGAGAAAAAGAGGCTGAATAATTCAGCCAGAAAAACGGAGAACAAGAAAGAACGACATGGGGGAATCATTCTTTCCAGAAACTGATCCGTTTTCTTTATTTTCAGGTTTGCTTATCTACCTTTTTTACACATAGAGACAAATGGAAATTTTAAAGTCACGTGGGGGTCAGCAGTCCTGACCTTTATCAAAATCAGGTGCTTCACATAAATGTATAAAAAAAGGTCTTAGGGGTTTTACATCATCTCTGGCCATGAGGCCTGCTGACATTTTATGATCCTTTCTTTCTGATAACCAAAAAACTTATTTTTTCCAAGGGTGTTTTTTCTTAAACCAGGCACTACCCTCCAAATAAAGTTGCATTCCAATAGGGTGAAGGTGTAGTGAGTTACAATCAAGAAAGGAATTTAACCCAAGGTTAACATGATTAATCTTGAAGGTTAATACTTATTTCTCCTATATACCAGTTATATTCATTATAAGGGCAGGGAATATGGAGATTTAGCAGCAAAACTTCAGCCCAACAAGTGAAAACCCTTCACCAATGTTCCCCTTAAGATCTAGTTAGTCTTAAGATAGTGATAAAGTTACATTTTTACATAGCAAAGACACAGTGATTTATAACAAAGTACAGTGATCTATAACAAAAAAGAAAATTCATTAACTCAAAAAGTCTAGCATTGCTGACATCAAAAACTACTATATTTCCTTCTCTATATTCCAAATACATTAATATATTCCCAGGTGCCTAAGGATATGGAGGCCTGGCGGCAATCATTGACTCAACAATGAGAAAAGCCCTTTGCTAATTAAGACTTTCAAAATACTCCAAACTCTCTGTGCTGTTTATGGTTGAGAGGTGGTAAACAATCATGTACGTAGTGGCAGGAGTGTAGATAATCCTGTCACACAAGCTAGTCTGTCAGCAGAGAGGTTTGACCTGAGACACCCTCGTCACACCCGGGGCAGAGAATTAGCAGCAATTATTGGCACAACAAATGAAAAACCCTTCACCAATAAAATTCCTAACCAACCCACTATAGTAATAAATTCTAACTTCCCAAATCTGCCTTTAGGAAGTCTAAAACATCTCATGCCTCTCACAGTTGGGAGGCTGTAAACAATCACATGTCACCAGACGAACCTGTACAGGCAGGCTAGATAACCTTCAGAAGAGTTCGTAAGTTGAAACACTCTTGTCACGCCCAGGAATTTTTATTGACTTGGAGCTGTAAGTTAGCTCCTTCTCCAAGAGAGGTAATGGGGATCAGTCCCCCATAAAGTCAGAGGTGTAGGTGAGAGCATGAAACAGTAAAGTAGGTAGACTCTGGTTTGGGTGGGGTAGATGCTCGGGAACAGGGGGTTTCCTGAGGCTCGATCCCACCTTTGCGTATGCCGAAGCCTCCTTCCTCATGACCTTTGCCATGGGCGGAGTTCCTCACACTGGCCCCGGCATGGGGTGATCATTAGAAGACATTTCATGTGAATTTGATGCTAGCCAATGCTGGTGTAGGGGCACTCGTGGTGTTGTCTCCATTCCCTCAGCGATGATGGGTGTTCGCTGAGCTCTTTGCACTTGTTTTACCCAAGCCTGAAGTCTGAATACTGTGTGCCCCACAATGTCCCTCTTCGGACCCTGAAATCTCTGGACTAGGTTTGGCAGAGCAGCGGTATATCAACCATGGTCTGGCTGGCAAGTCAGCGTCAGTGCTCTCCCAGACAAAGATGAACAACAGATGTGCCCAGTGTTCTAATCAAGGTGGGAAGTTTGCATGTGAGTGGTGCTTTGCCCATCAAAAGTGCTGGATTAGGATGCATTGGGGTGGGCCACTTTCATTGCTCTGGGTGTGGCAAGGACAGCAGAGTCTGGGTAACATGTCTGTCTTCTTCTCCCCTGGCTAGAGTTACATAGGTACATCCCAGTCCTTCTTTAGAAGACAGTCAAGACATTTCAGTAACAGGTCATACATGTAATTATGCTGTGTGGAAAGTGGGCTACTTCTTCCAATCAGAAAGAAGCAGAAGAAAGAATACCTAGATCCCATACTCAAAAAAAGTTATATATTGTAGTTTTTGCCCATTTTTTATTATGAAAATTTTCAAATATACAGAAAAGTGGAAATCAGTTTACAGTGAACTCACTGTCTAGAATCTGCAGTTAATCTATTGTTAATTTTTCACTTTATTTTTAAATGTTTTCTTACTGTGGTAAAAGACACATAACACAAAATATACTGTCTTAACCATATTGAACGGGACAGTTCAGTGGCACTGAGTACATTCATATTGGTGTGCACCTCTCACCATCATGCATCTCTTGACGTTTTCATCTTCCTGAACTGAAACTCTGGCCCTGGCCCCGTTAAACACTAACTCTGGGCTTCCCTCGTGGCTCAGTGATAAAGAACCTGCTTGCCAAGGCAGGAGTCACAGGTTTGATCTCTGATCCTGGAAGGTACCCAGGCTGCAGAACAACTCAGCCCATGCACCACAACTGTTGAGCCTGTGCTGTGGAGCTGCAACTGTTGAAGCCCCTGCACCCTAGAGCCGGGCTCCACAGCAAGAGACGCCAGCACAGTGAGCAGCCCAGCACCGCAACTAGAGTAACCCCCAATCACCCCGCACAGCCAAAAATAAAATAAATATATGAAGAAACACTAGCCCTCACCCCTCCTCCCCATTCCCTACCCCTGGCATCTACCAGGGTACTTTCTGACTCTAAATGAATTTGACTATTCTAGGTACCTTGGGTAACAATTGTTATATATATATATTTTTACTACAATTGTTTTCCTGTATACTCATTCCTCTATTCAATCATCAATGCATCTCATTTTTTCAGTAAGATGTCAGTTGCAAGCAGCAGTACACTTTAATTCTAAACCCTCAACATGCGTGGCATTAACTAGAATTTGATACTTGTTTTTTGTTTTTGTTTCTGCGGTGAAACTTTCATAAAGTGAAGTACACTGACCTTAAGTATGTCATTCAAAGAGCTTTGCCAAATGTATCCATCTGTGTTATCCAAGCCCTAGTCACGTGTAGAATATTGCTCATTACCCTAGAAATTAGTTATGTATTCTGAATTGATGTATGTATATTGCTAGACCTCCGACACTTTTCTTAATTTAATGAGGCTCCCCAAGGGCTTTACATGATAACTGTGGAGACTTCTCTGTTTATCTTCTCCTTTACTTAATGAAAATGACATGCTCCTCAGTCTGATTGCCATCCTGCATACCCTACACTCAGCTCATGATCTCTTAAACTCTCTAACGCTCATCAAAATTAGTAGAAGAATGCCAAGATACATAGGCAAGCTTTATTCAACGTTCTCCCCTCACCAGCCACCTCCTATAAAAGGAAAGAGACACGTGATGATTGAGCCACAACTTGCTCCAGCTCGTTGCTCTCAGGACAGGTGGCCCCATCAGGAAGGCAATTGGGTGTTCTGGTTCATTGCTGACAGTTGATGGTTGCTGGGAGTGCTGTGTTGAGAAGGATGCGGAGGCTCTGTCTTTACTCAGTGTGAAGGTACCGCAGTTGGTGATGTCTGCCACAGTAGAAGCTGGGACCACAAAGCAACTGCAGGCGTGTCCTCCCTTTTGCCTACTAGACATGAGTGAGCTCCTAGCATATTCCATGTAGCCACTGGAAAACAATGCTGGGTTCAACAGACAAGTGAAAAGGGCAGAAGGACACTGAATTTATCTCTGTCATAGTTCTCTCTCTCTTTGTTTTTGTAAGTTTCTTTCGCCGTGTTCTGCAGCATGAGGGGCCTTGGTTTCCTGACCTGCACTGGGAGCACAGTGTCTTAACCAGTTGACCACCATAGTTCATATTTGTGTCTTATTAAAATAATCAGTGTTGCTTTGTGACAGTCCTACCCACAGACAGAATGTCTAAATGGGGTTTAAAAACACAAGGTAGTGGGTAATTCCCTGGCAGTACAATGGTTAAAACTCTGAGCTTTCACTGCCAGGTCTGGGTTCAATCCCTGGTTGGGGAACTAAGATCCCACAAGCTATAAGATGCAAAAAAAAAAAAAAAAAAAAAAAAAAAAAAAAAAAAAAC
>SJYA01002666.1:27434-69975 GCA_006410615.1 Neotragus moschatus
AAAAAAAAAAAAAAAAAAAAAAAAAAAACCACAAAACAAGGCAGGAAAAAAAGAAGGAAAAAAAAAAAAGAGGAAAAGATGGGGACTGATGCCTTCTATAATTCTAAGAATGAAAATGTGTCACTATTTGCCTTAAGGCTGATATACTCCAGGAATCACCCTTCTTATGCAAAGTGTAAAATTCTAGATAGTGAACGATTTAAATCACTACTACCGTGGGTTGACAATACCTGGTTCACTTTACTGCTTTTGTCTAAGAGGCAAATAGATATGGACGGGACAGGGTCAATCAAGATTATTCTTTGTGCGTGGGGGCCAGGACCAAAGGGGGAGGAATCCAGCTTTGCTTTCATCTTTTTACTCACCAGCTTTATTTATAACACCTCAGCAGATGTCAAGATGGTGTGTTTGCTGCTCGTAGCTCAGTGTAATCCCTCTTCACTGCAGTGTTTCCCCAAGTGTGACTTGCTTGGCCCAAAAGCATTTTTCGAAGACTTGATTTTCAAAGCAAATAAACACACACACACACACACACACACACACACAAGCATTTTTCGAAGACAAGATTTTCAAAGCAAATACACACACACACACACACACACACACACATCAGTAGTAGTTTCGAAAACAAAGGTTATCACATTTTTCCGAGGCAGGTATGAGAGAAGGGAGGATGCTGAGATGGAGTGTGAGTTTATTTCGAATGCCAGGTCTCATAAAGATGACAGCCATAATGCGCTGCCAAATTGCAGCACAGGGGAGGGATGCGAGGTTGGTAAGGGAAGGCTCAGATGAGAGCAAAGCTGAAAGAACCATTTCAGGGAAGTATGAAGTTGAAGGAGGCATGCCTGGTTGGTGGGCTTTCTTCCCAAGTCTCCTGTGTGAACTCCTGACCAGAAATGCACAGGAGGAAAGAGACCCCACCCCCCGCCTCCTTGAAGGGAGAGCCTTTTTATTTCATCAGGATTGCTGAGGAATGCTGCTGCTGATAAGGCTACAGAAAATATTTCTGGGAGTGCATTTTCAGAACTTGGGAACAGAGACAGTCTGTCTGAACCCAGCTCAACTTTTCTTTCTTATCTCTCGTTAAAAGCATGTTATCTTTAAGAGCCAAATTAACATTTCATGATAGGGCTTCTCAGCAGCCCATACGTGGGCATCCCAGGGCTAGACAGGGATGACTAGGCAGTTTTTGGAAGATGACGGCCCCCAGAGCTGCTGGCTGGACAGTCTCCTTGTCAACCACAGATGGAGGCTGTTCCTGTCTGGATGTCTGTGCCCCGTAAGCAGACAGCCCCTTGTTCCAGGGAAGGTGTGAGGCGTGTAATAGATAAAAGGAACCACAAAGTATATTCTTATGCAAAGCCAGTTGTCTGCATCGAAGTGTTCAAAGTACGGCTCGTTTTCGTTTTGAATAGTGAGTGACACAGAATTTTCTCAGTGCGTTCAGAGATATACTTAGTAATATGGCAAATGAACATATTAATAGTTGTATGCCCTGCTGGGCAGTATACAAAGGAAAACTCAAAAATAAATGAAATACTTGTTACTTGAAAATGAGTTCGAATGCTTACATTTTTACTTCTGCTGCCTTTCTCTGTTATTCTCGACACTCTGAAGAATTTCAAGAGCCATATTAGAATGCACTGTAATGTTTTAAAATAGACGTTTTCAGAAGCATACAGTTCTGTGAAGTGAGGTAAATCAATGTATTTTTCTGAGTATCTCTATGATAAGAAGTTTTACCATATGGGTAAGGTATTTTTATAATTAAATGAAACTGCCTGGTAGAAGATCACTTCTAGTGGAGTTCTTAACTACGCATAAAATTACATCAGAGAGTTGTAGGATGACCATTTTTCCTGGAATGCATTGTTAATTTTCTGTTTGCAGGATAAAGGCACTTAAAATTTTTTTTTTCTCATAAATTCTCATATTAGATTCTTTTCAAGTATGATTTTTCCCTTCTGTTTTTTTTTTTAAATCACAGGGTAGCATTTTTAAAATATTGCCTTTTATCCAAAATTTTAATGTCTTTATCCTACATGGCTTCTGATATCAGAGGATACCAGAAAAATTTACAGAGGTGTACCTGTTGACTAGAATTCAAACAGCTAACATTCAAGGTTTACCATGCACCTGTATATTTGCACGTGCTTATGTGCGCACACACACACACACACACACACACACATACACACAGTGAGAGAAGCAGGCTGATTTCTGTGTAATTTGAGGAATAACACTTCCTTTTCTCACTGTTTCTTGAGAAACCCAAATAAAATTCTCTTCACTTTATTTTACATGTTTTATTTTCTTAGACTCCAATTTTCCTTTTAGGGTATGTATGTAACTATTTATATCTTTCAATGGTAAAAACAACTTCTAGGTTTTATTTGGTAAAGGGAGTTTTATTATGCTTGATATGAGGTATTTTTTTAATACATATGTTAAAATGCTCAACTTCTTAACCTATTTTCCAAGTTTCTTCCCCATCCCCCCACCTCTTCGTGGGAGTTCACATGAACAAAACCTAGTTTTTTTCAATTCGATCCTCTAAGAAAGGAAAAAGCATTCATTGCCACTGCTCTTTAGCCATTGTTTTAGCCATCTCAGTCATGAAAAGAGACAGATAAGGAGGCAGATAGATCAAGAGGTATTGATATTTAAAAAGAAATCATTCACAAAGCAGGCGTATGAAGCACTGGGCTTGACCTTGCAGAAGCAGGCATAATAGCCAGCAAAAACCTAAGTTTGTTAAGTCAGGTTTCTTTAACAGCTTATATGCATTATTTGGGCTTCCTTGGTGGCTCAGATGTTAAAGAATCTGCCTGCAGTGCGAGAAACCTGGGTTCCATCCCTAGGTTGGGAAGATCCCCTAGAGGAAGGAATGGTAATCCATTCTGGTATTCTTGCCTGGAGAATCCCTACGGACACAGGAGCCTGGCAGGCTACAGTCCATGGGATCACAAATAGTTGGACACGACTGAGTGACTCAGCACACACATGCATTATTTTAAGACAACAGTTAGAACTGGACATGGAACAACAGACTGTTTCCAAATAGGAGTACGTCAAGAACTGTATATTGTCACTCTGCTTATTTAACTTATATGCAGAGTACATCATGAGAAATGCTGGACTGGAAGAAACACAAGCTGGAATCAAGATTGCTGGGAGAAATATCAGTAACCTCAGGTATGCAGGTGACACCACCCTTATGGCAGAAAGTGAAGAGGAACTAAAGAGCCTCTTGATGAAAGTGAAAGAGGAGAGTGAAAAACTTGGCTTAAAGCTCAACATTCAGAAAATGAAGATCATGGCATCTGGTCCCATCACTTCATGGGAAATAGATGAGGAAACAGTGGAAACAGTGTCAGCCTTTATTTTGGGGGGGCCCCAAAATCACTGCAGATGGTGATTGCAGCCATGAAATTAAAAGACACTCCTTGGAAGAAAAGTTATGACCAACCTAGATAGCATATTCAAAAGCAGAGACATTACTTTGCCGACTAAGGTCCGTCTAGTCAAGGCTATGGTTTTTCCAGTGGTCATGTATGGATGCGAGAGTTGGACTGTGAAGAAGGCTGAGCGACAAAGAATCGATGCTTTTGAACTGTGGTGTTGGAGAAGACTCTTGAGAATCCCTTGGACTGCAAGGAGATCCAACCAGTCCATTCTGCAGGAAATCAGCCCTGGGATTTCTTTGGAAGGAATGATGCTAAAGCTGAAACTCCAGTACTTTGGCCAGCTCCTACAAAGAGTTGACTCATTGGAAACGACTCTGACACTAGGAGGGATTGGAGGCAGGAGGAGAAGGGGACAACAGAGGATGAGATGGCTGGATGGCATCACGGACTCGATGGGCATGAGTCTGAGTGAACTCTGGGAGCTGGTGATGGACAGCGAGGCCTGGCGTGTTGTGATCATGGGGTCGCAAAGAATTGGACACGACTGAGTGACTGAAGTGAACTGAACTGAACCCTTACCTGCACCTTCATATTGATAAGAACTCCAGGGAGATTTCTGGGCACTTTTCAGTGAACATGGTTACTGCCCCCTTCCCCCACTTCTGCACCACTACCCCACCGCCACTACCATTGCCCTACTTCCACAGCTGGGTGACTCAGGAAGACTTTTTTTTTTTTTTTTTAGACTTCTAATGTGAGTTTTCTGTCCGATATACTTTACCAACAATTCTTCCCAAGGGCCTTGGCGGACCCAGCTTTGAAATGGATGGCTCTGCTTTCCCTGTCTGGAGCTTCACTTGGAGGTGGAGGCAAGCCCTGTGCCATGGGAACCTTCTTGCCCTCCGACAGGCAGAGCTGAGAGGTGATTGCCAGCTGGGATTTGGTACATATCCATGAGGGCTGTCATCCTAAGTCATTCTCTGGGTACTTAGACAAAAGAGATTTTTTTGCTTTGAACTCTCTTTTGCCCATCTTAACTATATCTCTGTTACTTTAAAGAGCATATTTTAATCTGTTTGCATTTCTCTCAATAAAGGTATCATTTCCTTGAGTCCCTGCATGTCAAGAAGTATTTCTTTCTATATTTGCAAGTTCAGTGTGTCTATGAGTGGGTTGGTATACATAATTCTGCTTGGATAGAATATTATGGACAACTCTAATATTTTAAGTAAAAAAATTAAAAAGATAGGTAATAAATTAAATATAAAAGCAATGATTGCTTACATTTGCCTATATATCTTCCTTTCATCTTACATAGCCTTCACGGTACATACAAATTGCAAAATAATAGGATGTGACTTGAAACAGCTTAATTTGTAATTTTAGCTATTTTCCCCCAGTTTCTTCAATTTATTTTTTTTTTTTTCTTCAATTTCTTTGTGCAACAGAATTCTAAGGTTTAGGGGAAATGAACACATTCTTTTGTTTCAGGAGTAGGTGCCTGCTGTCCATAGTAAACATGGCAATTATCTTTTTTCCTCTGAGATAAAACGGCAGGCTCTGCCTAGGTGTTCCCCTCTACAAGTATATATCATTGGTTTTGTTTGCATTCCATGTAGTACTAGGAAAGAATGAGGTCATACGTTTTGAAAGTGCAGCATATTTTGTGGATTTTCTTTCTCCATGGCTTCTTTTTGAGTCTGATTTCTTTTTTCTTTTCCTTTTCAGGTCTCAATTATACTTTTACACAGAATCTCATAAATAGTGTCAGTTGAGGGCATGGTTACAGATACTACAAGTGATTTTTAAAGCCACTAAACAAAAAGAGATTTTTCTAAGCCCCCAAACAGTTAATTGTCTGTTTAATTCAGTGCCTTTAGAATGTAATGCGTGCTCCTGATATGTAAAGCCATATGGTCATCTGCAAATAATCAAAAGGGAAGACTCTTCAAAGAATCCAGTCCGTAGGCAACGTACATTGTGTTAGTTAGCTTTGACAAAGTCATCTAGGTATTTGAACATTATTGTCTACAAGAATTCTTTTTCTTTCAACATACAGATTCAGTTCAAACTTGTAGAACAAAGAATGTTTTCTATTTCACATGAAGTATCTCAACTTGATCCCCATTTTACTTCATTATACAGGCATTGAGCTAATTAATTTTTGAGAAATAAATGACAAGTAACAACTGGTAAAATCAGGCACAAAGGCTTTGCAGGGATGCTGCGTTGCCATTGACTTTGTTGCAAGGGCCAAGAATGGGTTCTTATCTAACACTCCAAAAAGAATTGTCCAGGGAGACACCCATGGTGACAAAGCAAGTGAGAGACTTTATTGGGAAGGGGTGCCTGGGCAAATAGCAGCAGGGTAAAGGAACCCAGGAGGACTGCTCTGCCACGTGGCTTGCAGTCGTTGGTTTTATGGTGTTGGGATTAGTTTCCAGGCTGTCTCTGGCTAGTCACTCTGACTCGGGGTCCTTCCTAGTGGTGTGCACATCCCTCAGCCCACAGGGACTCCAGTGAGGAGCATTCCAGGAGGTTGGTAGGATATGTGAGTTGGAGTCTCCTCTCTCCTTTGACCTTCCTGAATTCTTCCAGTTGATGGTAACTTTTTAGTTCCACATTCCTTACTAGGACCTCCTGTTTAAGATAACTCATGCAAGTGGTTATCATGGTGCCTGGTCCCCTAACAGTCAGTGTTTCCCCTGACAGCTTTGCCCTGAGAGACCTCACACTCACGCTTCATTTAGGGAGTCAGGCTGGAGGTCCCTTTCTTCTGTAACTACTTCCAGCTGAGAGTGGTTATAGACCTGCATCTTCCCAACCCAGGAATTGAACCCATGTTTCCTGCATTGCAGGCAGATTCTTTCCAACTGCGCTATGAAGGAAGCCCCATAGACTTGGCTAGTAGAGTAGAAGTCTCTCTCCAACCTGATCTAAAAGTGTTTATTATGGTGCCTGGCCACGGTGGGCAGTTCCAGTGAGCGATTTCCCTAACAATTTGAGGGAAAAAATTGAGGCTATCAAACTTTGCATTCCCATTTTCTGGGCTACAGGGAAAATACCAATTTTTCACAATTGTGGTTTGCTAGAAATAAGTTGTGAACGATAACATGATATGCTACCTCCTTAGATGTGCAGACAACTAGCCTTTAAGGGCTTATTAGTTCTGTGAACTGAAGTCAAGCATGTAAAATGTAGATTAATAATTACACATATTAGAACATTTCCAGATCATAGATATTTTAATAGTTTCTTTCCATAGAAGCCAATAGTCACATTATTATTTTATGGTACTTAAGAAAATTGCATGGAATAGAAAAAACAATTACAATCAGTTTCATGGAACATCCAGATGGATTGTGTTTTTACTCAGCTCTACCATTGTTATGCAATGCTTTTCCCAGAACAAAAACCATCTTTCTATTTAATAAGTGGTTTCTCCAGGCTTCACTTTTTTTTTTCTTTTCATCTCCCTCCTCCTATTATACTTAAGTGGTATCATATTCTCAAACAATGGATAGTCTTTCAATGATTTCATACGCATTCATTTTATTTCCCCATTTTTAAGGATAGAGGGCATAATGCCTTCTTGTTGATAAGAGCTCTTTGGTCAGTTTGGTAAAGAACATACAGAAGGGACATTTTCCTATATTCAAATGGTAATGCTTTTAAAAAAAAATTAGCTGCACTGGGTCCTAGTTGAAATACACACAGCAAGATCTTCGATCTTTGCTGTTGCATGTGGGATCTTTAGTTGCAGCATGTAGAATCTTTAGCTGAGACATGTGGGATCTAGTTCCCTGACCAGGAATTGAACCTGGGCCCCCTATATTGGAAGCATAGAGTTTTAGCCACTGGACCACCAGAGAAGTTCCCAAATGGTGTTGCTTTTAAAAGCTGCGTATGCTCTGGAAGAGTAGAGATTTCCACATTTTAAATTTAATGTTTAATTTGATATATTAACATTTTCCCATGTGAATAGATGGAGACAGTCAAGTCAGGCACAGAAAGCCACAGGATGTATCTTGTTGAAAATTTATAGGAAGAAGTCAGAGAACTGAGAATTTGTGAAGAGGAGCTCATGATTCAGTCTTGGTATTGGGGAGACTCACAACTCTGTGTTCTAAGAGCCCTGTCCCGCAGTTCCTAGAGCTTATCTGTTTGTTTATATTATATTGGTTTCCTGCCTTTCTTAAGAGTTTGTGGGTTTGGGCAAAATAATATTTTTTAAGGGATGGATTGTTTTAGGAATTTAAACTTTTCTGTTAGAATGCCCCCTGGATATTCTTCTTGTCTTAGAGCAAAATGCATCATTTTGAAGGACTGATACCTTGTTTTGTCCTTGCTTCAATGCTCTCCATGACTACAGAGATGGATTTACGTAGAAATTATTTAGGATTCTTTTTTTTTTTCTTAATGGTGTTAAAATACGCAAATTAAAGTATGTGAAAACATAGCCTTGAGCTTAATTTTATGACCCATACATTTTGAATATTTAAAGTCAGGCTAATAAAAAAAAAGCAGTAGGTATTCCCAGGGGTTTAATTTTATTCATAGGGCGAGAGTTGAAGGTTTATGAGTTTTACAACAATTCATTAGGGAAATTTTACCAAGGAACCAGAGTGGAATATATACCAGGTTTATCCCACAGGGGCAAAATGGAACCCTCAATAGAGTTTGTTTACACGTCCTGATTAACTTGATTGCTTACCTTGTGAGGAAACAGTATGCAAATGATTTTATTTTCTGGGTTATCAGACCAAGAAAGAGACAGAAAATAACTTTTATGACAGAGCGATCTTTGCATCTGCATGTTACATCTTTATAAGAACCTCTTGAAAGGCAAGTGGTACAAGATGACTGCTTCTTTGATAATCTAGACACTAGTCACCCAAAAGAAATAAGATACTTTGCTTAATATGCTGCTTTTATGGTGCACTGGGAGTATAAGTGCTATTTTCACGTCTCTCACTATATACAGAGTAATATAAGCAACATTTAAGAGGAAATAACCTGACATAAGTGGGAGTTTCTCTTGTTGTTGCTGTTTTTTTACATTTTGATTCAAATTGCCTTTCACCTCCTAGGAATCTTTAATGAGCTGATTCTTCTGCCATGTCATTTCTAAATTTTTGTTTATTTGGCTGTGTCAGGTCTTGGTTGCTGTATTCAGGATCTCCGTTGTGTTCTGAGGATCTTTCATTGTAGCTCGCAGGCTTCTCTCCAGTTATGATGCTTGGGCTTGGTTGCTTCGCAGGACGAGGGACCTTATTTCTCCAAACAGTGATTGAACCTGTGCCCCTGCATTGGAAGGGGGATTTTTAACCGCTGGATCACCAGGGAAGTCCCTTGCTATATCCCTGAAACTGGAGATATATATATAAAGACATTGATGTTCTTTAGGTATTTTTGCATCATTATAACTCATTAAACTAAGTATCTTATTTATCAATCCAAAAGCATGGAATTATTTTTATTTTAAATTTCAGAATTAGCATCTACTTTAAAGAGTTTCTATATTCTTCATGTGCAATGTTTAGCAAGGTTTATATATGTATAGAGTATTAGGTGGCCTTCCCCAATAACTCAGATGATAATCTGCCTGCAATGCAGGAGACCCAGGTTCGATTCCCTGCAGACCCACGAGACTCTGGAGAAGGAATAACAACTCACTCCAGTATTCTTGCTTGGAGAATCCCATGGAAGAGGATCCTGGCTGGCTCTCCAGGACCCATGGGGTCGCAAAGAGTCGGATGTGACTGAACAACTGCGGCTTTCACTTTTTCACTTTCAGAGGATTAGGTACCAGAAAATACAGTCTACCAGAGGTGTTGTATTATCTTGTGGGTTGAAAGGCAAGTCTAATTCTACAGAACTGCAGGCAGGAAGAGAGATTACACAAATATGCCAGTCATAGTTTGACATCAGAATCTTGTGTTAATACTTCCCTCAAAACGTGAGAGAATAAAGCATTAATCTTGATCCATCAGTTCCTATTAGCGTTTTGCAGAGCAAAAGTTTTCTCTTGTATTTAGACCAAGTCTTCTCGGTCACAAGAGGACAAAGGAGAAAATGGACCTGATGGTTAGGGTCTGTATCTCTGCCCAAAACACCTGCCCTTGGCGTGAGGACTATGACTTTCTCACCTCGTGAGTTTGGCCCTAAATATGGCTGAAAGGTGCCCTCTCCGCCTGCTCTGCTGTTCAGAAATGATCACACCCGCCCCTGGTACTGCTATTTCATGACACGTTTGTGGGTTTCTGGCAATACCAGTCCAGCAGTTCTTCCTCATAGGCAATCACTTACTTAGTGGTTCTTTATTCTCAATCATCTAGGGAAGACAAGTCGAAAAGTCCTACAGAAATACCCAAAAGGAAAAACAAAGCCAAACAAAATGTCTTAATTCTTGACGCTTGTGATTTACAGAGTCTCCTTTCATCTGTCACCTTAGAAGTGTAAGTGCCAGGTTAAATTTTTATTTCTGGTCCGGTTCCTCTGACAGGGACTCATACTTCTGCCCTAGAGTTAAATCTAATGGAAAAGACACTTATTGAAAGTAAATGGCATGTTTTTATCTACAAAAACTGTCTTCTTCCCAACACAGATCAATGTGGATGTCTGCTAGCAGTTTCTGTGGATAGCCATCAGATGCTGGTAGCGATCAAACACGTTTTTAAACAGTCTTATTTATATGTGGCTCTTCATTATATTCTTTAGAAAGTCATGTTTCTATTTTAATTTTATCTTGCATATCTAACCATTCAGCCCAGCACACCAAAACTTAAAAAGGTATAATTTTTACTCTCTAGTACCTCTTGCCAGAATTCATTGTCTAGATCTTATTTGCAATGAGGTATAGCAATAAGCATTAACAGCTTTAATGAGTTGAATATGAATTTGTTTGAATGTCCTGACATGCTGACATTAAAAATAGAACAACAGAACAGAGGAAATACACTGGAACCACGTCAAGTTATTAATGAAACCTCTCTACTAAGAGAACTTATTGGGTAGCCTCTTAAAGGATTGGTTATTTGTAATCCACTCCTACTATTTCTTAGACATCAATCAATGGGATCCTTAGACTCCTTTTCAACTCTTCTCTCAGTGGGGAGGACAGGAGGAGAGAAGGCAGTAAAAAAAAAACCATTCCTCTCATCCTTTGTACATACCACCTAGTAATATCGTTGCAAAGCACGTGCAGATACCATTGGCTGCACTGCTTCTGCCTAATAGTAAGTAATCTGCTAGTAACTCCAGAAGGCCTAATGTTAAGCTGGATCTTTTGCAAAGCAGACAACATAATATTGAGAGTAATTACACCCTCTTTTCTTTAGCGTAAGTGATGAATATTCAGGTTCAACACTTCCATTTGCTTTATAAGAAGTGCATTGTGCTCACTTATTTTTTGGCATGGAAGGATGCTTTAGAAGATCACTTCATTCAGTAATTTTAAATCACTGGCTATCGAGATCATGATTTACGTACATACTTTCATAAGCATTTACCATAACTCATTCTGTTTAATGGGCAAAACACCTGCCTATAATCATTTTGAGACTCAAAGTGATCTTCTGCTGAGACGCTTGCTTCTATGACAACTCAGCGTAATGGTGTCCGGTAAAAACACAAGGCTCTTCTTTTCCTTTTTCATCAAATTTCAAATGAATTAAAGACATCTGCTCACCAGAAAACATGTATTAAGAATGCCTGATTGTAATGTTTGATGGCAAATTCAGACTAGTACATGGATCTAAGATTCATAAGTATGATTTTTCTGTCTAGCTGGATATCTTAATGTAGTCTAATGACTGAGAAATAACGGCATTTATTGATTTTATGTTCACATCTATACACATGAGTGCCTCTGGGGGGATGCTGGCTTATGTGTAGCTCTATAGAAGTGAGTACAGATGTTAGCTTTTTAACATGAAACGTTGACGCTCCTGGAGACAGTCTACACAGAAGAGTCTAATTACTTTGCTTCAAAAGTATATCCAGAAATATTTAGATCAAAATTTTTTTTTTAGTCAGCTGATTCACGTGCTCCAAATGGTCCTTCAGTGATTGGCTGCTATATAATCACCATTTGCAGTCCTAAGTCTAATGAACAGCCCAAGTCATGAGCAAATAGGTGTCCAGTAATGAGGGTGCATGTATGCTAAGTCACTTCAGTAACATGAACTCTCTGCAACTCTATGGACCATAGCCCGCCAGGCTCCTCTGTCCATGGGATTCTCCAGGTTAAGAATACTGGAGTGAGATGCCATGCCCTCCTCCAGGGCATCTTCCTGAACCAGGGATCAAACCCACATCTCCTCTGTCTCCTCCACTGGCAGGCAGGTTCTTTACCACAAGCACCACCTGAGAAGGCCAATAGTGAGGGCAGGGGACCAGAAAAGGGCACCGATTGTTTCTTCCATTGGGTCATTTGTTGACCAGGATCTTACACAAATGACTTTGTTTTCTTGGATCTATGTTTCCTTAAGTATAAAATAGACCATGTTATTTCATAAGATTAGTGCAAGGACTAATTGATATTAACATATCTGGAAGCCTAAGATATGCCACTTGTATATTGACTTTTTAAATAAATCTTCCCTTTTTGATGGGAAAAAGATTGGAATCAATGTCTTAGTAAGCTAAGACACTCTTTGGAAGGACCTCCCTGGTGACCCAGCGCCCCCCCAATGCAGGGGGCCTGAGTTCAATCCTTGGTCAGGGAACTGAATCCTACATGCCACAGTAAAAATTCAAATGTTGCAACTAAAGATCCTGCATGCCACAACTAAGACTAAGCACACCCAGATAAGCTAATTAATTTTTTTTTGTTTAAAGAGCAGTCTTTGGAGAAATGGAGAAAGTGACCTTGGGTTGTCATGGCTGGCCTGATCACCTCCACTTCTGAGATCTAGTTTTCACTCAATTTTTATTAATTATAACATTTCTTTATCACATACATTTTAACCCAAATGTAAAACTATGTTTGTTTTATTTCTAACTCCAATCCCCCCAAATCATTCACAGTTGCGTTTGTCTTTACAGCAAACTTCTGTAGATTGAGCGAGACAGCTTCATACCATCAGCAGGCACATCTCTTGCCACTGTTAACCCACAAGAAAAAAAAAAACTGTCTGAAAATATTTTATAGGGAAAAGTTTGTGTGTGCTAAGTCACTTCAGTTGTGCTTGATTCTTTACAGCCCCATGGACTGCAGCCGACCAGGCTCCTCCATCCATGGGACTCTCCAGGCAAGAATACTGGATGGGTTGCCATGCCCTCCTCCAGCGGATCTTCCTGACCCAGGGATCAAACCCGTGTCTCTTAAGTCTACCTGCCTTGGCAGGTGGATTCTTACGGGTAGCACCACCTGGGAAGCCCAGGGATGACTTAGTTAATCTCATTAAAAAGTTCTGACTATAGAACTAGTTTGAGAAAGGTAGTGCATTCTGGCAGAGAAGGCAGTGGCACCCCACTCCAGTACTCTTGCCTGGAGAATCCCATGGATGGAGGAGCCTGATGGGCTGCAGTCCATGGGGTCGCTAGGAGTTGGACACAACTGGGCAACTTCACTTTCACTTTTCACTGTCATGTATTGAGAAGGAAATGACAACCCACTCCAGTGTTCTTGCCTGGAGAATCCCATGGATGGAGGAGCCTGATGGGCTGCAGTCCATGGGGTCGCTAGGAGTTGGACACAACTGGGCAACTTCACTTTCACTTTTCACTGTCATGTATTGAGAAGGAAATGACAACCCACTCCAGTGTTCTTGCCTGGAGAATCCCAGGGACAGGGGAGCCTGGTGGGCTGCAGTCTGTGGGGTTGCACAGAGTCGGACACGACTGAAGCGACTTAGCAGCAGCAGCAGCAGCTGTGGGTTCTGGGTTAATTGAGACATATGGTTAGCAGAGGCTGACAGCCTGGCAATCTGTAAATAAAGTGGTCACAGTATTTTCTTGCTTGAGTGTAATATTTTGTCTTATTTTTATTTATTTGACTGCATCGGGTCTTATTTTCAGCATGTGGGATCTTTAGTTTGGGCATGTGGGATCTAGATCCCTGGCCAGGGATCAAACTGAGCCCCCTGCATTGGGAGCATGGAGTTTTAGCCACTGAACTGCCAGTGAAGTTCCGCTACTTGAGTTTTAAAATTCTAATGAATATGAGTGGTTTCTGAATTTCTACGCAATGAAGGATTTACATGAGGTTAGAGTTCAGTTGTGTTTCAAATTCATTCTCTATGTAAGTCACTGTCCCAGATATTGTGGCTATAGAAGAGGAAGTATTAAAAGGACAAAAACAAAACTCCTGCCCACCCCATGCCTCTGAATTAAAAAATCTAGTACAGTGAAAAAGATGCATACAAATAAAGAAATAGAAAACAAAGCAGATGACTTCATATCCATGTAACAATTGTTGGGCATGGAGAGCATATGGATACCACTTTCTGGTATGGTTGTCATAACCTTAGCAAGCCTGCTGCTTGCCCCTGCCCTACCACCTGCTCACTCACTCCTTCACTTTGAGAGCAAGTTTGGCAGTTTGTTTGAAACAATATCTTTGCTCAAAGGAACAGAAAATCCCTCTTTGAGTTTTACTGTTACTGGTACCAAGATGCAATTTGTTCATCTTGGGATTCTGGATGATACAGAGAGGATGAATTCTTACTCTGGTTGTGCAAAACTCTAGTATAAGAAAGAGTAAATAAGGGGGGGGGGGTTCAAGATTGGGAACTCATGTACACCTGAGATGAAAAAATAAAAATTAAAATTAAAAAAAAGCAACATTTTACAGTGGTATAAATTGTAAATATTTCTATGCAAAAAGGATACTAGGGGAATAATTGCACATTGTACAATAAATGAATATTTGTGGGAAAAAAAAAGAAAGAGTAAATAAGACAAACTTGTAAGAATCAAAGTAACATGACTTCAGATCTTAGCTATATGGCCTTTTCTTTATTCTAAAGGATGGCTAGTGCTATTGACTTTATCAGAGTCCCACCATGGCTCAATAAAATAATGTCGGCATTTGGCTGGACACATAGAAGGCATTCTGTAGACGCACGTTTTCTTCTAACTTCTTAGAAACCTGTACCAACTGCTCTATTCCTAATGTCGATCAAGGAGGCAGCATTTCACTCCATGTGCAGAACTTAGTTTTTATTATTGACTCTTTGAATGTGAGTCCTTCTCTTCTAGAGGTTTTATTCTGATGGATTGCCTTTCTTTCCTTCTCTTTTTTTTTCCCCCCAGTAACTTTTGAGTAACTTCTCAGGCAGTTCTCCGGTAACATTTTCATATGAAAACTTAACAATAATGTCCTATCACAGTAATGCCAGGAAATTATGAGACATTGCTAACTTGTACTGAAAGTTGAAAAAAATTTCTTTTTTTTTTTTTTTTTTTTAAATTCAGAAACTGTATATAGGCAGCAATGGAGAACAAACTCTGTTTGTATGCCTTGCCAATTCTTGCTTAGTCTCCCAACAATCGCAAGCTTAATTTTTTCCCCCACATTTTAGCCAGTTTCCACAGCAAAAGTTGTACTAATTTCCAGTTTGGTTTTTATTTATTGTCCATTTCTCTGTTGATGGAGTTCATCAGCTTGAGCAACAAGATAATAATGCAACAAGCAATAAAATCTAGGGATCACTGGCTGCAGTGTTTCCCCTAAACCAAGACCGCTCTCTTGGATTCCAATGTTTCTTTCCTCCTATTTTCCTTAGATAAAGATTCCCCCCGGCTCTGGTATTTTGGCACTGGTATTTTAAAAATTCTTCTTATTCTCTGTTAAAAAAAAAAAGTTCCGTAGAATCTTGACCTGATCAAGTGTCCCTGACAGTGATACCTGATTATGGAAGCTTTGTAGGCATCCTATTCAACTAATCCTGCCTCTAGGGCATACCTCTGCCCCTTGCTAGCTGTGTGGCTTGTCCTGAGTTAGCCTCTCACTCTTCTTCATCTTTAAAATGGGACTATCGCACTTCCCTGGTGGTCCAGTGGTTGGGTATCCTCCTGCAAGGGACCCAAGTTCTACCCCGTCTCAGGAGGATCTCGTGTGCCTCACAACTACTGAAGCCGGTGTGCCCTGAGGCCTGTACTCCTCAATAGGCCCATCTGCCACAACGAGAAGCCCACACCGCACAACGAAGAGCAGCCCCCACGAGCTGCAATGAGAGGAAGTCCTCACACAGCACCAAAGACCCAGTACAGCCATAAAGCAATACATCCAATTTTAAAAGTCTATTAAAAATTTTAAAATGGACTATAATAGTGCCTATCTCATAAGTAAAATTATCTTAATACACAGAGTGGAATATAGGAAGTGCTAGATAGACGATCAGTTCAGTTCAGTTCAGTTGCTCAGTCGTGTCCGACTCTTTGTGACCCCATGAACTGCAGCACGCCAGACCTCCCTGTCCATCACCAACTCCCGGAGTTTACCCAAACTCATGTCCATTGAGTCAGTGGTGCCATCCAATCATTTCATCCTCTGTCGTCCCCTTCTCCTCCTGCCTCCAGTCTTTCCCAGCATCAGGGTCTTTTCCCATGAGTCAGCTCTTCACATCAGATGGCCAAGGTATTGGAGTTTCAGCTGCAACATCAGTGCTTCCAATGAACATCTAGGACCGATCTCCTTTAGGATGGACTGGTTGGATCTCCTTGCAGTCCAAGGGACTCTCAAGAGTCTTCTCCAACACCACAGCTCAAAAGCATCGATTCTTTGGTGCTCAGCTTTCTTCACAGTCCAACTCTCACATCCATACGTGATTAGATGGACCTTTGTTGACAAAGTAATGTCTCTGCTTTTTAATATGCTGTCTAGGTTGGTCATACCTTTTCTTTCAAGGAGCAAGAGTCTTTTAATTGCATGACTGCAATCACCACCTGCAGTGATTGGGAGCCCCCCAAAATAAACTCAGGCACTGTTTCCACTGTTTCCCCATCTATTTGTCATGAAGTGATGGGACTGGATGCCATGATCTTACTTTTCTGAATGTTGAGCTTTAAGCCAACTTTTTCACTCTCCTCTCACTCAACAGGCTCTTTAGTTCCTCTTCACTTTCTGCCATAAGGGTGGTATCATCTGCATATCTGAGGTTATTGATATTTCTCCCAGCAATCTTGATTCCAGCTTGTGCTTCTTCCAGCCCAGATTTTCTCATGATGTACTCTGCATATAAGTTAAATATGGATAGATGATACCTGCTATTATTGTGAACTAATTTATGGCAATCATTTAAACTTAGCAATTAAGCTTTTACTTTGCAGAGGCCCTAAAAAACATGTTACACACGTTATGAGAATGTGGAAAGAGGAATCTTTTGTGATAGCAGCCACATTGCATCACAGGTGACTGCCAGCTCCTCCTTTCTGGCAGAAGGAAGATGAACAGAAGCCAGAGGAATATGGAGAGTTAGGTATTTACAAAATAACTTCATTAACATTGGGTTGGCCAATAAGCTCATTTGAGTTTTTCAGTAATATGGAAAAACCAAACAAACGTTGGCAAACCCAATAATAGAGTTGATGGTTTTGTTTTATTAGCTTCAACTCCCTAAGAAGCACATTGAAATAAAGATTCAAAAACAAGTATTCATCTGGGAGGAGGATGAAACAGCGAAGGTAAAGTGGGAGAAAGTGACAAGGAAGAATGCCTTATCAAACCAGCTGCCACTGGAGCTTAATTGCACGCAAGCAGCTCCATGACACATTTTCTCGTCATCACATGCAGGGGCGAGGGAGCTGACATATTTATACACCAGCCCCTGGTAGTCACCAGCTAAGGATCACACCTAGCGGTTTGTTAGTTCACCACCTCTTCTAGGTTGCAACAAATGGGGACAGTGCAGCTCTGACCAGCCGGGGAAGTCCTTACACAAAGAACTGCAGGGTCTGTATGCCCAGTGGCAAGAAAACCAAGAGCATATAAATGGGCACCAGAAGTGTGTTTCAATGACTTATTTGTATAAAGTTTTAACGAGAATCTTTCTGGGACTTTCCTGGTGGTCCAGTGGTTAAGGCTCCAAGCTTCCAACACAGGGATGCTGCTTTGATCCCTGGTTGGGGAACTAAGATCCCACATGTCTCATGGTGCAGCAAAATAATAATAATGAAAATAATAATAAATCTTAATGAGAATCTTCCTGAATATATATGTTTGAGAATACAAAGGTTTATATTGAAGTTTGATGTGGAAACAAACATAGTTTTCATAATGAAAAGCTATAACATGCCTATGGAATTTTAGACAGTTTTTCCAAACCATTCATCCTTGAGTACTGGCTTCTCAATGGACCCACTGTACCATCATCTTTATCAGTTTTATTTCACATGCCTGATCTCTCTGAAACTTTGGGAGAACCTGACTAGAGCTTCACCCAAGTTCCCTTTCCTTTCATTCTATTCTATAAACCTCCTAAACTACTTTGCATCTCCATAGGTTATCCATGAACTGGCAGGGCAGAGTTTACTCCGTTTTTTAATTCTGCTTCACAAAGGAGGAAACTTAGATGACTCTTCTGCTTCCTGGTCTGTCTGGTAGTGTGTTCACTTGCAGCTTCTGCCCTTTTGTTCTATTGCTGATCATTGTTAGGCCTCCGACATGTACCATGTATACCTCAGTCTTAATAACTAAGGCAGAAAAGCAACACAGAAATCTTCATACTCGGTGCTTCATTTTATATGGGCTCCCTGAAGGGACAGGCTTCTGGCTGTGCCCACATGCCTGTGAAATTAATGTTCCTTTTTCAGATTCCTCTTACTCTATTTATAGCCATGGGGCTTCAGGTTTATAAGAGTCCAGAAAGTTCTGAGTAATGCACAGAATTCTACATACACAGCAAATGCAACCTTGGCAAAATGGAATCCCTGGTGAGAGAAAAACAGAGAATCAACAATCCATTGCTTTTATTGGAATAATAAAACTGAAGCAGTTTGTGTCTAAAAGTGCGTAAGCTAGATTTTTTTTTTTCCATGTAAATTCTATAGTCAGGATATAATGGGCATTGTCATGAAATTTGCAAATGGAGAATTACAGTATTATGGAGAAAACTTCACAACACTCCTTCTTTCTTTATTTACTCACTGAAATGTACCTACTTTTATGAATGGTTGATCAAGGAAAGGGGAAGTCCAACTCTTTGAGACCTCCCTGGACTATAGCCCTGCCAGGGTCCTATGTCCATGGAATTCTCCAGGCAACAATACCAGAGTGGGTAGTCTTTCCCTTCTCCAGAGAATCTTCTCGGGTCTCCAGTATTGCTGGCAAACTCTTTACCACCTGAGCCACCAGGGATGTCCCAAGACGTGGGCTTAAATGGAAGAATATTTCCTGTGAGCAGGAAGACAATTTGTGTATGTCTACCGATACATTCCCTTTTCCAGTGGACCACATTCTGTCCACTGGAAAATCCATTCTGGATTCTCCATCCACAGTGGATCCATTCTGTCCAGCAAATTTGGAAAACTCAGCAGTGGCCACAGGACTGGAAAAGGTCAGTTTTCATTCCAATCCCAAAGAAAGGCAAAGCCAAAGAATGCTCAAACTACCGCACAATTGCACTCATCTCACACGCTAGTAAAGTAATGCTCAAAATTCTCCAAGCCAGGCTTCAGCAATACGTGAGCTGTGAACTTCTGATGTTCAAGCTGGTTTTAGAAAAGGCAGAGGAACCAGAGATCAAATTGCCAACATCCACTGGATCATGGAGAAAGCAAAAGAGTTCCAGAAAAACATCTATTTCTGCTTTATTGACTATGCCAAAGCCTTTGACTGTGTGGATCACAGTAAACTGTGGAAAATTCTGAAAGAGATGGAATACCAGACCAGACCACCTGACCTGCCTCTTGAGAAACCTATATGCAGGTCAAGAAGAAACAGTTAGAACTGGACATGGAACAACAGACTGTTTTCAAATGGGAAAAGGAGTACATAAAGACTGTATATTGTCACCCTACTTATTTAACTTATATGCAGAGTACTTCATGAGAAATGCTGGGCCAGAAAAAGCACAATCTGGAATCAAGATTGCTGGGAGAAGTATCAGTAACCTCAGATATGCAGATGACACCACCCTTATGGCTGAAACTGAAGAAGAACTAAAATGCCTCTTGATGAAAATGAAAGAGGAGAGTGAAAAAGTTGGCTTAAAGCTCAACATTCAGAAAATGAAGATCATGGCATCTGGTCCCATCACTTCATGGGAAATAGATGGAGAAACAGTGGAAACAGTGTTAGACTTTATTTTTCTGGGCTCCAAAATCACTGCAGATAGTGACCACAACCATGAAATTAAAAGATGCTAACTCTTTGGAAAGAAAGTTATGACCAACCTAGATAGCATATTAAAAAGCAGAGATATTACTTTCCCAACCAAGGTCCGTCTAGTCAAGGCTATGGTTTTTCCAGTGGTCATGTATGGATGTGAGAGTTGGACTGTGAAGAAAGCTGAGTGCCAAATAATTGATGCTTTTGAACTGTGGTGTTGGAGAAGATTCCCGAGAGTCCCTTGGACTGCAAGGAGATCCAACCAGTCCATCTTAAAGGAGACCAGTCCTGGGTGTTCACTGGAAGGACTGATGCTGAAGCTGAAGCTCCAGTACTTTGGCCACCTCATGTGAAGAGTTGACTCACTGGAAAAGACCCTGATGCTGGGAGGGATTGGGGGCAGGAGAAGGGGACGACAGGATGAGATGGCTGGATGGCATCACTGACTCTATGCACATGAGTTTAGGTGAGCTCCGGGAATTGGTGATAGACAGGGAGGCCTGGTGTGCTGCGATTCCTGAGGTCACAAAGAGTCAGACACAACTGAGCAACTGAACTGAACTGAACTGATTTATTAAGGGAAAATGAGTACAATCGTTTACTTTTACTATATTCCCATTCATTTTTCAGTATAGTAAGAACTCTAGAAGAACTCCATATGGACTATATTATTCCTAAGATTTATTGAGGGGAGGGCATTTTGGTCAATATATAGAACCTACTATAAAGCATTGCTTTGGCTGTTTAAATGTAATTACATATTTTCATTGTAAGAAAAATTTATAGAATTATGTAACCATATTAAAGAATATTATAGAATTCTGTCTTCACTTGCTGCTATGTTTGGTTTAAGGATAAGAGCTGGAGTTTCAGGTTAGAGTATACAATGGGATGGATCCTGATCAGTTAATGAAATGACATTGTCATACCCATAAATGCAACCAACCAATGAAAAAGCTGCATTGTTCACAAGCTTAATGTGATTCTTTGAATCCCATTGGCCCTTGGATCTGTGGCTGTGTTCTCTGGGCTCTGGCAGCTCTTTGACAAAGATTTCACATTCTTTAAATTTCTTTCTCTCTGTCCAGTATGGATAGTTCGTATTTCTGTTCATTATATCATCTTATAAGCCTTCAGAATCAAGTGATTCCTCATGAAGTAACAAAAAAGGAAAATATGCCATTTGCTACACCTTGCAGCTAAAGCTGGCAATTATGTAAAGTAACACTTAAAAAGGGGACCCTGGTGAGAGACTTGGTGGCTGTTTCAGGGCTAGCATTTGTGATGGTGTGGACATTTGCTCTCCACCATATTCATGATACTGATGATTCCTATCCCACTGAGGCCTTTATGTCTTCATTCAGCAACCGTTTGGTAAGGCACGTGTATCAAAGAAAAAACTGACATTGTGTGTTTTGCTTTCATACTTAGGTCAGTCGGTTAAGTCACACAGAACCTAGCTTTGAAATCACTCCTTTTTTAAAAAATTATTTTTAACTGAAGGGTAATTGCCTTGCAATATTGCATTGGTTTCTGCCACACATCAACATGAATCAGTCATGGGTACGCATATGCCCCCTCCCTCTTGACCCTCCGTCCCACCTCTCAGCTCATCCCACCCTTCTAGGTTGCCACAGAGCCCCGGGCTGAGTTTCCTGATTCGCACAGCACTTTCCCGCTGGAAGCTTATGTGTGTCCATGCTGCTGCCTTGCTCGTCCACCCTCCCTTCCCTCTCCCCTCCCAGGGCCGTAGGTCTGTTCTCTGTGTCTGCATCTCCATTGCCACCTTGCAAGCAGGTTCATCAGCACCATCTTCCTGAGTCCATATGCTGCTGCTGCTGCTAAGTCTCTTCAGTCGTGTCCGACTCTCCAACCCTATAGACGGCAGCCCATCAGGCTCCCCCATCCCTGGGATTCTCCAGGCAAGAACACTGGAGTGGGTTGCCATTTTCTTCTCCAATGCATGAAAGTCCATATAAATGTGTTAATGTATGGTATTTGTTTGTTTCTTTCTGAAACTTATTTCTCTGTAAGTCTCTTCTGACTTATAAAAATCTCTCCTTTTTATTTGTTTATAGATATAAAACAAGTTCTGGTCTTAATTTACACTTTTCTGTAAATTGATATTAGTCTTTTACAATATATATATTTAGCCTTTTGATTCCGTGAGTTATTTGTTCACGTGCTTTGTTCACTTTTCTTTTGGTTTTTTACATGTCTTTCATTTTTATTATACATATGTCAGATTCAAAGGCAGTGAGTGTCATATAATGAAGACTCTGGCCCCCATCACCCAACAAGTTTCATTTTAAATTCCAATTATTCTCTTTCCTTCCAAACTATTTTGAAGCAGACTATAAATTTATTATAACAACTGTAAATATTTCTCCATGAATTTCTAAAATATAAAGCCCCAATACCAAAATTGAAGCCTAAATTAATAACTTATTAATGTAATTAACTGTTCAGTGTTCAGATCATCTCTTAAAAGTTTCCTTTTGTTTGAATCAGCATCCAAATACTGTCTATGCATGTGATTAGATGAAATATTTCTTAAATCTTGTTTTAGTTGTAAGTCATATCTTCTCGCTTTTTTCCCCTGATTTTTTTTTTTTTTTAAGAAGAAGCCAAGTTGTCTATTCTGTAGAGTTTGCTTTAGTCTGGATTTTGCTATAGCATCTGTGTAATGATGTTGAAAATGCTCCTCTGACGCTATGTTTCCTGTGGATTGTTAGGTAGATTTCACTTCTTGGGAAGATTACTTCATAAGTGGTGGCAGGAGGCATGTACTGTCTGGTTATCCAGTGTTTTGTGAAGCGGCAGTATGGTGGTTATTGTCAAGTTCCATTTATCCATTAGGAATGGCAGAATGATTGTATTCTAATTTTGTTATTCCTGTCTTGTTTATTAGCTGGGATTCTTGTATAAAGGCCCTGTTTCTACTATTTAGTGACTCTGTAAGTTTGTTTATATAGGAAAGGAAAGATCAAGGCTTAACTCTTTTCCTTTGTAATCAACATAACAACTTGCCCCCCTCATACTCTGTAATGGTGATTGGTAAAGGTTTCTTTGGTTATGTTTCATTTTTATTTTGTTTTAAAGATCATTTTGAACTCACAGAAATAAGCATATTTGCTCTGTTTTGATCTATTACAGTTATTTTTTTTTTAAATGATGCTTAAATTGTCCCATTTGAGAGGTCAGTGAGGACCCCTGCAAAGTGGCTCCTGAGTCTGGGTGGCTTACACACCAAATTCATATGTCACATTTCTGAAGGCTGGAGGACTGAGATCTGGAGTCCAGCATGCTTGGGTCTGCGTGAAAGCCCTCTTTGTCAATGGCCACTTCTCTCTCTGTGTCCTCATGTGGCCAAGGGAGAAAAGAAGAAAAACACTAGTGATCTGCCCTCAAGATGCCATTCTGATCTAGTAACCTCCTAAAGGTTCCTTTCTAAATGCCATTGCATTGAGGGTTAGAGTGTCAATGTTTGAATAGCGGCAGACACAGTTTAGTACATAGCAGTCATTTTGACACAGTACTAGGAGTATCAGTTTCTTTGCTTTCAGGTAGGATAAGATATTCCAGGTTCATTTTCTACTTTTCCTATCCCAGCACTGGCATTAGCTAATTCTGCAAGGAGCTCTTGTTCTGTTTAGTGGGAAATGGTCATTAAAAGCCAAAATCTGGGCACTAAGAGCGCTCACTGCTTTTGTTTTGATCCTTGGTTTGACGCATTTATGACAGACAGAAGCAGGATTTTTTCAGGATAAACTATATTGTGATTTTATAAGTACACTTCCAACTCAAATTCAGGATTGTTGGCTTTTTCTTTAACCTCGCTGATTTTATGTCTGTATTCCTTTTCGTTATATTAGAAGTCGTCATTTTTAAGGTAGCCATTAGTTGATCGCTCATTTGTAAAACGACTCACAATAACAACAAATCCATGCTGCCTGCAATATGATCTTGAAAGTTTAAAGCACGTTTCCAGTTCTTTTTTCATTTTCCATAAGGCACATACCCCAGTGGAGATTTATAGTAGTATTAGAGTGCTGTGTATTAAAAGCACTTTGTATATTATAAACTATTCTCTGTGTGCTGGTGATACTAGCTGTATTCTACTTTGGGTTTATTTGTTTTTATTTTCCTTTCAATTGTTTGAGATTGCTTATTTAATTCAATTTTTATCACAGTGATGTAAATTATTAATCCGATTGATTCCAAAGTAAAATTCATATGGTATATTCAAATAAATCTTCTTTCTATCCTTTTCCTCTCTACCTTCCTCCCGCACATAAATAATTTTTCAAATTACAGTTTATGCTTTCCTTAACAGAAGCAAAAACATAGGTGTGTGTTTACACCTCCGCCCCAGTTTTTAGATAGATGGCAGTATCCTACTCCGTGTTTTCCATCTACTTTCGCCACATAACTAAATGCCCCGGTGCTTCCTTTGTAATAACACATGTAAACATGCCCCATTCGTTTTTGACAGATGCACAAAATTCCAGTGTGTGAATATATCGGACTCTGCTGCCAAGTTGTGTCTGATTCTTTGCAACCCCATGGACTGTAACCCACCAGGCTCTGTCCATGTAATTTTCCAGGCAAGAGTACTGGAGTGGGTAGCCATTTCCTCCTCCAGGAGGATCTTCCCAACCCGGGGACTGAACCTGCATCTCCTGCGTCTCCTGCCTTGGCAGGCTGGTTCTTGACCACTGAGCCACCTGTGATACAGGCTTCCCAGGTGGTGCTGGTGGTAAAGAACCCACTTGCCAATGCAGGAGATGTAAGTGATGTGGGTTCGATCCCTGAGTCAGGAAGATCCCCTGGAGGAAGGCATGAAAACCCATTCCAGTGTTCTTCCTAAAGAACCCTATGGAGAGAAGAGCCTGGCGTGCCACAGTCCATACGATCACAAACAGTCAGACATGACTGAAGCGATTTAGTACACAGGTGCCTGTGATATATTAAATTGTTAATATATCACAATTCAATAAAGCAGTTCCCATTAGACTGACAGCTGGCTTGTTTCCAGTTATTTGTTATGAAAATACTGTTCAATGAAGAGCTTTTAATATACTCAAAGCATTTTTCTACAAGTACCTTTTCATTTCAAATATTGAGGCGTTTTCTCATGGCTAAAATTGGAAGGCGCAAAGACAGAAATGACTATTATCCATAATCTCGCCACCCAGAGATGGTGACGGTTAGTGAACCTCATCCTTCCAGCTTTTGTTCTGTTTGCAAACACACAGCCTTAAGAGCACAAGAGACTAAGATATACGCAGAACCTTGCAGCCTTTCTTTCCATCAACATGTGGTTTAAGTATTACCAGTGTCAAAAACAGTTCTCCATAAACATTATCTTAATGTCTGCATAATAGTGTCAGATAATTAACTTTTCCATAACATGTAGACACATGATGCCTTCTGATACACATTGCTCTGTTACAATTAAGGAGAGACATTCTGATTTGTACTGTAAACAACAGTACAAATTTATACCTAGGCTGGCTGCCTGGGAGACCTTCTTCCGATTGTATCCAGCATGTGTGGAACAGAGTCTGAGATTCTGCATTCATAACAAATGCTGAACAGTGCCGCTGACCCCTGAATGGCGTTTCAGCTAGTACTTGGACGGAAGAAGATGATGGCCCCGTAGTTTATTTTACTTCCTCAAAGACAGGACAAGGACTTCAGAAAATGAAAAAAAACTCCCTACTACTTATATTTATTGAGTTTCTAAGACACCTTCTGAGGTAGAAACTCAGTTTAGGGTATTTTAGCCAAATCCTAAATAAAATCAGACTCCAGGACATGTGACCTGGAGAACATGTGATGTTCTTTCTTCCTCATGAGAACTTTAATGGCAGGGACACTTTTGTCTGATGTTTCAGCATCTACCCTTAGGTCTGTTAGAGATATGTTACAGTTCAACATACAAATATGGAGAGTCTTTGCTGTGATAAGTCGGGGGATAATCTGCTTTCTCCTCTGCTCATATGTTGCTGAATTAATCCCAAACTGTGTTGTGTTTAAAGCCCTTCCAATGAGGCAGGTGGTGAGATAAGACTTGATAAGACTCCAGAATTTATGTGTAAGACATGTTTTCTCCATCTCTTTCAAGGCCCACGTTCCCAAATTTTTATTATCCAAATATTTGACTGGCTGGTTCTAGGAAAATAAATGTGAGTAGCAAATCATAGCTGTTCTCAAGGATCTTGGATTTCAGGAGGTCAGACTGGCAAGATACTTGGTAATTATAGAGCTTTATGCCAGGTAAATGTCCCTAGTATGTTACAAGTATTTTAACAGAGGGGGGAGTCATAATTCACTATTGTAGAATGTTTTTGCAGGAAAAGTGAAAATGCGGCTTAGGAAAAAAGAAAGTGAGTCTTGGAAGGAAGGAATATCTTGTAGGAAGGTTTAGAGGTTTAGAAAGAAGAGGGAAAAAGCAGATTGGGAACTGAGAGAAATCTGGGTCTCGAGGATACAAGGGGAGAGTATGAGAGAGAGAGTGAGTGTGTGGGTGTGAGTGTGGGATGGGCTAAGGAGCATTGTGTTGTTGAAGGAGAATGAAGAAAGTTGTAGCGGTAATTCAAGCCCTTATTAACCCAGCTTACACTTTTGAAATTAATTGTTAAGACTGTGGAGACCTCTTAAGTTTCTAAACAGGGAATGTCAACCCCCGCTCTCCAAAAGACACAAGAACTTTAAACAAAAGCCACTCACTACAGCTTGGAAAATGAGTTCCTGGGTAGCATATCTGACGGATGAAAAGACTGATTCAGGGCTCTGAAGAGGTTAATAATGACTAACATTAATGAATGTTTATGTCGATGCTGGAAAAGGCAATGGCAACCCACTCCAGTATTCTTGCCTGGAGAGTCCTGTGGACAGAGGAGCCTGGGGGGCTGCCGTCTATGGGGTTGCACAGAGTCTTATACGACTGAAGCAAGTTAGCATGCATGCATGCATTGGAGAAGGCATGGCAACCCACTCCAGTATTCTTGCCTGGAGAATCCCTGGGACGGAGGAGCCTGGTGGGCTGCCATCTATGGGGTCACACAGAGTCAGATACAACTGAAGCAACTTAGCAGCAGCAGCAACAGAATGTCGGTGCTAGAGGCCAGTACGAGACACAAGTGCTGATTTAACACATTAAAATGTATTGTTTAACTCTTCAAACAATCTGTTGAGGAGCATGTGTTTACTAATATCATCTCCACTTGCATTTAAGTGTGCTGTACCAAAAGTGTGGTTAAATTACACTTGGGAAGCCATGGAACAAGACAGGTGTACAAGCATGATCTGATCTCAGGTGGTTTGGTCCCCAGGTTCACTCACCTCAATACTGGATTGTACATGCTTCCCCATACAGTCTGAAGATGAAGCAAGCGGGCATAGCTCTTTTGCTTAAAGTTGGTTAATATGTGCACATATTATTCTAATTCAGTGGGGAGTGGGGGTTTGACACAAAGGCCAGTGAAATTATAAAAACATGTCATCCATAGCAGACATTCCAAAGAGATCAGATGCTTCTTAGTGGATGCTGTTTAAGAGTGGCATCTGGTTGTCACCCAGAGTATTATGAGTAGGATTTTTATATATATGTTCATGTTGGTACAACTGTGCTAACATTTCTACCATGCCCAGAATACGTGTACACATAGTTGGCTTTAAGTTTTACCCAGGCAGTGCCATGTTACAGCAAGGTATTATTTTCATCAGCCCATTTCTAGCAAGTTAATCACTATTAAAGTGGATAGAAACTCACCTGATTAGAATCGATTTTGAAGATTGAGAGTCAATATTCCAGATTCCCAGTCAGAGCCTGAAAGACCTGTATAACTTAAACATTAATCTTTACTTCTGTAAGAATGTTAAAAATAAAATACATGTGCCAGTTCTATTCAGTTCTGTTGTTCACTTGTGTCCGACTCATTGTGATGCCATGGACTGCAGCACGTCAGACCTCTCTGTGCATAACCATCTCCCAGATTTTACTCAAATTCATGCCATGCAACCATCTCATCCTCTGTCGTCCCCTTCTCCTCCAACCTTCAATCTTTCCCAGCAGCAGGGTCTTTTCACATGAGTCAGTTATTCTCATCAGGTGGCCAGAGTATTGGACTTTCAGCTTCAACATCAGTCCTTCCAATGAATATTCAGGACTGATCTCCTTTAGGATGGACTGGTTGGATCTCCTTGCTGTCCAAGGGAATCTCAAGAGTCTTCTCCAGCACTACAGTTTAAAAGCATCAATTCTTTGGCGCTCAGCTTTCTTTATAGTCCAATGCTCACATCCATATATAACTACTGGAAAAGCTGTAGCTTTGACTAGACAGACCTTTGTTGGCAAAGTAGTGTCTCTGTATTTTAATATGCTGTCTAGGTTGGTCATAACTTTTTTTCCAAGGGGCAAGTGTCTTTTGATTTCATGGCTGCAGTCACAATCTGCAGTGATTTTGAAGCCACAAAAAATAAAAAGTCTGTCAATGTTTCCACTATTCTCCCTTCTGTTTGAAATGATGGGACCACTTCAAAACTAAGATACCATGATCTTAGTTTTCTGGATGTTGAGTTTTAAGCCAATTTTTTCACTCTTCTCTTTCACTTTCATCAAGAGTTTCTTTAGTTCTTCACTTTCTGCCATTAAGGGTGGTGTCATCTACATATCTGAGGTTATTGATATTTCTCCTGGCAATCTTGATTCCAGCTTGTGTTTCTTCCAGTCCAGCATTTCTCATGATGTACTTTGCATATAAGTTAAATAAGCAGGGTGACAATATACAGCCTTGACGTACTCCTTTTCCTATTTGGAACCAGTCTGTTGTTCCATGTCCAGTTCTAACTGTTGATTCTTGACTTGCATACAGATTCCTCAGGAGGTAGGTCAGGTGGTCTGGTATTTCCATCTCCTGAAGAATTTTCCACAATTTGTTGTGATCCACACAGTCAAAGGGTTTGGCATAGTCAGTAAAGCAGAAGTAGATATTTTTCTAGAACTCTCTTGCTTTTTCAATGATCCAGTGAATGTTGGCAATTTTATCTGTTTCCTCTGCCTTTTCTAAATCCAGCCTAAACATCTGAAAGTTCACAGTTCACGTACTGTTGAAACCTGGCTTGGAGAATTTAGAGTATTACCTTGCTAGCGTGTGAGATGAGAGCAATTGTGTGGTCGTTTGAGCATTCTTTGGCATTGCCTTTCTTTGGGTTGGAAAGAAAACTGACCATTTCTAGTCCTGTGGCCACTGCTGAGTTTTCCAAATTTGCTGGCACTTTTACAGCATCATCTTTTAGGATTTGAGATAGCTCAACTGGAATTCCATCACCTCCACTAGCTTTGTTCGTAGTGATGCTTCCTAAGGCCCACTTGACTTTGAATTCCAGGATGTCTGGCTCTAGGTGAGTGATTACACCATTGTGGTTATCTGGGTCACGAAGATTTCTTTGGATAGTTTTTCTGTGTATTCTTGCCATGTCTTCTTAATATCTTCTGCCTCTGTTAGGTCCATACCATTTCTGTCCTTTATTGAGTCCATCTTTGCATGAAAAGTTCCCTTGGTATCTCTCATTTTCTTGAAGAGATCTCTAATCTTTCCCATTCTGTTGTTTTCCTCTATTTCTTTGCATTGTTCACTGAGGAAGGCTTTCTTACCTCTCCTTGCTATTTTTTGGAACTCTGCATTCAGATGAGTATATCTTTCCTTTTCTCCTTTGCCTTTCACTTCTCTTCTTTTCATAGCTATTTGTAAGCCCTCCTCAGGCAACCATTTTGCCTTTTTGCATTTCTTTTTCTTGAGTATGATCTTGATCACTGCCTCCTGTACAATGTCACAAACCTCAGTCCATTGTTCTTCAGGCACTCTATCAGATCTGATCCCTTGTATCTATTTGTCACTTCCATTGTATAATCGTAAGCGATTTGATTTAGGTCATACCTGAATGGTTTAGTGGTTTTCTGTACTTTCTTCAATTTAATTTTTAATTTGGCAATAAGGAGTTCATAATCTGAGCTTCAGTCAACTTCCAGTCTTGTTTTTGCTGACTGTATAGAGCTTCTCCATCTTTGACTGCAAAAAATATAATCAATCTGATCTCGATATTGGCCTTGTAGTGATGTCCACGTGTAGAGTCTTCTCTTACATTGTTGATAGAGCGTGTTTGCTCTAACCAGTGCATTTTCTTGGCACAACTCTGTTAGCCTTTGCCCTGCTTCATTCTGTACTCCAAGCCAAATTTGCCTGTTACTCCAGGTATTTCTTGACTTCCTATTTTTGCATTCCAGCCCCCTGTAATGAAAAGGATATCTTTTGGAGGTGTTAGTTCTAGAAGGTCTTATAGGTCTTCATAAGAACTGTTCAGCTTCAGGTTCTTCAGCATTACTGGTCAGGGCATAGACTTGGATTACTGTGATATTGAATGGTTTGCGTTAGAAACGAACAGAGATCATTCTGTCTTTTTTGAGATTGCATCCAAGTACTGTGTTTCGGACTCTTTTGCTGACTATGATGGCTACTCCATTTCTTCTAAGGGATTCTTGCCCACACTAGTAGATATAACGCTCATCTGAGTTAAATTTACCCATTCCAGTCCATTTTAGTTTGCTGATTCCTACAATGTCGATGTTCACTCTTGCCATCTCTTGTTTGACCACCTCTAATTTGCCTTGATTCATGGACCTAACATTTTATAAGCCTCCTATCCTTCTCCATCAGAAGGCAGACAGACTGAAAACCACAGTCATGAAACCTAACCAATCTGATCACATGGACCACAGCCTTGTCTAACTCAGTGAAACTATGAGCCAGACCATGTATGGCCACCCAGGACGGATGGGCCATGGTGGAGAGTTCTGATAAAACGTGGTCCACTGGAGAAGGGAATGGGAAACCATTTCAATATTCTTGCATTGAGAACCCCATAAACAATATGAAAGGCAAAAAGATAGGACACTGAAAGATAAACTCCCCAGGTCAGCAGGTACCCAATATGGCTATTAGAGATCAGTGGAGAAATCAGAAAGAATGGAAAATACATGTGTATGTTCCAGGAAAAAATAGGCATATATAGAACTATATATTGAATAAATGTTACAAGTATAAAAATAGAGATGTGTTTTGACACATACCACATTTTCTTTTATGCCTCACCATTTTTCTAAAGGTAAAACAGGACCCCAGGAACAACAGAATCAACTCATTTCTTCCACCTTGGGCAAGTGACTTATCTTCTTTAAAGTCCCCATTTCCTCATCTGTAGAATGGCAATAATAATGTTTATTTGGCAAGACCATTCTGAGAAAACGCATGTGAAGTAGCTGGCACATCGTGGGCATCCGACCAATTGAAAATTGCTAATTTTGTTTTTCTTCCTTGACACTCCAGTTATATTGCCACTATTTTAAAATGCTGAGATTACTTTTCAAATTGCTTTGCTGATTACAAGCTTTCCAAATGAAATAATTACTAAAGAAAAGTTAATTATCAGTGAAGAGTTTAGATTTTTAAGAGGGAAAAACAAACACACTGCTATGCTTTATCTTTGTTGAAGAGTTAGCAGTTTACTTATTAAGACAAATTATATTTTTTTAATTTTAAAATATTTTTAAATATATATCTATTTTAAGACAAAATACATCAATATATATATTAAGATATATCTTTTTCATAAAAGAGGCCAACTTGACATCTATTAGCTTTGGCCATTGCTTGGCAGGGCTAGATCTTAATTCTAAATTTTGAAAGTTAGCAAGATTCTGTCACATGACCGCTGATTTAATTAAAATGTGACCACACTGTTTTCCAAGGGAACATGTTTCCTGGTGTCAAGCCTCATATGTTTGTGCCTTGAAACTAGGTTTCAGCTAAGGGCTATTTGACTCACCAAGTGAAGACGGAGTTTTCTCAGTCATATATCAGAGTGAGTGGCAGTCCTGTTGCCTGTCATAGCAATAATACTGAAGGGTAAAGAGGTGAGAGGTTTGCTAGTGACTGTGATTCACAGGAGTGGATCATTTAAATCTAGTATCTTCTATAAAGCTTAAATTTATTTTTCATGAGGACAGAAAACCATATGGTAGAAATCCCCCCATTTTTCCTTTGGATCAGGGCATTTTTTTAGAATTTACTTATTTTTTAATCAAAGGCTAGCAAATCACCTGGAGAAGGGCAATAGAAACCTTCTCCAGTATTCTTGCCTGGAGAATTCCATGGACAGAGGAGCCTGGCGGGCTGTAGCCCTTGGGGTTGCACAGAGTCAGACCTGACTGAAATGACTCAGGACGCAGTATGCAGAATTGACTTACAATGTTGTGTTAGTTTCTAGTGTACCACAGTGATTCAGCTATACAGATGTCTCTTCTTTTCCAGATTCTCTCTCCTTATCCACAAGATATTGAGTATAGTTCTCTGTTACATGTAGGCTATCTATTTTATATGTTAATCCCAACAGGGCATGGATTTTAAGAGTAGCCCATTATGCTACTCTTAAGGTTCACGTTCTTGTTTTATTCTTGACTCTTGTAATATCAACAATCACCTGTTGTAGGAGCACTTGCTTTCCTTTGCAGTAGAATGAGGGAAGTCCCTCCAGAGGACAAGAGCACTTGTGCACAGAGTAGTAGAAGCGTAAGGAATTGCGCATAAGCTTTAAAAATTCCGTTTTTAACTTAAACATGTAGCAGAGATAGTTTCGTCATTTATGGGTGATTTCTGTGGAAGCCTTAATTCATAGAGAAGCATTATTGCTGCATAATTATGTCTCAAGGTTGTGGGAAAGACGGACTGAGATTGAGGAATTAGCATTGTTATTTAGATTTGAGAACCAGGGGCTGGTAAAGCCACACGGTGGGTGTTGCTATTAGCATAAGAAATGGTGGTAATTTCAGGTTTGTTTACTACCCGGAAACAAGAGAGGGAGGGCTCCGGCTGAGTATCCCCGCTCCTTCCACAAAGCTGCAGGTGTTCCAGCAAGGGTCCTGCCTTCCCTTTTGGCTGTCATTCCCAGCAGGCTGGTTCTAGAGACGGTGAGCCACTGCCGCTCCAAGGACACGAGGTCACCTGCTGAAGGCTTCCAGTCTGTTGGACAGAATAATTGGCCCCTGGTACAAAAGAAGCATATGCTGCCGATTGTGAGAACTCTGCCGCTTGATGTCAGGAAGCGAAACCATCAGCAGAGGCGAATACACCATCTGCCTAAAACTGCCCTGACGATCCCTCTCCACTCACCATTCTCGTTCTCACATTTATAATCACTTCTCTTCTATAGCACAATCCTGGTGTTATATGTTCCTGCTTTGATCCTTGTGCCCCCCTGCCCCCACCTCTCTGAACATACTGAAGCATCCTGTTCTTGCTCTGTGGTGATACATCAGGCCATCTATCAAGAGTGACCCGGGATGCAGACGTTCAGCTCTGAGTAGCTCCATTGTCTGCTGTCCTATTTATGGCCCGGCAGCCGTGGGGTAGGGGTAAAGGGGGAGCTGTCTACTGAAGTATCTCCAAGGTTGTGTTTGAGTGAGGTGGGGACTCAGGCTTTGGCAGAACTCATCCTGTGTGAAGACAGGTACCCTCTCCACCGCTCTCACACAAGGAACTCTTCAGGCAGAACCACCAGTGACCGATCTTCAGGGGTGGAGCTGAAAAGAGACAGGATGAGTGCACATTCACTCGCCATCATTCAGATGCTCTCTACCTGACAGGGGGGTGTCTTAGAAAAACTGCATTGGCTCACGTGTTGTTCCAGAAACTTCTGTGTCCAGGACACTTGTACAGCTGCCTTTCCATATTACCCCCAGAACAGAAGATGGCATTAGGAGAGCTGAAGTCCCCAGAATTGTCTTATATTCAGTTTCGTGGATTGGAAGGGAAGAAAATTCAGTTCAGGGATGGTGTGCTGTTTCCCTGACCTTGACATAATCCTGAGGCCTCAGAGAGTTCACTGCTGCAGCCCTTCACCGTGGAAATGAATGGTGAAGGGTCCTCTGTCTACTTGTAAAGTTCAAGGCGGGGATGTTACCTGAGCTGTCTCCGCCTTGAAGTTAATGTCTTTCATGAAAGGTAGTGTTTTTCACATCTGAAAAATGTTTATATTAACGTTTCTGTCCCCAAATCACCATAAAGTTTTATCTTGCCTATTTAAAGGAAATTATGCAAATACATATTTAAATTCTCCTTTGCAGTTTATTATTGTGAGAAATGAAGTTATATGAAATAAGTGCCTTCTTTTGTGCTGGGGTAGACTGTGCCAATTGGGCTAAGAAACACCTTCATCCTTGTAGCTAGAATATTGAGATAGAATGCCAGAGATGAGTGACATTTATATAAGTTTATAATCCAAGAGCCATCGTTTCTGGACCTTCCTTATTTTGGAGGACTGTTAAATATTTTTTTCAGTTCAGTGTGAAAGTGCTTTCTCATAACAATGAGTTATTAATCACTGTCTTCACTATAAAAATAAAATAAACGTCCAACAAGAAAAACAGCTAAATCAGTCTTTCACCCCAACCTCTACTCACCCCCCAAACAAGCTGACTGGTTTTTTTTTTTTTCTATTTTCCCATACCAAAAAACTACTCCTTGGTTCTTTCATCGTCTGTTCCTTCAAACTCACATAAGGAGAAACTAGACGCAGTTCATGTTTACAGAAATCAGACACTTCTATTTTGGTCCCCTGCCATTTCTCTCCTCCATGGGACAATTTCTTACTGAATTTCTTGCCAAATGAGAGTAGGAATGGAAAGGCTGTCAGAAGCCAGGAAGCCCATTTGAGAAAAGACAGGTCAAGGCTTTTCATTTTAGAAAGCCTACAAAATACAGAACAGCTTACAGTTATGTGCTGGGATGCTTCCAGCCGACACTTTTATTGTGGTCTGTTTTATTAAGTTCCATTGATGGGCCCAACCTGTGGGATGGCCCTTAAATGTGGCAGTGTCAAATGCTCCTGGTGGCAGGCTTGACATGAGCTGATGGCTTCTTCCATTGAGAGAGTATCTTGCCTTTTGCAATAAAGTGCAGAGCAAAGCCCCTGCTGAGTGACAGCCCTGTGAGCTGCTTTTGTTTTGAATTCTTAACACTGGATACCCTTAGAGGGTAGTTCATACAAGAATTCCTTTAGAATTCAAAAGGCAAGAAGACAGATTGAAGATGAATTTACTGGTCGTCACTCGTGTGTGTGTGTGTGTGTGTGTGTGTGTGTGTATGTGAGTGAGTCGTGTCCAACTCTTTGTGACCCCATGGACTGAAGCCCACCAGGCTCCTCCGTCCACAGAATTCCCCAGGCAAGAGTATTGGAGTGGGTTGCCGTTTCCTTCAACAGGGGATCTTCCTGACCCAGGAATTGAACTCTCGTCTCTTGAGTCTCCTGCATTGATAAGTGGGTTCCTTACCTGTAGCGCCACCTGGATTATCACTGTTCTCCATTTAAATGGCAGATGGAAAGGTTATTTTTTGTTGCTATTTGGTTTTAATTTTGTTGAAGTATAGTTAATTAACAATGTTAATTTCTGCTGTGCAGCAAAGTGACCCAGTTATACCCATGCAGACATTCTTTTTTATATTCTTTCATATTTTTTCCTTTATAGTTTATCATAGGATATTGCCTATAGTTCCCTAGGCTACACAGTAGGATCTTGCTGTTTATCCATCCTATATATACTAGTTTGCATCTATTAATCCCAAACCCCCAGCCCCTCCCTCTTTCACCTCTCCTCTACCTTGGCAACCACAATTCTCTTCTTTATTCTGAAAGTCTGTTTCTGTACCATGTGCTGTGCTAAGTCGCTTCCAGTTGTGTCTGACTCTTTGCAACCACATGGAGCCTCTTTCTATGGGATTTCCCAGGCAAGAGTATTGGAATGTGTTGCCATTTCCTTCTGCAGGGAATCTTGCTGACCCAGGAGTCGAACACGAGTCTCCTGTACTGGCAGGCAGATTCTTTAACACTGAGCCACCAGGGAAGTCCTTCTGTTCGCTCTGCATGTTTATTTGTGTCATTTTAGATTCCACGTATGAATGATACGTGATATCTGTCCTTGTCTGACTTACTTTGCTTAATGTGATACTCTCTGGGTCCATCCATGTTGCTGCAATGGCATTATTTCATTGCAAGCTGGAAAGTTTTGAAGCCTGCTGATTGCATTATTAAATAGTCATTGACCTAAGTCTTGAGAGAAAAAGTAGCCACCACTTTAGGGCATGGCTATTTTTGGCTCTAAGGGGATACAAGAATATTAAGAATTTCCTTACATTTTTATCCATAGCAGATGTTCTATTGGAGAAAAATGGAATAGTAAACAGTGTAATCCCTATCGAGCTGAAATTAGATCTTGTGGGAAAGGAAAAGTTCTCCTTGTTAACATATTAAGATCTGTGCATATTTGCTCTCCTCATGGTCCTTAGCTGGGTTGGATGCTCTCCCTGGGATGCCAAGAGGAGTCTTGGGGAATGGGGATGATTTTAGCAGTGGCCGCTATTCTATCAGTGGTGGGACGGATGAATCCAAGCCAGTCATCTCAGATGGGAAGCAGAGACTTCGGTGGCATCCCTATCCCGCTTTTTCTAGATCTACCAGAAATCATAACTAGGAAACCAACTAACCTTGGAAGTGCTGGAGGGCGTGGTGACATTGTGACATGCCACCTGAATGCCCCGGAGTGAAGAGCCTGTCCCCTCAGCTACTGCGAAGGCTGTCAACTGCCAGCAGAAGCAACAGTGAGGCTCAGAGCCACAGAGCACACGGGCGCCAAGGTGGTGCCTGCCTTGGGGGGGCACACCCAAGGACCGATCTGTGCGCCAGCTTGAGCACCTAGTTATCTAGGCCCCGATCAGAATGATGGATGGGCGTTCTAGCTCTGGGGGGCAGCCAAGGTCAAGTCTGCAGCACTACTCCCCCTCCCCCTCCGCCCACTCCTTTTTGAGGCGACCATCCCAAAGTCTGCCCTAAATACACACAATGCTCTAAAATCCCATCTCTGTCACAGACAGATCTCCTAGATGGATGAGGGGAAAAACAAACCAGTGACAGATATCACAGTGGCTAAGTGGGTAAAGGAATCTGTCTGAAGTTCAGGAGACACAGGAGATGTGGGTTTGATCCCTGGGTCAGGAGGGTCCTCTGGAGAAGAGAATGGCAGCCCACTCCAGTGTTCTTATCTGGAGAATTCCATGGACGGAGGAGCCTGGTGGGCTACAGTCCATAGTCACAAAGAGCTGGATGCAACTGAACAACTAATACTTTCACTTTTCATTATGAAGGTTAAGCTTATAATTTAATGTCACATCCTTGCTAGTCAATAAATATTAATGCATTCAAAGAAATAATATATATATATGCATATGTATAGCTGAATTACTTTGCTGTACTCCTGAAACTAATATAATGTTGTAAATCAATTATAACCCAATAGATAAAATTTTTTTTAATTTTTTAAAAATTGTACAACTATACGTCAATTAAAATAAATACTTACTTTTTTTTTTTTTTAAGTTTACTAAATGAGGTGCTTAGAAAATAAATAAAACTCCATGGTCATCTTCCCAGGGAGCCCAAGCTGCAGCCAACAGGCAACCAGGCACACTGATTTAACCTTGGTTCATTTGCACGTTCAGTTACAGTTGATTTCGTAGGACTGTAATTAAAAAGCAGAGACATTTGCCAACAAAGATACATCTAGTCAAAGCTACAGTTTTTCCAGTAGTCATGTTTGGATGTGAGAGTTGGACTATAAGGAAAGCTGAGCACCAAAGAATTGATGCTTTTGAACTGTGGTGTTGGAGAATACTCTTGGGAGTCCCTTGGACTGCAAAGAGATCCAACCAATCCGTTCTGAAGGAGATCAGTCCTGAATATTCATTGGAAGGACTAATGCTGAAGCTGAAAGTCCAATAATTTGGCCACCTAATGTGAAGAACTGACTCATGTGAAAAGACCCTGCTGCTGGGAAAGACTGAAGGTGGGAGGAGAAGGGGATGACAGAGGATGAGATGGATGGCAGCACCGACTCAATGGATATGAATTTGAGTAGACTTTTGGAGTTGGGGATGGACAGGGAGACCTGGCATATTGCGGTCCATGTGGTATCAGAGTCAGACACAACTGAGTGACTGAACTGAACTAAACTGAATGCTGTTTTACCTGTGATAGGTCCTATTAGCAATACAAGCGACCTCACGGCTAACATTAAAAGGAGAGGCTTGTGATGTGAATTTATAGAAAGAAGGTCTCAAAGCTTTATCTTTACATCTGGGGTCAAGCATCATCACCTGTTTCGACTGGACAAATCGAAAGCCTCTATTCTGTTTCATGAGAAGTATGTTGGTTTTAGTCCATGAAGAAGCTTTTACAGTTTTTGAATTATGTATATGGTCCTATAAATTTTTGCCTTTTAAAAACTTAGACCCTTTGATTTAAGATTTTGAAGCATCATTGCCTTCTTTATTAGGACTCGGTGATGCCGCCAATTCAGGTATCTACAGTGAAGGGCAGTGGTGGCCAGGATAACTGAAAACAATGAATTATCCAAAATCTTTTTTTTTTCCCCTAAGTACTTTTTCTTACATTGGAATACAAATGCCTTATGGATTGCACCTTTAAAAATTTAATTTTCAGATAATCTGCCTATGGACTATTGAAGAAACTATATTTACCATTGTCTCTTTCACTAAGAAAGTTATAATCAAATATAGTAAAAAGGATGACGCACAACCTTGCATAAAGTCAGTTTTGGTGTTTTATCAGTCACAGAGGATACTAACAGGCACCAGAGGGGCCATGGGGTGAAGTGAGTGAATGGCTAGCGGAAAGACACTTGGCGGGGAAAGCAGGTTGCATTTTTCAGACTGCATTCAGAATGTGCTTAGCGACTCAAAAAGAATGGAAGGAGATGGCTTCTCAGGTGGTTCGAGTGGTGAGGAACCCGCCTGCCAATGCAGGAGACGTAAGAGACAAAGATCCACAGATTTGATCCCTGCTTTGGGAAGACCCCCTGGAGGAGGGCATGGCAACCCACTCCAGTGTTCTTGCCTGGAGAATCCCATGGACAGAGGAGCCTGGTGGGCTATAGTCCATGGGGTCACAAAGAGCTGGACACGACTGAAGTGACTTAGCAGCAGCAGCAGCACACACCCATGGTTATTGCATGTATGAAAAATCTTAACAGAGCAACTCTTTAAGCCATTTGATTTTAAATATTCACCTATCTTCTATTAGAATTTTTATTTATTTGCCTTTTCAGACTTGTGAAAAATAAAGGCTCTGGCCAAANCGACTGAAGTGACTTAGCAGCAGCAGCAGCACACACCCATGGTTATTGCATGTATGAAAAATCTTAACAGAGCAACTCTTTAAGCCATTTGATTTTAAATATTCACCTATCTTCTATTAGAATTTTTATTTATTTGCCTTTTCAGACTTGTGAAAAATAAAGGCTCTGGCCAAATAGATTTATATGGACTTTTTTTTTATTGAAGGAAAGTTAAATTTAAATATTCTCTTTCTTCACTATGTTAGCAGTAAATAATGATATCTAAGTGATAATAAGAGCTACATTTCACCGCATATATTCCCTGTGCAGGCACAGTGCTTGTGTGACTGCATATATGTTGTCTTGGATTCTCCAGAAATCTTGGGAAGGGCACGTTAACCCCCTGAGATGCTAAGGTTCAGAAAATTTGGATAAGTCACTGCAGGTCTCAGAGCTAGAAAGGAGCAGACATGATGCAAGATCAGTCTGACTGTGCCATCCATACTTTTTGCAAAATCCTGAATAGTCATGGATGACAGCTCTGTGTCCTCTGAAAGAATAGAACCCACTTCAAGTAAAACTACGGTGTGTTAGTTCAGAGATGGGAAACCATTGTCTGTCTCATTTCAGTGAATTCTCTTCATCCAGTTTAATGGTCAAACCAGGCACGTCACTGCTTTTGTTTCTAGAACCTCTGAGTCTGTGTTTAAGGAGCTCCTTGTTCTCTTTGGAGGCCTCTATGAAGTGTCAGCCTCCACCTTGCATGACTTCATGAGTTAATACTATGCTTTATGGGAATGCCTTAATTTCTTTGTTTCGGTATAAACAATTGTATGATCGTTCTAATACATGCCAAGGAGCAGGAGTTCATTCATCCAAAAATATTGGCTCACTTTGCCAGGCACTGAATGTAGACTAGTAAAGAAAATAGACATTGTGCCCACTTTCCGGATGTTACTTCTTCATACGAAAAGAGGTAAGCACCATGACTTCTAGAAGCCAGTTAGTTATAATTTGCTCCAGTGGATTCATCTGTGAGCTGTAAGCATTCTTAACCTGAGCACATTTTTTAAGAGGAATTTACTTCTAAGGAAAACAGTTTTCTCATCTCTGCCTTGAAAAAAATGAAACATGTAATTTTTTTTTATACAATGGAATATTTCTCAGCCATAAAAAGGAGTGAAACTGGGTCATTTTTAGAAATGTGGGTGGACCTAGAGACTGACATATAGAGTGAACTAAGTCAGAAAGAGAAAAACAAACATCATATATTAATGCATATATATGGAATCTAGAAAAATGGTAGAGGTGATCTTATTTGCAAAGCAAAAATAGAGACACAAATGTAGGGAACACGTGTCTGATACCGAGGGGGAGAGAGGGATGGGATGAATTAAGAGATGGGGATAGATACATATACACTATGTGTGAAGTAGGTAACTAGTGAGCACCTACTGTATATCACAAGGAAGTTGACTTAATGGACTGTGGTGACCTGAATGGGAAGGAAATCCAAAAGGGAAGGAATATGTGTATGTGAATAGCCGATTCACTTGTTGTACGGCAGAAACAAACACAAACCTGGAAGGTAACTATACTCCAATAAAAATTAATTTAAAAAATACATGAGTGAGTATAAAGTACTATGGAAATGATAGGATTTGAGGCATAGATTTGCCTGTTGACATGACTTAAAACTATTCATTGTTGTAAATATCAGTGATTATTGCATATTTTTATATAAAGTACTAAGACACACAAATGATTGTGTATGATACACAAATTGTTATATTTCCCTTTACACTCAGTCCTTTTCCTCCCCAAATGTTGTACGTCTCTGTTTAACCCAGTCGATATAACTAAGATTAACAAAGACCTAAACAGCTTAAGCCCTAAGCTTTTGCAGAACTGTTTCCAAATATTGGGTCATCCTTCCCAGCATATTAGCTCGGACTTCTGCCACGTCTGCAAAGAACAGATTCTCATTATAATTTCATCTAAATTCCAGTGTCATCCTTCCTATTTATTGGAGTTGGATTGGACTCACGAGCACCACCCCTACCATCTTGATGTGTAACCTTGGCCCCTTGTTGAGTGCACCCCCGAGACTGTTCCTGGAAATGAGTTTTCTCTACATGTGCTGACTCGCGGGGCTGTTCTGAACATGTTTGGGAAGAGAGTTTCAATGCTTTGGGTCTGTGGATTTGGCCACAGTGTGAATAGCTGGGTCGTGTTCCTGGCCTCAGAGGAACTTGGAGTCTGGCCTACGAGGTTGCTTGATGAATGCAGTCATGGAATTTGGAGCGGAACGAGGCCTTAGAGACAACCTTGTTCCACCATTTCAAACAGATGCAGATACTCCAGAGCCAAGAGAGGTCAAATGATTAACCCAGGGTCTCAGGATGAACTTGTAGCAAAAGCCAGACCAGAATTCAGTTCTCTCCTCCAAAGACCACCCTCTTCCCATGGCTACGTGTGTGTGTGCTCCGTTGTGGCTGATTCTTTGAGACCCCATGGATGGAGCCTGCCAGGCCCCTCTGTCCACAGGATTTTCTGGGAAGAATACTGGAGTGGGTTGCCATTTCCATGGCTCCCTACACAGGCTGTAATGTTTGGCTTGCCTTGGTCTTAATCTAATAAATAGGATGGAACATTGTAAAGTTTGAGTGGCTTTATAATAAGGATCAGCTTATTGTCTTTTGTAATTGAGCAAATATGTGGCTTGATATCTGACTGAAGAAAAGGAAAATAAAACAGCAAAGCAACTATAGTACCGATCAGTGGCATAATTATTAAAGCAATTAAAAATGTGTATATCTTTGAGCGGCTTGTAAATAACAGAATCACTGTGTTCTTCTTTTGTTTTTTTACCTAGTGAAGTGCAGTTGATCTACAGTGTTGTGTTAGTTTCTGGTGTACAGTTAGGTTATTCAGTCATACGTATACTTACTTTATATCTTTTCCACTATGGATGATCACAGTATATTGGATACAGTTCCCTGTGCTATACTGTAGGACCTTCTTTATCCATTTATCTCTCTTGTATGTAACAGTTTGCTTCGACTAACTCCAATCCATTTCATACCCCCAAGCCTGCCTTCACCTTGGCAACCACAGCCTGTTCTCTGTGTCTTATTTTAGGTCATGTGGAATTGATATCATATGATACTTGTCTTTCTTTGTCTGACTTAGTAGGATTATCTCTAGGTCCATGCGTCTACCAATGGCATGATTCACCTTTTTTATGGCTGAGTAGTATCCCTTTTTATATATGTGCCACAGCTTCTTTATCCATTCATTTGTCGATGGACATTAAGCTGCTTCCACATCTTGGCTCCTGTGCCTGCCATTCTCTTTTACTCTGCTAGCCATGGCACAAGTAAGGAAATGCTCCCAGTTTAATGCTTGTCCCCATACAGGATCCTTGCTTCCCCCGAGTATGTATGCTATCTTGAGAGCAGTACAACCAGTCGGTGCTCCAAAACTTTGCTTAAAACCTACTCTTCTTTCAACAAACATTTATTGAGCCCCTATTGTAAAAGCAAAGGAGAAAAGGAAAGATATAAGCATCTGAATGCAGAGTTCCAAAGCATAGGAAGAAGAGAT